>LPNX010919059.1:596372-638584 GCA_001517045.1 Pseudotsuga menziesii
TATTGCCCCGCTGCCAACAGGCCTGTTCAGTACGCCGACGGGTTTTTCTTGGTACCATGCAAGCATAATCCCGCTGCCAGCGAGCCTGTTTAGTACCCCGACGAGTTTACTTTCATTTATCGAGCTTCCTTGTTTTATGTTTTTACTTAGCATTGACCCGCTGCCAGCAGGGCTGTTCAGTACCCCGATGGGTTTGCCTTGTATAATGATATTAAATATATGGAAGTCGATTGGTACTAGTGTGTTAAGTCCTTCTAAACACATAATTCAATTTTGTAAAATAAACTTATAAGTAATTTCATAATGGCCTTAACCATATATCATGTCAAAAGAGAATAACTTAAAGTTGTTCTTTGTCCTTACAGTCCTTCTTCTTCATAAAAGATAAGTAATGTTCCGCACAAGCAGAAATTCCACTTACTCTCGAGTTATCACCAAAATACTTGAGAGACAAGTTTTGATAACAAGTATAGGATGAACTAGTTAATCCATAGGCATAAGGTGAGATTTGAAAAATATGATAATGAGATTAGGTCTGTCAAGCAACTGTTAAAAATAGAAAATCAGAAATATACATGTTTGAATCAAAATACCAAAAACTATTTGAATCAGAAAAGAAACAGTTTAGAGTGATACATAGAGAATTGTTTTTAATTGTCACTATAAGCTGTAAATTTCAAAAGTACCCCAAGAAAAGTTAAGATACTTGATGAGTGATTCAGTGTACTTCCATTTTCCGAATAATACTCCATAAGCTGCTTATAGAGATAAAGTGTATAGAGATAAAGTGTTTGTAACCAACTGCAAAACCACTTGTTAGATGACCCATATTTATTTATAAAAACATATACAACATTATAGAAAGGAAAAGAGTCACCTGTACTAAGCTTGTCAGAAATGGCTCTTATTTATTTGATAAAACAAAAACATATTTACATAATATCCTATTCTACTTAGAAAGAGAGAAAACAATTATATTCAATCGTATGAATCCTTCCAATGTAACCAAGTTTGAAGCAAAATAAAAAATATACCTTTATCCACATACCAGAAAAATATAGCAGTGATTGTCTGGATATGAAGAACCAAGCAACTTGTTTGATTTAGTAGCAATAAGCATTGAAGGAGGGGATGGCACTGTGGCTTGGTTGGCTCTTGGAACCATAGTTCAATGTAGCTTATGTATTCTAGGTTCTCTTCTTGATTTGTTATGTCATGAGGTCTTTCATCAAACCCTAGAATGTATACAGAATCTATGTTTAGTGATGGGGAATATTCAGGTTCTAATGTTTGTCCTTCATCAAATGAGATGCATTCTATGTCGATATTATCTTCTTTTGGAAAAAGCCAAGTAGAAACTTCATTTTCTTCTGTATTGTTTATGAATCCTAGATCTACCACCTCTCTAGGTCTTGTATGAATTTCTTGTAATAATGTTGGTGAGGTAGGTGAGGTCGGTAAATGTTGTAGTGCAACACTGCAAGCATATTGTACTGCTTTATTATTGTTAGAATTTGGAATAGATTGAACAGGAATGTGTGTAGGTCATAGAGGAATTTTATGAGAAGGTGTTTGCGGTCGGTGCAATTGATTGGCTTATGAAGTTAATCCTACCTGGAAAATTTATTGAAAATCTTATGGAAAGTGTAGAGGAACATGAAGTGTTGCAACATCCGAGAGTATCCCTGTGATCATAAGATGAGACATTAAGGATTTGTGAACAAGGTTGATAGGGGTTAAGATGAGGCTGCAACGACTGAGAAAAAGGTATATTCTTACTAGTCTTGAATTTTCCTCTTGAATATCTTCTACATAATTCACAAACATCATCATATGATAACTGAAATACATCACATGTTCCCATCAAACTTAAAATTTCTAAATATTCATTTTTTATGCCTTTGAGTAAAATTTTTTTTCAAGGTATCCTTCCCTGACTATATTAGTTTTGATCTTTGAAGCTTGTATTGAAAGCGTTTGACATAGTTTTCCAAAATTTCTTCTTCTCCCTAGGTTATTTCGAAGGTGTCCTCACTGACTCTGCAATAATATTGGTATAATTTTAAGAATATATGTTTCATATCTTCCCCAGTTTGAATGCAGTTCCCACCTAGGCTCATGAACCATCGAAGGGATATTCCTTTCAAGGTAAGAGGAAAAATTTTCAGATTTTGAACATCATATCCTCTACTGAGTATTTCTAATTGAAATAAAAATTCATCAGGGTCTTTATTCTCTAGTCTGTGAAAATTTGTTAAAATGAATGGGGGAACGCACTGTATTTGTGCCAGTCCCCCTGGATCTCTAATAGGGAATTCAAAGGTAACAACTTCTTCATCCTTCTCCTCTACCATATCTTCCCACAACATAGGTAGTTATTCATGTATTTATATTGAGGTTCCTCTTTCAAATGTTCCTGTCAGTTTGTTAGCTGGATGGGTGGTGCTTACAACACCACTAAGTGATTTAAATGTTAAAATAAGTCACACACTTGCATGAAATAAATAAACTCATGCTAACTCTTTATATAAAAAAAAGAAACAGAATATTGAAAGGCAATGGGTGTGGGGGAACTAGTTTTAGTGTGTCTACCTTTAGAATATCTAGGTCTGTTCATGAAAAAATAAACTAAAGAAAAGCCTATGCTACTATTATTGTTGGATTTGGGGGCACCTATTATAACAGATGCGTAGGTTCTTACCTCTCGTCTTACTGCTCCCCCACCACCAACCTATTACTAAACTTCATAATGAAATTCTATTTATTCTACCTTACAAAACAACTCCCCGGCAACGACACCAAAATTTTGGGTGTTATAATGCCTAGATTAATTCACCTAATATTTAATTATCGACTAGGGTTGGTAGGCTTCAAGTTGGTACAAAATATATGCGAAGGTAGAGAGTGTCATGTAAATATTTTAACAAACAAAACATCGAAATATCTTTCAAAATGAAAAACCGAGTCAAAATTCTAAGAATGCAATTATTAATATAATTGAACCAAGACAAAACATCAAACTAAAATAAGATCAAGCTATATTACTTTAATTAAAAAATGAGAATACAATCATTACTTTTTATGACAAAGTCATTTTAGTGACTTCAAAAACTAACTAAGCAAAGAAAGTGTACATTTGGAAACACAAGTACAACAACTAAATAATTTATAAACAAATAACTTCTAACTAAAAAGGATACTATCAACAACTACTTAAAAGGCTATGATGCAAAGAAAACTTAAATAAGTGAATGGAAAACTAAGTAATAGAAACAAGTAGAAAACTTAATAAAGAAAACTGAATAAGAGAAGCAAGTATAAAACTTAATAAAGAAACTAAATTCTATCCTACAAGTCTCTGTTGGTAATCACACAGTGAAAAATGAAACTATTCCTAAAGATAACACTACTAATCCTAATTTTTACATGCAAACGGATAAATTAACCCAAAAGCATAATTATAAAACAATACAATAGTAAGAAGAATCAAAAACAAATAAAAGAAACAAAACATACCCTAACTCAAAAGCATGTTCAAAGGGAAAAGAGGTAGAGAAAAGAATAAAACTTTAATAAATAACCTAAAACAATCAAACTTATAGTCTAAATAATAAATAAAACTGTTATCTAACTATTACAGTCAAAGCATATATCAAATACTAAAGAACCAGTGACTTAAAACAATTTTAAAACACATTAAAAACACTAAAAACAGAACTGTGGGCTAAATGACAGACTGAATTGCAGGTCTGCAAAACAGACTGGAAGGAAGGTCAGAATGACAAGATGAATAGACTGTTTGAATGACAGCCTGTATAAAGAAAACAATATAAAATAACCTAAATGATCTACTTCTCAGCTGATTTTAAGCATATGAAGATGCAATGCATAAGGAACAGTAAATAAATCTATTTAATCATCAAATTTAGTTGTGAAATAAACTTAAACAAATTCATGAACATCAAGAATCGTTGCTTATTAATAAACAAACTGAAATTCAAATTACATAATCTTATAACAGAGAAGAAATAAACAGAACTTAGTCTATTTAAATTGATAAAAACAATCTACTCTATCTTCTTATGAACAAAACTAAATAATAAGCTGGAAATGAAATGATAGAAACAAATGTGAAACAACTATGCACACAATCTAGCTAATTAATTCTAGAAAAAAAAATGCATTGCAGAAAGAAAATGAAACAAACATTTACAGTAACTTAATGAAATAAACAAACTAGAAATCAAAACCGAATTAGCTACAAAGAAAAATAACGAAAACAAGAAAAGAAAACCTCTGGTTGATGAGGGGCCCTCTCAGTAATCAGGGGTGACTCCTGGCTAGCACTTACATGAACAAAATCATGAACAACGGAATGTAGAACTTCTATTAAAAATACAAAACAATATTACAACATTCTTCTCTCAAAAAACTGACTGTCTAACTAATGAAAATGATCCACAACCAACACTCACGCAGAGGCTGGTATTTATATTGTTTACAAGAGATGAGCAAGTCGACCCTTTAGTGATCGACTGCTCTCTAAATTAAGTCAATAATAAAGGCTGTTAATAAATCAAATCCCAACCCACAGGTATCTTCCTTCTCTTTCACGAGTATGGTTCTCTTCATCGTGATATGGTATGCGGGCTCCTTCCTTATCATGGATGATGGAATGGTGTCAAGCAAAGGAAGCATACACGGTAGGTCTTCTAGAATGGAGATGTTCCACCCTTTAAACACGTGGGAAGTAGGTAGGTTATAAATCTGTTCCATCATTTAATGCATGAGATTGGTTATTAATTGCGCGCAGACTGATTAGTGATCTGGATGGAAAGCTGGAGTGAGTTGGAAGGTGATCTATGTTGTGAGCTGGATCGTGAGTTGGACATCGAGCTAGATCATGAGCTGGACAATGAGCTGCGTCGTAAGATGGATAGCGAGCTGGATGCGTTGTCTGTTTTTTTGTCTGTTTGCGTACTTGTTATTAGTTCACCCAAATAGACTATATAACCTGCAAATGAATATACATATTAAGTAACATATCACATATGCTTTAAATAATGTTAATTTAAATCAATAAAATCATAAAATGACAATAATAAATGGATTATATATAAAACTTTAATTTATTCATACCTTGGGCTAAATGGTGATCTGCGTGGCAGAAAATACATAAAAAGACAACAAAACATATGTTTAAATGAGTAATTTAATTGCCAAAAATGATAATAATTATGGGCTCAATAGTGATGTACTAAAACAAATAATTTTCTTCAAGGATCAGGGATATTTTGTACTTCCATTCCTGAAAGTTATCAGCCCCTACAAGATTTTCCTCAAGTTGAGTATGGTGAGTCATAATTTCAAATGAGAACCTCAAATGGAAATATAAAATATTTAGATCTTACCGATTGGAGTTATCCGACTCAATTCTGGAGATGGATGACCTAGGGTTTGTCAAAGAAACCCTATTTTTCACATCTTGGAGTTTGATAATTCTGTTTGGAAAGAAAGATGCGAATCCTTGAGGCGAGTTTCTTAGCAAGGTCAATTTTTGAATATTGAGGTGGGAATTCTCCAAAACTTGATGCCCTAGTTTCTCTTGGAACCAATGAGAGGGTAAAAAATGAAACTTCTTCAAATTTGAAACTGCTTCCACCAAAATATGTGCCCTGCTGAGGTGAGTTATCCGAGCCCTCTTTTCTTTATTATCTGTGGAGAGAACACCTTGAACTAGCAAGCCCTATTTTTCGTTGTCATACAGTGCCTTCTTTCAGAGAGTCTTTGATACCATGTTAGTTTTTCTTAGATCTTATTAGCTTAATTGGGATTTTTTTTCTGAAATAATAACAAGTACAACATGATGCATAAGATATAAAGATACACAAGACACAAATATTTTCACCGAGGAATCCATAAAGGAGAAAAACCCGCAACCTTAATCATAATAGTACAATCACAAAGATTGTGTCATAAGATGATAAATCCCAGTAATAAGAAGTATTCAACAACTATCTATCTCTCCTACCTTGTCTCTCTCTCTCTCATGTGAACTTGAGTGAGTGTGTGAGGTGTGTATAAATGAGGGAGGGTGCCTCCCTATTTCTACTAATCAAGTAACTGACCTTTTACATGATTGGGCCAACCTATTCCACTAGAAGGGATGACTTCTCCTAGAGAGACTCCAAATACACATTACATGATGTCCCACTAGGGACTATTGCCTTGACTTACAACGAAGGTTGTACCTCAAGGTATAGACACAATAAAGACATCTCGCAATAAGGAAAACATATCTCCAATGGGGGTACAACAACATACAATGATAATATACATCGGAATATCTTTCGAAGTTACAAATACATCAACAATTGAAATTTCTAAGCACATGGTAACAATCCTAGTCTAATTTCTAACCTACCTTCTTAGGAAAACAAAAAAATGAAATATCTATCAAAGCATCAATCTAGTTTTTAGTAGGAACTGTTAACACTATAAAGTGCTCATGTAGCTCTACATGGTCTAAACCATATACATACATCATATTCATATCCCTTACTTTTGACCTTCACAATTGTATTTCCACCAAAAATGGTCCAAAACATCATTATTTACTATGGTTTACCCTCACTTTCTCCCAAAAAGGGTAAAAAAACCCTAAAAGGGGTTCAAAAACCCTAAAAAAGAGAAAGGGTCATAAAAACATAGAAAAATACCATGGGTCAAAAAACCCTAGGACCATACTATAAATACATTGTGAAGGGATCTCCCAAAACACATTTTTCCTGATTTTCATTTGTGAGTACGCTGTGACACTTTTTCTCTCAGGTATTCACATACTCCCCTGCCACCATTCTCATTGCCATACCATTCCCATGGTGTACGTTGAGACATCCTCCATACCCATCTTGGATCGATTCCCCATTTGAAAACTGTCCATGGAGACAACTGAAGAACCAACCCATGGAGATGCGGAACCACTTTCGAGGACGGCTATGGTGGCCCACTTTACAGGAGAAAGGTGTGTTTACTGCTTTTATTTATTGCATTAGTTTAGCCAAGATATATGTTAAAAATGATAAAAATATTTTCTTTCCGCTATTAGTTTAGTTTGCTTTTCTATTTTCTATTGAACTCTTCCTTACGATCACATCAATCTAATTTTGGTGCTTCTACACATAGCTAGGGAGAAATACCCACTATACGAACTGAAACACATCATGCTGAATAAAGTAGCAACAAGTACATAGATCTTAAATTTAAATCATGTTACTATTGATTACTCTTTAAAACAATAATTACACTGAAAGCTTCAAACTCTACCCTTCTCCTACTGAATCCTACTCTAAAAAACTGATTGAATAAAACCTATATTGTTGCCTTATTTTATAGATTGGAAGGTACACGGAATCTAGACACATGCACTATAGTACCATAACTGGAAATATTAAACTCTAGCCCTAAAGTTCCTTCCTTTCAGGGATAGATAAGCCTAAGCGAAGTGCGCTTCTACTAGGGATGAACTAAGTTATGCAAGCATGCATTCTCCTAGAGATTTGTGCCCAATATCTGGCTGGATCCACATGCATGAACACCTTGCTTAACTAAGAAGATACACCCACTAATTGTGCATGCAAATACTAAATAAAACAAAACCATAAATAAAATTGAATTGCTAAATATAAAATGTTAGGATTAATTAATTGAATTCCTAACTTAGGAAGTCATTATCACTTTGTTAGAATATGGGGGAAACACCTAAGGGTCATATTCCACTTACTGCATCTGCATGGATGAGTAAATGCGCCCCAGGGACCAATCCATACATTTTAGGAGGCTACTCTGAGTGCCACCAACGATATCCTTCAGTAGACCTTGGTAGGTAAGAATTTATGCTCAATTATGCTCTAGTTACTATTAGTTATATCACAATCATCTAGCCTAGCGCTAGTTTTGTATTATTAAAGGGGGAGTGGCACCTTTTTTCCACCTACCTCATCAATTAACTGATTGTAGACTGATTCGGTCATCCAAAGTTAGACTAGTGAGCTCCAACTGTGATTTTTCCACACTAAGTTAGCTAACCAGTTAGTTTGAGTTGGTAGAATCGAATCCTATCCATATTATTCAATTTATACTTATTGTACGATCATTGTATTATTGATTAATGAATGAATATTAATGTTATGATAATCTGAGCAATTATTGTCTGATTTATCTCAAATTTCTGTCATGAATTCTTTTCCCAATGTACATTGATTTTGATAATTCCACTACATACTTCCTTTCTGATAGCTCTCATTTTGTCTTGTAGATCTATGGTTCATGAAATTTAACATGGTATCAGAGCCTATGTTCAGGAAATAAGAAAAAATTTGAAACCTCCATGCTTGCACCATAAGCAACTAAGTTTCCACATAATTCTTGGAATCATAGCATTGCTCCCTTTGGATTCAGTCTAGAGATGTCTATCTAGTTGTGACAGACTCTAAAAAAGTGCACATGTCGAGGTGGAAATGTTTGAACTGACATTTTTTTTTGTGAATTGAAGTGTTTTGCAGTAATTTTTTGCAGGTACCTACGTAGATCTTGAATATTTGTTGATCAACATACAATGAAATGGAGAATTCAGTTGCTCTATCACCTAGAATATTTACACCCTTCAATTAAATTGATTGGAGGGCAGATATGCAGATATATTTGCGCAACAAAGGCCTGTATAGGATGACAATGGACAGAGAAGCTTAACCCCAACAGTATGATGAGAAATTCAAGTTTCTGAATAGGCTTTATGAATCCTTTGGCTTCATGTGCATCCACATCTCTAGGGAGCTATTGTTCCACCTTGAGGGACTCAAAACTCTGAAAGAAGCATGGGACAAGCTTGAATCCTTGTTTGGAAAACATGATGAGCTAAGAGGCCATATTATGTAGAATTAGATCATTGCACTCCATCCCAACAACTTTGAGATAATTCAACAATTCTTCTCGAAATACAAATCCCTAGTCTTGCAATGCGAGGAATGTGGGATAGAGAGGAAGGATGAGCAACTTGTGTTGTCAATTCTAAGCAAGATTGGCTTAGAATTTTTAGTGTTTGTATCTACTTTCCACTCCGAAAGAGTATCCATCCCAAATTGGAAAATTCCTTCTCCATATGCATTTGCAAAGTCATTAATCGAAGAGTAAGAAAAATTGATTCGGATGGGAGTGCTAAATGCCTCCAAGAATATGGCCCTCTTAGATGGAGACCCTAGGAATGTGCAAGAAAAAAGGAAGAAAAAAGGGAAGCAAAAAGGAAAGGAGACCAATAATGTTGATTCGAAGCCGATGGAGAAGCAACACTCTTCCGATGGAGCCTCAAGTTCCAAGAAGAAAAATAAATTTGAGAAAGCTAAATGCTCCTATTGTATGAGAGGCTTTCATCCAAAGAGTTAGTACATGAAGAAGACCATTGACCAGCTGCCAAAGCTCCTTGAACATAACAATATTTCCCTTCCTCAAGGATCAAAGAAGTATGAAGCTGGAAACTAAACATAAGAACATGAGAGGTGCCATTTCTTGAAAGTAGGCTTCACTTGGTCAAAGGCCTATCTAATTGATTCAAGAGCATCCAACCACATGGTTGACTCCAAATAATCCTTCACCACTCTGGATCTATCAGGAGGACCTAGCATTCATATGGGGGATAATTCACAGATCTCAACTGTAGGAAGAGGTTCCATTAAATACATGGAGAGTTAAAAAATGTGCTCTATGTTCCCTCTCTTGCAACAAATTTGTCATTTGTACATTGGATGACACATTCTTCCCCACCAACGGTGAGTTGTATTTGGTCCTGACTTAGCGAAGATATCAGATATCTCAACGGGGAATATTATGGAAAATAATTTTGCAACCCATGCCTCCAAATAATATGCATTCTCACACTTTATTCCATACTCAGGTCCAGTACAATCTTAGTTATCATTCGAAGCATGTGAAGGTATAAAATATCCTTTATTTCCATTTGCAGATACAAATTTATTGTCTAATGTTTCATATTCAGAAGATGGGGAACAAGATCAACATCAACTTGATATTGATATTAAACCTTAGGATGATCTAGATCTAGCTCCAACATCCATCCCAACTTAGAATCCTAAATGGTCCCAAAAGCTCATTAAAGCAGTTGGGGATGTTGCTGGCAATCCAGATGATAAAAGAAGAATGATGTCCCAGTATAAAAATGAACATGTTGCACTATCACATTTAGATCCACTTCTCCCAGAGAGGTTTTTCATGATGATGGGATCAGATCCTCAATCATTCAAAGAGGCTTGCCATGATCCAATATGGAAAGAATCTATGGATGAGGAATTTGATTCGCTACAGGACAACCAAACCTGGGAGCTTGTTCCCTTACCTCCTGGGAGGAAGTTAGTCAATAGTAAATGGGTCTACAAGACCAAGCTAGCATCTAATCGAACCACAACCATGTACAAGGATCGGTTGGTGGAAAAGTATACTCACAATTCCATGGGATGGACTACAATGAGACATTCCCTCCAATAGAAAGAATGGAATCCATTAGAGTAGTATTGGCAATTGCATCTTTAAAGAAGTGGTAGGTACATCACATGGATGTGAAGAGTGCCTTCCTCCATGGTGACCTGAAAGAGGATATCTACATGAAACAATCAGAGGGGTACATTTAAGATTCATCCTTAGTATGCAAACCGAGGAAATATATCTATGGGCTCAAACAATCCCCAAGGGCATGGTATTCCAAGATGGATTCCTTTTTCATGTCACATAAATTTGAGAGATGCAGACATGACTGCAATGTATACATGCAATAAAAAGAGGTCTCATTATTGTTGATTGTCCTATATGTGGATGACTTGCTCATTACTAGAAGCTCTGCTGCTGTATTGAGAAGAATCAAGTCAGCTTTGAATAAAGCATTCTCTATGACAGATCTAGGACCGTTGAAACAAGTCATTGGTCTCAATGTAAGTCAAAAGACTTCAGCAATCATGATTTCACATTATAGATATTCGTTGGATTTGCTTAAAAGATTCCACATGGAAGACTATAAAGCAACCCCTTTTCCCTTTCTATCTAACATCGAGCTAGAAGAAGGTGGTTCTACACCATTGGTTGACAACACTCTTTTCAGACAACTCATTGGGAGCCTTCTATACCTATCACATTTGAGGCCGGATATATCTTATGCATTGAGTGTTGTTTCCAGATACATGCAGGAGCAACATGAGCTGCACTGGAAGATAGTAAAGCACATCTTGCACTATGTGAAGGGTACTAGAGACTAAGGGATCCATTATTCAACTGATGCATAGTTAGATCTCATTGAATACACTGATTCATACTGGGATGCAGATGGGAGTGATAGGAAATCTACTTCAAGTTTTGTGTTTACACTGGGATCTGGGCCATTTTATTGCTCCAATAAGAAGAAATCAGGTCTTGCACTCTCTTCAGTAGAATAAGAGTACAGGGGGGATGTGAATGCAACTATTTACGAATTTTGGCTGCATGGAATCTTGATAGATTTTGGTATTTTCACTTCACCTTCAGTAGGAATCTCATTGTGACAAATAGAGTGCCATTGAGATATCCAATGATCCAGTTCATAAGCAACAGACAAAGCATATTGAAGTACACATGCATTACATTCGGGAACTAGTGCATCACAATACTATCACAGTGCATTACTACCCTACAGAGGAGTAGAATGCAGATAATTTTACCAAGTCCTTTACTGAAAATAGATTTTTTTACCTCATATCTCTTCTTGGTGTAAAGGATTGACTCATTGTTTCCTGCTTCCTGCTTATTTTAAGGGGTGGATTTTCCCATGAGGTTTTCCAAATTTTCCTTGCTTATTAAGTGGTATTTTATTTCCATTTAGATTGTATGGGTGACGTTTTCCCTAGTTTCTAGGGCCCAAGTTGTCCAAAGTTAGGATTAAGGGGGGTGTTAGGATTAATTAATCCTTTCATTACCCAACATAGTCTATTTGTGCATTTTTCCTAACTTATGAAGTCATTATCACTTTTCTAGAGTATGGGGGACACACCTATGGGTCATCTACCACTTCATTTGCATGCATGAATTTATGCGCCCCAGGGACAAATCCATACATTTTAGAAGGTCACTCTAAGTGCCACCAACAATATCTTTCAATAGACCTTGGTAGGTAAGCAATTATGCTCAGTTATGCTCCAGTTACTACTAGTTAGATCACAATCAGTAATCCTAGTGCAAGTATTGCATGATTCAAGGGAGAGTGGCATTCTTTTTCCACCTATCTCATCAATTAACTGATTAGGTCAATCGAAATTAGACTAGTGAGCTCTAGTTATGATTTTTCCACATTGGGTTAGCTAATCAGTCAGTTTGAGTTGGTATATTCGAATCCTATCCACAGTATTCAAATTATACTTATTGTATGATCATTTTATTATTAATTAATGAATGAATATTAATGTTATGATAATCTGAGCAATTCTTTTATGATTTATCTCAAATTTCTATCATGAATTATTTTCCTAGTGTACATGGATTTTGACAATTCCAATGCATACTTCCTTTCTGATAGCTCTCATTTTGTCCTGTATATCTATGGTTAATGAAATTTAACATAAAATGAATATAATTTGTAACTAAATTGAGGATGATGACTGCATGATTTTGGCATGCATGAACCCTATATCTCTCTCTCTCTCCTCCATAATTTCTCCTTCACCCTCATTATTGTTGCACTGATGTATACAACTTTGGTGGAGGGTTTCCATCTTGCCACTTTATGCACATGCACATGCTGAGAGTACTAATTCGGGAGTCATTCCCATGATACTTGTGTTGTATCAAGTTCGTAATCTATGTCGTATTATGTTCAGATCCTCTCCATGGAACTTATGTCGTATTAAGTTCACTAACTTATGTTGTATTAAGTTGAAGGGCTTATGTTGTATTAAGCTAGGACCTTGTACTATTTGAGAGAGATGCTTGTACTGGTATCTTATGTCATATTAATATCATGACCTTATGTTGTATTAAGGTCAGAGAATTCTGTTGTATCAAGTCTGGACTTGTCTCGTATCAAGTCAAATGATTGTCATAGACAATACCCTATGCAATGGTTCTCCTTAATTTGAGATGGTCATGTGTTGTATCAATACCACATGACTCATGTTGTATTAAGTCTCAAGGATATACTATGTGATGTATGGCTAGTCATGGTCACCAGGTTCTGCAATTCTCCTTTAGGGATTAGCTACCCCTAGAGTGATTTAATTTAGCATATGCCTATATGACCCGGGGTAATACATATGATCATAGGTTCAAAAAAATATTTATGAGTATGATATAATATAGATGATTAATTAATGAAACACATATGGACCATGCAAAGATAATTAATATGAGAACAAGGATAGAGATAAAATTCAAATTTACCATGTATGCCTCCAAGTGAACTCGAATTAATAAGACATCAGTTGAGTATTAGTTGTGATAAAAACAAGTTCAGTTAATTAAGGAATAAGCTCCTTAGTTTATGCAAAGTAGTTGTTGAAGATGACACTAATGAAGAAGCATTCATTTCTATTTAGTTACATTTAAATCTGTCCAGTTACATTCAGATCAACTCAGTTACATTCAATTACAAGCAGTTCCATTCAGTTCAGTTTAGTTCAATTAGTTAACAACTCAGTTAGAGACAACTAAACTCAGTGAATCAATGGTGATCAATGGAGGGAACATATCCTCAATGTGGGATATAGTTATGAAGTGCCAACTTGGAACCTTGTATGTGGGGGAACTAGGTTGAAGATGAAACAATATTCTCAGTGTTAACAAGTTACTGAAGCATGAAACTATTCGCTACCTTCTTTGTATGACTGAACTCGGTTTGTTATTAAAGTGCTATGCACTTGGAAATACCAACATAGTGTTCCATTTGATCTATCCTCTCTTGTGATCTCTGATTAAGCAATCTGCTATTGTGTTTTAATCATTCTCTAAGATTGTTTGTTGTATCTTTTATCCTCTGAATCAGTGGAGGGTTTTCCTAGAGTACATCATGTTTTCTATGGTTTGATTAATTTGTGTATTTGGATTATTGATGAGATCTATCTGCACTGTAATTATGGATTAAAGTTTTAAAGTTCAATTATATTCATATTTACTCAAACATTAAGATGGTATCAGAGAAAGGGTGTGCGAGAGCTTAGTTTTTCCCACACAAACTAAATCCTACATGATCTTGAGGAGTTGAGCAAATTCTTGGAGCCATGGCATCGATCTTTGTCCAATTGGGAGACTGACTTGAAGGTGCTTCCAAATTCAACACATGAAAGGCAAGGGTGTTAAGCATTCTTTAGGAGCATGATCTAGATGTCTACGTGACCTCAATTAATGATGAGTCTTTATCCAATGTAGGGAGAATTAAATATCAAGTCAATATGCACAATTTCCATCACTTTTAAGGAGATAAATTTCGTGGAGCAGTTTTGATCAATCTGTGAAGATTAGACAAAAAATTTGAAAACCCACTTCCCAAATGGGATGATTCAAATTAATCATGAGCAGATTTCAAAAAATAACAACTTTTTGAGGGATACGATTAGGTATTTGAATATGAAATTCTCATAATGCGTGTTATGGTTGCTTTCCCAAAGTGGACTAATATATGGAACAACACAGAGATTTTTGCTTTGGGTATTATCATATTTAATGGATCTTGTGTATAATGAGAGCCTAATAGAGTTTATATCTCATTCAAAGAAGAGGATGATCATTGGAATTATTTTTCCTTGAAGAAGAGCATTTGCTCTGAGTTGCATGGGATCCAGTTTCTCTATGCAGAGATTCACTACCTCCTGCATGCACTCAAATTTGAAAAGAGATCAAGATTGAGGGACTTCAGTAATATCCATAAGGAATCAAAGATCAAGAGGGAGCATGAAAAACAATAAAAAGATAAGTACTTTCATTTTTATATGGTATTTAGATCTATATGATTTTGAATGTCTTCATTACAGTCATATAGAGATTTGTATTTCTGAGATTAAGAATTGTGAGAATATATGTTGATTGTATTTCCTTTATTTGCAAATAAACAAAATTCATAAGTTATGACTATAAATCATGCATGATTGTTTCATAAGATATGAACATAGAGCTGTATGATTGTTTCATAAGATATGATAATAGAGCTGCACAATTGTTTCATAAGCTATGAATATAGATCTACATGATTGATTCATGAGATATGAATGTTATGATTGTTCATAAAGATATGAATATAGAGTTGCATGATTATTCATGAATGTTGGACTGCATGATTATTTGATTATCATATGCTTTTATAAAATATATTTTGTTTTATTACAATTTGTATTCCTATGATTAGGAATGATGTCATGGTATAAACATGGTTAAAATTATATATTACAATATTTCTATTTTATTGGTAAATAGGAAAAATCATGTTAAGAAGAATAAGGGGTTGCATAAATCTTCATGAGAATATAAGATTGATATAGAACTCCAAAACATTACATGAAATATGAATGGGGTTATGTCAAAACATTGATTTAATGTGTACATAACTATATGAACCACTGCAAATACATTGAAGTATTCATGTGATAAACATTCATCAGATATGGTTATACTGAAACATTGGTTAAAATGTTTTTCATGTCAGCGTGTGTTGTTTGTCAATTTATTGAAATGACTGGATTATGCGAGGTTGCTAATAACTTGATTGAATTTGGATTGTAGGGAAAAACTATATGCCCTGACCTAGAAATAAAAATGGCATGTGTTAAATGAAGATTAATTCATATTGTTGATCCTAAAAGAGAGCGGTATGTGGTGGAGCAAGAAACTTCTGGTAGCATATCTTGAGGTTCCTATGTATTAGGAAGAAGTCATAATAGAATCCCTAATACTATTCTTAGACATGTAAATACACTTGAAGATAATTAACTTATATTATTTACATTCATGTGTTAATAAGAGCTTTAGACATAGATGAGAATGAGGTCTCCGTCATGGAGGACATAGATTATGATTCTCACATCCTGATGGTGAGAGGGAGTAGCTAGATTCACTAGCTCCTAAAGAACTAGTATAAAGAGAAGGATATCTAAGAAAGTGATCAGGCATTGAAGAACATCACCGAGAATGGCAAGCTCATAGAGAACTTATCTAGATAGCAGGAGATTCAACAAGTCAACAAATGTTGAAAAGTGAAAGAAAATATGAGACTTTATTTATGCATGAGATTACATATTTGTTGTATAATATTGTATATGATGGATTTAAAATCTATGGTTTCCATTTTTGAGAAACTATATTTTGGATTGGATCTAGATGATGCTACTATGTGTAAGTAGTTGGTTGGTATATATTTTGGATTGGATCTAGATGATGCTACTATGTGTAAGTAGTTGGTTGGTATTTGAGAAGATGTGTTGTATTTTATGCTTACTATTAAGCATATGATTGAGTACCTTTGAGCTATATTATAATAGGCTCTTTATTACATGGAATACCTATTATATGATTGTGCTATCCAGCTATTGTTTTAGCTTGAGATAAGAAATATAATTTGCGGCTAGTACTACAAAAGCTAAGTGTATTAAGGATAGTACTACAGAAGCAAGATGTATGTCTGAGAGTATTTTAGAATCAAAATGTGTTTTGCGGATGGTACTACTTTCCGAGGAGTAGTGTAGCTTGGGAAGCTACCTACTAGGGTGAAAGACTTGAACCTATAATAATTAGGTGTTAATAGTCAAGATTTCTGGAAAACCCTATATGCGTGTTATGATAAAACACATTGAGATAAATATTTACTTCATTGAAGTCATGGTCATGTAAAATGAATTCCAATACATAGTTACTGATGAGTAGATTGCAAATTTGTGACAAGCCTCTATCTATGATGAAGTACTGACACTTCTGAGATAAACTTGGTATGGCAGGAAATTTTGGGTGTTATGGAGAGAAACTTCCTATGGCTTGGGGTAGACCACAATAGAATGAATGACACCAAAAATCAATCCACTTCAATATTTAATAGAAATAAATGCTGCTAACACTAACGGATATAGAAAATACCTTATTCCAAACGGTTGTAGTCGATCCTCATTGAGCTTTTCCGACACGCTTGTGTCTAAAGTTCACTCTCAACAACATCAAGCAATACAAGCATGATATATGTAAAAGTGTTAGACCTACTCTAGCATATATAAATCCAACATGTATAATTGAAAACAACTACATACATGGATCAAAATATTCATAGTCATACACATGTAATGGACGAGAAATGGATATTTCTATTAATAATAAATAGAGATAACAGTGACAAAATCTGTCGGCACCTCATCGAAATAGAGAAATTGATTCCTCCACTTCGGCCTCCACCACTTCAATCCTCCATCTCAATGGAAAGCTTACAAAGAAATGGAAATATTGGGAAGAGAAACAATGTGCGCTCGAAAGGACAAAGGGATGTAGACTCAAGCATAAGCAAATGAGGCAACAATGAACTATAATTTCCTTGCTCTCCAATCTTCTCCTCCTTCAATGCATCCAAGAGGCTCAATATATAGCCCTCCAATAGACAATGGAGGGTAGAGTCGAAGTGTTCCCAGGAATATGGAAGGCCAAGAGTCAAGTTATTCAGGACTCATTGAGGAAAACTCCATTTTTTTTGTTTTTATGCACATTCCCATTGTACCCTGGCTACAGTGGAGCAAGCTACATGTACACACGGGTATTAGCTTAAAGGTCACGTATATAAATAAACATGTGTTTTTTAGGCGTTTTCTTGGATCATCAAAGTATCATTTGAGCAAGGGGTGTCCAAAGAGTATCATAGAGGGACATGGAAGGCCATAAAAGTGTGATATATCAAGTGTGGTAAAATCAGCTATAAAAAATGCCCCCAAATGTGTGAGGTCAAAGGGGTAACATGATGGTTGAAATACATTATATCCATCCCATAAGTGGAGTAATGAAGACCCAGGTGGAAGAACCAACCACTCATAAGTACAATACAATAATAAATCTCAGCATGTGACTACAAATATACATGTGGCAGTCCCAAATACATAAGAGTACAATGGCCATGAATAGACATGAGTATCATAGAGGGACATGGAAGGCCATAAAAGTGTGATATATCAAGTGTGGTAAAATCACCTATAAAAAATGCCCCCAAATGTGTGAGGTCAAAGGGGTAACATGATGGTTGAAATACATTATATCCATCCCATAAGTGGAGTAATGAAGACCCAGGTGGAAGAACCAACCACTCATAAGTACAATACAATAATAAATCTCAGCATGTGACTACAAATATACATGTGGCAGTCCCAAATACATAAGAGTACAATGGCCATGAATAGACATAATAGACATATGTCACATGTGGTCATCGCCATGTATAATATATAGTGAACAAGATCTCCATAATGGATGAAGATATCTGATAACACACTGGAATCTGGTCATGAGAGATGACATCTCATAAATACTTGCACGATCAAAGAGGTAGCATATGTGGAATGCTACCAAGCTCGAAGGTCTTCTACGCAAACCTCTAGGAGTACATGTCCCATCCTGTGAATAAAGGTGTCGATGTCGAACATGATGGACCATCATTTGATTACTGGTCATTGATGTATATCGTTAACAGACACGAGATATCCCACCGATAATGATAATGGGAATCAAGGTATAGATTGCAATGTAACAAGTGTAAATAGATGTGTTGAGGTCGAACACTTGAAATAATCCATCGATCAAGGGACATTGATGTATTCCCAAAAATATCGATGGCGAGAGAAACTACCACTGATGAATGCAAGTCTCAAGGAACTCAATGGAATCTAGACTCCTATTACAGAATAAATGATATGAAGTCGATGGAATGGAATCAACTAGAAGGAGGGCATTAAGGCATACCCCATAAACCAACATGAGGTACTCAGCAACGCTGAATAATTTGGAAGAACTTGGATGAACAGGATGTGCAAAAACTTGTAACTGTATCAGGAAAGACCAACATGCAAAGAAAATATAACTAAGGAATGGTCGAATCAGGCTAAAACTTCCTTTAAATAAGAGCATAAGGAAAATGGTGACTGAATAGGCAGCATAGACTCGACATGCAAATTGGGACAAATTTGTGTCATAAGAGGCATCGACATAGGCTCCATAGGGGCTAGAAGCATAACCAATCGATGGAGAAAACCCAGAATAATGAGTACAAATCCTAAAGTCATACTAATAACCCAACCAATGGATGTGATATGTAGTGCTCTGTTTGAAGGCGACACGTTTCAACAACTTCAAAAAGTAATATCATTTCCCATCTGACTTTTTACGTTTTTTTTTTTTTTTGGACTTTTTCAGATTAGAAATCTTGAAAAAGAATAAAAGTGCTTATAGTACATAGCTAGGAGGAGACGAGTGTTGCGAGCAAGAAAACTAGTTCCAAGCAGTGGAACATACCTATGCTCAATGCAAGGAAGAATGTGCAGGACAATGACACTCAGGGGAAGGTATCCTCCCGATAAGGGATGATCAAGCTGCAACAGATATAAAAAAGGCTCTTTTGTCTAGGATTGAGATGAGCTTGGGATATATGGATTATAACGCTGAAGTGGGGAGCCGATATAAAGCTCAATAAGGCAAGTAAAATGCATGAAATGCAATTACAACTTGATAAAAAAGGGAGTCCTTGTGGGATATGGGAAACATAAATTTCAAGAGGGATATGAGGCTCTTGCTCACAAAAATGGCAGGACGATAAGGCACTCCCATACCTAGTGGAAGAATATCAACATGGGTACCAAACTGCAAAGCAGGATCTAACTCGGGACCCCATGAATATGAAGGCTCTACCACTTACATAATGCCACTTCTAATAACAGTGTGAAGGTTCTGTGACATTACGAAGTGGGTTCATACCTATAGTCAAGGAGACATGGTCATAAGGAAATGCATAATGCAAGCAGAAATGTGGTCCTAACCTCTATTCCAGATCAAAATTATACGTATAATAGATACGAATGGGTCAAGATCTCAGTAAAAGTACACTCGAATCAAGTCCCTACACCACAAAAATAGGGAAAAACAGTTCAAAAGAGTCAATAAGGGTCAAAACTATAGGATAGTGGGTAAAAATTTCATTTTTTTTAAATAGTAAAAAGTCATTTTCACCATACCATTTAAAATTTTTACCACATAGTGCATTGGAGCTAGTTTGGGCTACGAAATTCAAACACTGATTCCGAGAGCTACGGGCCACGAAACCAAGAACCGTCTAAGTTGGGTAAATCTAAATCCCACACTCTATATTTTCAATGATTTTATTTTAATTTTTAGTGGTTGATTTTTTTATTTTGATGCATCCCTAGTTTGGTATCTCGACCCACACGATCTATAGTTCATCAGGTCATGTATAGGGACGAGTATAAGTGGGAAATCCCATGATTTTTGCGTATACACACGATTGTTATGGAAAAATTCACGTATGAGGCTATGCATACCAAATTTTAAGGGACAAATGCATCAAATCTTGTGTTTTAATTGCAGAATGGTGTTGGAGTGGTGTGAACATGAACACGAAGATGTGGATAGGGTAGTACAAGGTAACATGGTTTCCCAACAATCCTTGAGGGAATGTGGTTTGTATAAGTTTTTGCATTTTGGGAGCTTGAGGGCTCAACCAAGACTACTCCAGATGCTCGTGGATTACTGGGATCCAGATACAAAGACCTTTTAGATCAATGGGATGCCCCTTAGCCTTGAGGTTGAGGACATATATTTTATCACTGGATTATCTCACCGAGATGAGATAGTCAACTTGATATCTCTTGGGGTTGGAGGTGGCCTCACTATTGATGAGTATATTATTGTATACTGCCTTCCATACATTGAAAAGGTTGGAAGTTGGGTCCTAGTGAACTCTATTCAGAACCTTGGACTCAAGGCCATAGTACTAGCATTGGCCAAGATTGCGGGGTTAGCATCTCTACATTAGGATTCCAGGCCTCTAATGTTTTACACAGTTGAGTGCATGAGGCCAACTATATATGACTGGAGTACCTCTTTTTTGGGTAACATGAAACAAAAATTGACGGACTGCAAGCTAGGTAGAACAAGAAACTTTGGTTTTGCTAGCATTTTGAGTACCTTCTTCTTCGAGCGTTTACCGGGCCTTAGCCCAAGAGTCCAGATCGCTCCACATGGTCTACGAGATCCATCTCAGATGCGCCAGGAAGGTCTGATGCAATGGCTAGGAGGAGGAAATGTAGCTACACCCTACCCACCTGAATTCTTCCACTGGTGGCATAGACAGATTGTGGCCATAGATGGCTATCCCTATGTAGGGATAGAATTCCACGGTGATCCAGATATGCCTATACCACAGGGAGACACATATGGAGATATAGGTAACAATCCCGAATTCATTTTATTCTTGAATTATTTGATTTTTTTTGTATTTTTTGATATAATGAAATAAAAAAACATGTTTTGGGTGGCGACGCATACTAATATTGATCATGTACATGCAAATGTGGGTCCTAGACGACCAGACGGATTCCCTTGACATTGTCGAAGGGGAAAGGGTGATGATATACTAGGTGTGGATGTGAAGCATACGCTCCAGAGAATCCACACAAACTTTGTCTATTTGACGCACAGGGTGCCTATGGTGCAAGTCGAGGACTTTCTTGAGGAGATGTAGAGGCAAGTAGTAGGATTACCCCGTGCATGGGTTCGATTATTTAGACGGTTGGCTAAGGCCATCATTTGTTTTCATGATCAACACCCTTATTCATAGGATTAGAGGCCTTTATGTACATTTTGTATTGCCCGTGTAGTGTATTTTGGTGGCTGAAAGCCCCAATTTTGTACCATGACATTATGTATTATGGCACCACCTTTTTTTGGACTATATTTTTGAATGAAAAAGGTTATAATGATTGGTTATTTATATTTACATGTGTGAATGTGATGTGAATGCTTCATTGTCTGTGTATCAAATGCTAATCTAGTATGTAATTTGCATAAGAATCAGCAACATGATTATAGATCCTAGGAATGTGAATGTATGTAATGTTTTCAAATTGTCATTCTAACAACTTTACTCGCAATAATATTTGTAATAAATTTAGATATCTAATATGATACACACCATTTAACTGTAAGACCACTAATTGTGAGTCAAGACATACCTCAAGAAATAGAATACCATGAGAGATGGCATCGCGTAGTAACTCAATCATGGCACTATATTCAAAAATGTTGTTCAATGATGGCTGGAGACATACACCTCTAAAGACACAACTTTACGCGAAGGCGTATAGATCACTTAAGCAATCGAAGCTAAGTTTTGGGTGTGACAGCTAGCACTATCAACGTATCCTACATATACCGAAGACTCTAATGACATCTTCCACAACAAATGGAATCAATTCAACAAACCAGATCACTACAAGAAGATCAAACCCAAACTATGCAACTGTACAATAGTATACAAAGTATCAGCCTCGACTGAGAATTACGCATTGTACTTTTTAAGATAGAGCCCATTTCTAGGCTCCACCAAGGCTGTTCCCTCATAATATACTAGCTCATAAGAACCTTTCTCTAACACTCGTTTGACTATGTAAGGCCCATGCCACATGGGGTTGAAATTTCCTGCCCATAACGGTTCACTAGCTTGGTCATATAAGAGGACCAAGTCACCTTCACTAAAATTCTGGGAAACTGACAGACTTATCATACTGAGCCTTAACGCGACACTTGTGTACTTCAAGAGACACCAAGGAATCTCGACGCTGCTCATCAAGTTGCTTTAATTGGACCAGACATTCCTCTAACTCAGAAGTTTCTGGTAAAAGTATTACGCCTAGCTTCAAAGAATTCATTTCGCATTCAATCGGTAATATCAACTCCACCCCATGCACTAAATGATATGGATAAAAACCAGTGGCAATATTAACCACGGTTCGGTAGGTCCACAAAGCAGGGTACAACATGATGTGTCAATTAGTTTTGCTTTTTGTGATGGTTGTTTGTAGAATGGACTTAAGGGATTTATTCATAGCTTCAAACTGTCCATTCGCTTGAGGATAATAAGAAGAGGAATGCTATTTATTATATCCCAACTTCAAAGATAGCTCAACCATCATTTGGTTTTTAAAGTCCCTACCATGGTCCATGACAAGCTCACTCGGCATACCAAACTGAGTGATAAAATGATTGAAAATGAAATGTGTGGTTGTCTCACCATCGGCTTTGATAATAAGCATAGCCTCTGCTCATTTCATGAAGTAATATACAACCACTATAATATAACGATTATGCCCCTCAACCGAAGCTGGGTTGCAATCCATAAAGTATACCCCCCACTTGGTGAAGGGACCAACGGTGATAATTGGATGTAATGGGGCAGGATGTGAGCACATATTCCTTGCAAACACCTGGCAAGGGTGGCATCGCTTGACCACATTAACACAATCCTTAAATATCGATGACCAAAAATAACCTGCTCTCAAAATGTTTTGGGCTGTAGCAAGCCCAGATAAATGACCACCATGCACCCCTTTGTGGAAATCATTAAGCATAACCTCAGCCTCCTCATGATTCAAACATCAATGCAAAATAGAATCCACCCCACTATGATACAAAGTGTCACCGACAATGAGGTAGTTCTTATCTATATGTCGTAACCGTCGACGCTCATCCCACGAGAGGTGAGGAGGGACCTTCAAATTTTGAAAATAAATGATAATATCCCCATACCCTGGGTCCACAGTCGAAATGAGGAAGATATGCTTATCAACAAAAGATTCTTCATGAATATCAAATTCATCCAAAATAGGAAAATCTAATATGAGCTCCGCAAAGATGAACGATTTCTTCGATTTTGCCAAAACAAATTCGAGATTGAACTATTGCAAGAACACAATCCATTTATTTTATCCCCCCCTATCATTCGTCTGGTTAGGATGAACTGAAATGGATTGATGTGAGCCACAACCAAAGTCTGGTGTAGGAGTATGTAATGTCTCAACCATTGAACCGTATAGACAGTATATAAGGCTAGCTTATCGACATGAGTGTAACAAATTTTAGCATCAATTAGTTTCAATTAAGATAATAGATAGCGTGCTCTTGGAGCTCCTCATTCTCTTTAACAGAAACCATTCCAATCGTCTGTTGAGACATGACCACATATAACAAGAAATCACAACCATAGTGTTGCGGCTGCAACTGTTTTCCCCAAATTTCTTAAATTTTGGTCCCCTCCTCATGATTTAGAGTTGTTTTAATCGTTGGATCCGTGAACTGTTTTGATCATACTTTAATTTTGAATGATTATTGAAGGCTAACACTTGTCCTGGTTTTCGGAAGTTGCGTGTGTTTTGAAGTTGTTTTTAGATCGCAGATTTTAAGTTTGGGTTTGCTTGTTGAAGGGCCGCCGTTTCAGAGGAGAAATTGTCACATACCCCAATTTTGTAAAATTATGTAAATTGTTTTAATTATATTCCTGAGACATTATGCTAAATTTAATGCTAAGTAGGAATTGATGACTCAGCAGAGTCAACAGAATTGGAATGTAATTCAGAATATTTTTATTATTAATAAATAAATTATGGAGACAACAGCATGGGAGAGCTGTTAAAAAGAGGTTACTGGTCAAACTGGTGGATGGAACTAGGTGGAAGGCAAAAGACAAGTGGCAGCATCCTCAAACACTTCCTAAGTTGCAGGTGGAAACTTCCCTACATTTGGGGTCATGATCCCCCAAGAAAGTGGGATCAGAGCAGGTGGCTCATTAAATGACAGTTAAACCAAAAAGACCTAGGCAATCTTTTAAAAGTACTCAATGAAGAGAGCTGAGGCTGCTCAGATTTTCCAAAGAGAATTCATTCAGGTGAATGTTATTCAGGAAATTCATTGAGGAAAGAGGGAAAAACAGTAAGGAAGTTGTCTG
The DNA here is from genome assembly GCA_001517045.1 of Pseudotsuga menziesii. NCBI lineage: Eukaryota > Viridiplantae > Streptophyta > Pinopsida > Pinales > Pinaceae > Pseudotsuga > Pseudotsuga menziesii. The sequence continues at coordinate 621,418 of LPNX010919059.1, forward strand.
AGAGGATTGCTGCAGTAACTTGGTTTATTACAGCTTTGTAGCTGGGAGAACTAACTATTAAGTTCTGAGTTAATACTAAGTTTGAAGACCGGTATCTGACTTTGCTGCACCTAGTTCCAGCCAAGGAGACCAGAGCAAGCTCGGGGGTCCTGAGGAGTCGCTGTCAGAGTGCTCTCCAGGAGTTGGTAGGGAGGAACGACCTCCCATTGCTATTGTTGTCCCAGTTCCAAACAGGTTCTGTCACTTATCTATTTATGTTTTAATGAGAATGAATGGATGATTGTTATGTTATAATATATGACAGAGGAGTTAGTTATTTTAGTAGTGTGAATGTTTCAGTTTATTAGCAATTAATCTGTTGATGAAAATAAAGAACCACTGTGTTTTTCCACATCTGGGTTCACCAGACCGTACTCCAGCACAGGGGTTTAATTATAGAAGGATGATATGATGAGAAAATAGCATAGAATGATAGTAAAATCTTTAGAATAGTATGACTGTGTTAATTACAGAGGTATTATCTTGGTATTTAGAGTAGTATTTCTTTAGAACAGTTCTTATCATTTAGTTACTTCCAGTAACTTCAAATGCTTCTCAGATTCACAGTTTAATCTCTTTAAATCTTAAAGACTATTCTTGGTACTATATTTTTGTTTTTCAAAAAATTCTATTATTGGAAAGATTAGACAGAATAGTAGATTTTAGACTAGGTTATTTACTGTTTTACTATACAGTACTTTCTTTCAGAATAGTATAATTATACTATCTAGTTTAAATACTAGAATTGGTAAAAGGATTTAAAATAGAATAAAACTTTCTGTTAAAAATAAACTAAAAAAAACTAAGTAAATACTCTGAACAATATTGATAAGTATGCTTATAAGATAATCCTAGATAGTGATAAATCAAACACTGAACATATATAAATAAATATTATAACTAAGAAAAACAATTTATTTACAAAATAAAATAGAGTTAATTAATAAGTACTATGTTCAATAAACTTACGAAAACAAACTAAGGATATTAGTATAGAATCTAAAGTATTCACAGAGAACTAAATAGTTATATAACAGTAAATTTTTATGCAATATAAGAATAATATTACTATTAACATAGGTAGCATTTATTTCTAAAAGTAAATCTTAAAATTATTTGAGTTATAATGTAAGTCTACTGACAGTACTCAATTTAATTGCAAAAAGAAGAATTTAAAAATCCTATACTATTATCAGGGTATAAACAATACATCATTTACTATTTCTTACTAATAAGAAGGTTAAATTATAAACTATATAATAATACTTATTTTTCAGTATACAAATCAAATATTTATCTGTGCAAGAAGAAAAGACAGAAGTACAGAATGCTCTGCAGTCGAGCTTAATTGCTATAAACCTAATCAGTAACCTTAAGGTTACAACTGCCTTCTTAATTTAATTTTTAACATTAAAAGAAATAATAACAGTATTATTATCCTACATTGCGATTTAGGGTTAAACCCTATAAAATCCATTTCATTTACAAGTAAATAACTAATGGTAAAACTAACAGTATTATACTCACAGTTATGTTTATAAGATTAAAAAAATTAAAACATAATAAGCATTCGAAACTTCTATAGCGTAAGCAAGTAAAGAATACAGGAGAAGATTGCAGTAACTATTTAGGGGTATAATAACCCAGGGTAAACACCCTAATATTTACAAAATACACAAATGTATTGACTGCAAATAAAAGCCAGTGCAGTAGTATTACCCACGGCAGTAACAAAAACTTACATGAAGGCTTGCAGCCTGTCCAGTATTTAAACACAATAATAATTACAAACGAGATTTTACACTCACGGTTGAAGTCGGAGAGCTCTGCTTGAGAGCTAGGGTTTTAACCCACGAAGCATAACATCAAAAACAAACAACCAAAAACCACGAAGGTCAAAAAGGGCCACAACGACCAACCCGTCGCAATCCATTAAGGATTCACACAAAGTGGACAAGCCGTGGAGAGACCTGGGCTTACCGTGGCCCGTGTTTCCGTAACCTCATTCCTTTTGTATGTAGAGGAAAGTAACAGGTGTATCTGCAAAACCATATTCAGAGCCAACTGTTAGTTGCTTTAATATTGCAAAGAAATGTAATAACATGTATGTTAGCTCGACTTTAAAGAAAATGATTATACCCGGTTACCTTAGCAGTGAATATTTTCCACACAGTGATGTCGCGACTAGCTTGAGCAAGGAACCTGCCAATCAATGGCAAAGGAACAACGTTGATAACACTCTCCACTACTAACAGAAAAAGAAACCCCAGCAAATCGATGGATAGGGAAAAACCCTACGGCTGCAACATTCTATCCTGGTAAACAACACATATTCTGCAGACAGCATAAGCCATGCTACATGGAGGAGGAATCACTCTCATGGGAATGGGAAAAGAAAGGACTGTCACAGACTAGAGCCTAAGTAACACAACAGAGGTATTGCAGAGACAAGAAATGAGTCTTTCAACACCCTAATCGCCCACATGATGCAGTAGCCGAGCTCACGAAGAGCTGGAACATCAGGAGGACCGATAGCAGACAACACAACAAGAAAATGAACCAGGAGGGTTTGCAGAGCGGCCAAAGGCCCGAAGGCAAAGGAGAAATGATGAATTAGGGTTGGGTCAACAGTTTTAAAGGGCCAATGCATGGCTGAAACGCGACCACGTAGCACTCAAAATACTTTGCATGCAGTGGGTAAAGTTCTAAAGTTCCACGACCATTGTCTCCTTTGACTGATCTATAAACCAAATCATTGCGTGGAGGTCCCATAAGGAGCATTATACCATAGTATTACCTGCGTTATGTTATCAACCACGCAACATTAGATTTCTGGTTATAAAACATTGCACAATAGATATTACTCATTATTTAGTCTCATATACATAGGTATGAAGATTTGTGTGAGTAATAAAGAGTTATAAAAGCAATGGATTATGGTTATGGAGTAGTTGTTTTTAAACCTACAACTTTAATACCAATTGCTTTAGTCTTCAAATGAAGGTAAGCGATATAACATTCTTTTAAGTCTATAATTAGTGGTAATTTAATTTATATTATTCATCAATTTGATTTTGGTTTACTCTAGTTCATATCATTTGATACTTGTTAATAGATTAACAACCTTTTTAATAGTCTTAGAATTCTTGTGGAGACAATTAGTCTTTTGTCACTTTCTAAGCTCAAAACATTTATGAAGATGTTATAAATTAATGTATGATAGGTAGCTTGGATATACTTAACCTTCTTTGTTTGATAGAATAGTCTTGAAAACTCATAAAGGGGTTAGATATGATAAGTCTAGGACTGATCCTAAAAGTAAATTGGATTCTATCCAAATGTCGTTATTGGGAATAGAGTAGCATTCCAAAACAGTGCAAACCCTTAAACTATTAAAGGAAGACTTGTTTCAAACATTAAACTTGTACATGCTTAAAGTAAGAAAAGTATAGATCGATACTTTTAATATCTTATCATTTACAACTACAGTTGCAAATCTGTATTTGATGCAATCTAAACATGGCATGTTACAGAAATGAGGAACAATAGAAGTAGACCTTTGATATTGTGATTTTCTACCATGCTAGCTGTTTAAATAAAGAAATAATTATTACTTTCGTACTTTCACCTTCTGGATGAACATTAAATGGTTTCCTACTCTGTAGACTTGTTAAACCCTATAATTCTGTATAGGAAAGATAACTGCCATCTCTTTGTGAAGAACTCCATTCTCTAGCATTGGGTCTCAAAGGAAACTTAGTAAAAAGTTTTACCTTTAGAAGCATGATAAATCTGTCTAACATGTATGTACTTTCACTAAATAGATTTTATACAGCAAATCGTATTGTAAACTTCCGAGACTTGTTAACTGTGACCCGTACATCTTACCTGTTTACCTGTAATAGAAGAAAACCGCTGCATTAGCTCGAAAGCTAAGTAAGCCCAGTCCTTCATGACAAACCCACCTTGTGTCGCAAGCAGAAAAACAATCAGTAACTAAAAAGAATTACTCTTTAAGTTAAGTATAATTAAAGGATCATTCAGTTACAATTCTAGTAACATAAAACAAATCAAACAGTTGCTGACTGCATTTAATGAAGTTATATGCTATTTTTTAAAAGTTTTAAATTTTTCGAAATTTATGGGGTTTTGACAGAAATAGTTTAACCGTTGCTGGATTTCAGAGTCTTAAGCACTTAGCGTTTTATTTTGATCGGAGCATTTTATTTTGCTTGGAGGATGTATTCTTCTTTAGCTTCCACCGTTGCGGCTCCCAAACCAGTTAGCTGCCCGAAGTACAAAGTGCTCCAACTGCCGACGCTTATCAGCCTTTTAGTCACACGTGTCTTTAACCTTTCCTTTTACGTCGTTGCGGCTGGGAAAGTCATTCAGCTTCCGATGTAAATATCTTTCGACGTCCAATTGAGAATTTTTCCCGCCCTCCGGTCACATATCCATAACCTTTTCGCTTCCGCCATTGCGGCTCCCAAATTGGCTAAGCGCCCGAAGTCCAAAATGCTCCGCCAGCCAATGCATCAGTATTTTAGTCGCTTTCCCGTAACTTTTTCTTCTCCCACAGTTGCGGCTCCCAAAGTAGTTAAGCCTCCGAAGTGTAAAGCCTTCCGACTTTCGATTAAGAGTGTTCCCACCAGCGGGTCACGTATCCTTAACCTCTCCTTTTCCGCCGTTGCGACTAGGAAAGCCTTTTCGCGTCTGATGTCGATATCCTTCTGGCTTCTGATTCAGAACTTTCCCACTCAAGGCTTAGTCAAAACTCATCCGTTTATTAAAATTCTCAGATCAAAGGATGCACCTGGCCGTTTTCTTGTGGATTAGCCATTTCAGGTGGTTTTAAGTTAACGTTTAAAATGCCATTGCAACGAATGATGCACTGTAATTGATTGTAGGTAAAACTCAAGGGACTATTGGGGCGACCACGGTGTGAAGGCGTAGCTTGACAGTTTATAAAAAATCAAATCGAAACCGACAGAGTCGTAAAGGAGACAAGCTAAGGAAAAGACAAAAAATCGAATGCAACAAAAGATGCAGATCTGAAAGGTCCAGTAGTTACTCGACTGATCATGAGCATACGAAGAGAAGATGGAGAGAGGAATATGAAATGCTCGAAGAACCGAAGAGTCACATGTTTGGGGGGAACCCAAGCGGTCTGCTGATTTGTTTAAATATTTGAAAGTTAGAAGTTACAGGTACTTTTTTCCCTGGGAAAATTTGTAAACCATTTGCTTGTAAGAGGAACTATTTCATTTTACAATCAGAAACTGCAACTTTGCCTGTTGGAGAAAGCGTAATGTGGAATGTATCAATGTGATTAAATGAGCAATGTTGAAGATGAACTATTTCATTTTCAGCTGTGTTTCATTAGCTGTGAGAGTGTTTTAACTTCTTGAACCTATGTTCTTGTTTGAATGCTCTTCAATATATTTTGTAATGTTTTCCACTGTGAGTAATGAAGGTTGTTCATAGACAATTGGCTATCTGGTTGTTCAAATATCTATAATTGTTCATGTGTCTTGAAAGAAGTATCAGCTATCTGTAACTTTTCATAATTCATGCACAAAATATATTACTCACAAATGCATGATAATCCTGCTCCCTAGGGATAGATTAGGTAGTTAGTTTTAATTTCTTGTTGTAAGTGATTTAGATGCTTGTGAGCGCTAAGACGAGAGGTAAGAACCTGCACATCACGTTGTGACTACTCCCTGCATACTGATCACCCTGCATTTAGTTAGGCATGTGCATCTCATACATTAAGCCAAAAATTACAAAATATACACGGTGGACCGCGCCGCAACCAATAAAACCTTCTGTTTTTGTTACTTGACCTATGGTAGCCGGACCGCAAACCAGACAGATTCCCTACACCAAACAGTCACGGGCTAGTTGGGAACGTTGATTGGGGAGAATCCCTTACTGTTGTTACCTATGATTTTCCAAGCCTCAATAGTTTTGGCGCTAGAAGGAGGGCCGCCAGTGCATGGCCGGGAGAGGAAACCTGTTTTCCCGAGATTATTCCACCGGTAATAGTTCTGAAAGCAGTGGACTTCATAATCTAATTCTGGAAGAAAGGAATAGAGAACATCTATATTTTGTTGGCAACGAAGTTGTTAATGACCTAAGAAGACACACCAGGGCATATGTAAAGAATATTGGAGGATTTCCAATTATCCCTGAATTGCCCAGAAGAGAATATAAAAAGAAATATTGTCCTGTAGTAGAAGACTCAGTGCTGGTTGGAGACTGGGAAGAACTTGTAGAAACAGCTTTACAGGAAGTTGTACTACCTTTGAATCAAGAAGGCCCAGATACCCCTCACAGTTCTCCTGCTCACACTCCTATTGGCTCACCTCCTCACTCTCCACCCAGACTCATGGCAGGAGTAAATGCTAATCCGCCACCCAACCCATCAAATCCACCACCTGCCTGGAGAGCCAGATCACCTTTAAATATAACACCTCCGCTACATGATTTACCTCAATCCTTTGAAAATATGCTGCCCAAGTTTGACCCCAATGAGAAGATACTAGTAGATGACCACCTGCAAAGTTTTTACTTGGAAATAGAAGGGTTAAGGGACGGGGAGTACGAAGATGTAGTCTATAGATTATTCCTGCATACCCTTAAAGGAGCTGCAGCATCATGGTATTTTGGGTTGCCTGCAAACTCTATCCCTGATTGGGATACCTTTGAGAGAATTTTCAGAAGTAAGTATGCAACTCAAAAGACTCATGCAGCCCTTATGAAAGGGATATGTTCCTTGAAGAAGGAGAGAAAGGAGAAGGTGCACAGTTTCACACAAAGGTTTGCAGCATATCTCAAGAATTTCTCTGAAGCTGATAAACCTTCGGACAAGGTACTGATTGAATATTGCACTTCAGCTTTAGGCCCTGAGTTGGCCATGTTTGCCAAAATAAGGGCTAAGCCTACTTTGGCAGAAACCTATGCAGAGGCTGAAAGGGAAAGTATCGAAGATTACCCAGAACAGTTAGGAGAGAAAGGAGCAGGAAGGAAAGCCTTATTGTTTACTAAGCCTAAGGAAGAGAAACCACCAAATATTGAAAATATGGCAAAAATGATGCAAAAGCTTTCCAACAAAATCATAGATTTGGAGAAAGAGAAGGAAACACAAAAGTCCTATAAGGCCTATTATAAGAAAAGAGAGGATAACAATCCGTATCAACCTCTTCCTCACAATACTGCATCTATGAATCTAACAAAAGTAGGAATGGAAAATTTTTGCACTTTCCACCAACAACCACACTCTGAAAGAAATTGTCCTCAATGGATAAACTCAATGACGTTGGTTATGAATCAGCTGTTGGATTCTAAGTTAACGAAAGATGGAGATGAAGAAAGAAAAGAGAATATTACTTCAACGAAAGAACAAGAAGAGGAAACCATGGTTTTGTGGGATTCTGTTTTGTTATTTGATGCTGAAGAGGAAAAGAATCAGGGGTACAAGGACGTCATGGAAACCAACGTAGCAACAAGAAGCCAAGGGACAATTAAAGAATACAGTCTCATTCTCCCAAAGATCAAAAGGCTGCAAAAAAATGTAAAGAAATTTCAAAATCGTTCCGCGGCTGATAAAATTCCTGAATTCACAATTACCAGCCAAGATCCTAGGTAGACTGATATGTTCACCAAGCCAAATGAGGAAAAGATGAATGTTGATAAAACTCATCCCATTGAACAGCTGATGGATTATGACATCATGGAGGATTTAAAGAAGGTAAAAGTGAATGTTCCACTATTTGAAATTTGTAAAGTGCCGTAGCAAAAGGAAAGACTATTAAAAGCACTTGAAGCATCGGATGAGAAGCTCCCCACTGACAATCAACCTCAGGAAGAAGAAGAAATCGGAGAAACCAGCATTGGAGGTAATTCTAAGAGCAAACAACCACCTTTCCTCCTCACGTTTGAAATTTTCAATCATAACGTGCACAATTGTCTGGTAGACTCAGGGGCATCGGTTAATGTCATGCCAATATCCGTCTGTAAAAAGATAAATGGGCAGCCTAAGCCATCCACGTGGAGGGTTGTTCAGTTGGACAGGATGGATGTCAAGGTGATTGGTGAGATGGAAGACGTCCTAGTCCATCTAGCATCCAATGATGAAGTGTACCAAGTCATTAATATCGTGGTGGCTGATATACCAGACGCTTACAGTCTTTTCCTAAGAAAAGATTGGTCGGCCAAACTAAATGGGTATTTTTCCTTGGATTGGTCGCATCTGTGGCTTCCATACAAAGGAATTCCGAACCAGATTAAGATTTTAAGGGAGCCTCACATGAAATACAATGTTACTCAATTGGATGAGAAGAATGAACCAGTGGATTCTGTATTGGGAAAATATTTTATTGAGTTGGAACCAGGAAATTACCAAGCAGAAGAAGCCAGCAACACATCAGACACTCAGCCTGATCTCCTTCGATTCTCGCAGGCTGATGAGATTGACTGTAACATAGTAAACTTAGCAGTAGGAGTAGATTTGCATTCAGTAGTTAGTGATTTTTGGACTTTGTTTTTTGATGGCTCTAAGACATTAGAAGGGTCAGGGGTTGGCTGTGTCCTGATTGACCCCCAGAAGAATAAACATTTTCTCTCATGTAGATTAGTGTTTGAATGTACTAATAATATAGCTTAGTATGAAGCGCTGGTGCAGGGCTTGAGGAAAGCGATTGAATTAAAGGTAAGTAATTTAAAAGTTTTTGGAGACTCTGAAATTATTGTGAAACAAATCCGGAATCAAATACATTGTGTTTCCCCTCACTTAAAGGCTTACCAAAATGAGGTATGGGACATGCTTAAATGTTTTAATGCATTCAATATTGTTTCAATTCCAAGACTTAAAAATGCAGCAGCTGACTTGTTAGCCACATCAGCCGCTAGGTTGGTACCCACTAATAATCGATGCTCTGTTGAATTACTTTTCAGGCCCTTAGTACCTGATATGATTACCAATATACGAGTGTTCGATGATGACCAGCAGATTATAGAATGCTTAACGAATGACGAGGTATTTAAAGGAGCCATTATAGACGATGAAGAACATCAGGCTGAGCTGAAGTATGATAATTTCATTCCTAAAGGAGTCAGAATGTTAGAAAAATTGTTCGATTTAAATGAAAAGTTTAGAAGACCAGCCAATGTGAAGACCCACAGCTCATCTCTATAATTCGAACTGATAAATTTAGGGACAGAGATGAATCCTAAATTTGTGAATCTCGGCAAATGTTGTTCACCAGCAGAAAGAGACAAGTTCGTCAGTCTGTTTAAACAATATAAATATGTTTTCGCATGGACATACGAAGATTTGAAAACATACGACACCAGCATCATCAAGCATGTTATTCCCGTCAAAGCTGGCGTCAAGCCATATCAGCAACCTTTGAGAAAAATGCATCCAAAATTGGAACCGCTGATTCAGAGTGAAGTGAAGAAATTATTGGATGCTAGAATCATTTTCAAGGTCAGACACTCTAAGTGGGTATCAAATCTAGTACCGGTGAGGAAAAAGTCTGGAGAAATCAGACTCTGCGTGGATTTCAGGAATTTAAACCGCGCTTCAGATAAAGATAACTATCCTGTTCCACCCATGGAGAAATTGCTACAAATGGTCTCAGGTTCTGAACTATTTTTGTTATTAGATGGTTTCTATGGCTACAATCAAGTATTAGTAGCTGAAGAAGACAGATTGAAGACAACGTTCAGGACCAAATGGGGAACCTTTTCCTACAGAAGGATGCCCTTTGGGCTTAGAAATGTTGGAGCAACGTTTCAGAGGGCTATGGACATAGCTTTCCGTGGACTGATTGGCCGTAGTGCTGTAGTGTACCTTGATGATATTACGATATTCTCAAAGAAGAGAGATGAGCACGTGTTTCATTTAAGGCAAATTTTTGAACGCTGTCGGAAATATGGCATCTCACTCAATCCAAAAAAATGTGTGTTTGCTGTTACAGAGGGTAAGCTTCTTGGTCACATAGTATCAAAGAAGGGAATTTCTATAGATCTAGAAAGAATTAAGGCCATTGAGCAAATCCCCTTTCCCCATAATAAAAAAGGGATGCAATCATTTATGGGAACTATAAACTTCGTGCGAAGATTTGTTCCTGATTTCGCTTAAATTGTCAAGCCGCTGCAGTAGATGGTGAAGCAAAATGCACAATTCAAATGGACTGAGATTGAGAAGAATGCATTCAGCAAAATTAAAACTGCTGTTGCACATGCACCCTCCCTGAAAAGCCCAGATTTGGATAAAGACCTTATTATGTATACCTTTGCATCCGATGATTCGCTAGCAGCTGTGCTTACGCAAAAGGAAGATGGGGGGGGATGAATTCCCAATATCTTTCATGAGTACTGGTCTGCAAGGGGTCAAATTAAATTACCCAGCCATTGATAAACAAGCTTACGCAGTATTCAAAGAAGTGAAGCAATTAATGCCTTATATTTTAAAAAATAGAACCAAGGTAATCGTCCCCTACCCAGCTGTAAGATCCCTTCTTATACAGAAAGAGTTAGGAGAAATAAGGGGCAACTGGGTAACAGCTCTTCAAGAGTACGACCTTGAATTCAAGCCAGCCTCTATTGTTAAAGGACAAGGGTTGTGCAAACTGATGACTGAAAATCGGAATAATGAAGAACACGCCTGGGAGGATGAAGCCAAATTACATGTAATGGAAGTATGTCCTTTGTTTACATCTCCCGAGTCTTGGTATAGAGACCTCGTGCATTACCTGCAGACAGGGTTGTTTCCAGAACATTGGAATTCTAAGCAAATAAGAGCGCTGCGTCTCAAATCAGCATCCTATCAAATTGTTGAAGGAATATTATTCAGAAAAAACTATGACGGAGTTCTCCTGAGATGCTTAGAGAAAGAAGATGCGAAGAAAGTAATGATAGATTTGCATGACGGGCCTACTGGGGGACATTATTCAGGAGATACTACAGCTCACAAAATCCTCAGGGCAGGTTACTATTGGCCTACGCTCTTCAAAGATGCACACACACATGTTAGGAAGTGTGATATCTGCCAAAGGTGTAGTGGGAGACAACCTAAAGTAGCAGCACCACTAAATCCTGTGATGATCACAGAGCCATTCGAGAAATGGGGGTTGGATATTATTGGAGAAATAAAACCGAATTCCTCTCTGCAACACAATTACATTCTGACCGTGACCGGTTATTTCACTCGCTGGGTCGAAGCTATCCCACTGCGCAAGATAAATGAAGACGAGGTCATCAGCTTCCTACAAGATCATACCATGACCAGGTTTGGAGTTCCAATTTCATTAGTCTTTGATAATGCTAAATACTTTTCATCAATTAAATTAACTACTTTTTCTCATGATAAAGAGATAAAATTACATTATTCTGCTAATTACTATCCATAAGGAAATGGCCTGGCTGAATCCTCTAACAAAAACCTGATCAGAATTTTAAAGAAGACTGTAATAGAAAACCAGAGGAGTTGGCACTTAGCGCTACCAAATGCCCTTTGGGCTAATAGAGTCACCCCCAAGTCTTCAATTGGAGTGTCTCCATATACCCTTGTCTACGGTAAAGAAGCCATTTTTCCTCCCAATATCATGCTACCTTCTTTCATAATAGCTCAAGAATCTAGAGGGTCGGATGATGAAGTTTTGCAAATAAGGATAAATAATCTCCTGAAAGCAGAAGAGGCTAGATTTAAAGCCAGAGAGTGCTTTAAGCAACAACAGGAGGTAATAAAGAGATGGTTCGACAAGCATAAGGCAGGAACAAAAGAGTTTGAAGTGGGAGATCTGGTTCTCAAGTGGGATCACCCCCATGATGAGAAAGGAAAGCATTCTGAATTCCAGCAGTTGTGGGTAGGCCCTTTTCAGATTGCGGGAAAGCTTGACCCTTCCACTTATAAGTTGCAGGATCTACAGGGTTGGGAAGAGAACTTACCAGTAAATGGTTTGGTTCTCAAGCCTTATTTTTCATAAGGATTTGTTTGATTTCTTCTGTATTGTATATAAATAATCTGTTTTGGCTGTCTTTTTGAGTCTTTGAGTCATGAAGTTTAGTTTTGTTTTTCTTTGAATTTTCTGTTTGATTTTAAATAAAAGAAGCAAGCTTTGGTCGCATGGAGAGCATTAGAATTCTGGAGAAACTAAAATCCTTGATTACAAGACTGTGTATTATGGTTTTATATGATAGAGTTTATTCTAGTTTAGCAGTTTTCCTAAATGGCTGTGAACGCATTGAAATCCTGTTTAATCCCTGTAAAGTAACTCAAGAGTAAAAGGTCTGGAATACTATTTCGAGGCTCCATCCATCTCACACTTAAAAATGTCCTAGGTGGGTGACAGCAAAAGACCCATGGAAAGGAAGCATGGTAAACAGTATATTATATATAAATAATCCCATGCCAAAAATTGAAAGCCAAAAGGCTAAGAAGAGTCAAAAACTCCTATGAAAGCATCATACGTCAAAGCAAATGCTAAATCATAAGTACTAAATTGCCGAAAGTTCCTCTTTGTTCGTGAGCTGAGACATGAAGTACACCGCTCACACAAAAGGACACTATGGGATAGAGGAGCCTGAATTAAAATTCAGAAAGAAAGGAATGCAAGAGGACTCATATGAAAAAGGACAAAAGTCTGAAAAGCACAAAAAAGTGCAAAATGGCATGGGAATGAGGAACAAATGAATATTTCTGTTTACCAGATGTTACGATCCTGTGGTGTCCAAGATGGAAGCTACCCAAAGACAGAGGTAAAAATGAAACTCATACTTCTGGCCTCGAAAGAGTTATCTTGACTTTGAAACCTTGGTTTCCATTTTCCTGAACAGGACTACCCTCAATGATTCAAAGTTTATGTATCTGCCATTTGGGAAATCCATATATCTAGAAGAATTCAACATGGTGGTTTTATTATCAAATAGTCGGTTACTCAAGGAAGAAATTGTCCAGAGGTCTAGGTTCACCAGGTAGTCGCCAATTGTTGCGACTGCAACTGTTTTCCCCAAATTTCTTAAATTTTGGTCCCCTCCTCATGATTTAGAGTTGTTTTAATCGTTGGGTCCGTGAACTGTTTTGATCATACTTTAATTTTGAATGATTATTGAAGGCTAACACTCGTCCTGGTTTTCGGAAGTTGCGTGTGTTTCGAAGTTGTTTTTAGATCGCAGATTTTAAGTTTGGGTTTGCTTGTTGAAGGGCCGCCGTTTCAGAGGAGAAATAGTTTAACCGTTGCTGGATTTCAGAGTCTTAAGCACTTAGCGTTTTATTTTGATCGAATCATTTTATTTTGATCGAAGGATGTAGTCTTCTTTAGCTTCTGCTGTTACGGCTCCCAAACCAGTTAGCTGCCCGAAGTACAAAGTTCTCCAACTGCCGACGCTTATCAGACTTTTAGTCACGCGTGTCTTTAACCTTTCCTTTTCCTCCATTGCGGCTGGGAAATTCATTCAACTTCCGATGTAAATATCTTTCGACATCCGATTGAGAATTTTTCCCACCCTCCAGTTGCATATCCGTAACCTTTTCGCTTCTGCCGTTGCGGCTCCCAAATCGGCTAAGCGCCCGAAGTCCAAAACGCTCCGCCAGCCGATGCATCAGTCTTTTAGTTGCTTTCCCGTAACTGTTTCTTCTCCCGCTGTTGCGGCTCCCAAAGTAGTTAAGCCTCCGAATTGTAAATCCTTCCGACTTCCGATTGAGAGTGTTCCCGCCAGCGGGTCACGTAACCTTAACCTCTCCTTTTCCGTCGTTGCGGCTAGGAAATCATTTTCGCATCCGATGTCGATATCCTTCCGGCTTTCGATTCAGAACTTTCTTGCTCGAGGCTTAGTCAAAACTCGTCCGTTTATTAAAATTCTCAGATCAAAGGATGCACCTAGCCGTTTTCTTGTGGATTAGCCATTTCAGGTGGTTTTAAGTTAACATTTAAAATGCCATTGCAACGAATGATGCACTGTAATTGATTGCAGGTAAAACTCAAGGGACTGTTGGGGCAACCACGGTGTGAAGGTGTAGCTTGATAGTTTATAAAAAATCAAATCGAAACCGGCAGAGTCGTAAGGGAGACAAGCGAAGGAAAAGACAAAAAATCGAAAGCAACAAAAGACGCAGATCTGAAAGGCCCAGCAGTTACTTGACTGATCATGAGCATACGAAGAGAAGATGGAGAGAGGAATATGAAATGCTCGAAGAACTGAAGAGTCACACGTTTGGGGGAAACCCAAGCGGTCTGCTGATTTGTTTAAATATTTGAAAGTTAGAAGTTACAGGGACTTTTTTCCCTGGGAAAATTTGTAAACCATTTGCTTGTAAGAGGAACTATTTCGTTTTACAATCAGAAAATACAACTTTTCCTGTTGGAGAAAGTGTAATGTGGAATGTATCAATGTGATTAAATGAGCAATGTTGAAGGGGAACTATTTCGTTTTCAACTTTGTTTCATTAGCTGTGAGAGTGTTTTAACTTCTTGAACCTATGTTCTTGTTTGAATGCTCTTCAGTATATTTTGTAATGTTTTCCACTGTGAGTAATGAAGGTTGTTCATAGACAATTGGCTATCTGGTTGTTCAAATATCTGTAATTGTTCATGTGTCTTGAAAGAAGTATCAGCTGTCTGTAACTTTTCATAATTCATGCACAAAATATATTACTCACAAATGAATGATAATCTTTCTCCCTAGGGATAGATTAGGTAGTTAGTTTTAATTTCTTGTTGTAAGTGATTTAGATGCTTGTGAGCGCTAAGACGAGAGGTAAGAACCTGCGCATCATGTTGTGACTGCTCCATGCATACTGATCACCCTGCATTTAGTTAGGCACGTGCATATCATACATTAAGTCAAAAATTACAAAATATACATGGTGGACTGGGCCGCAACTGGTAAAACCTTATGTTTTTGTTACTTGACCTACGGTAGCCGGACCGCAAACCGGACGGATTCCCTACACCAAACAGTCACGAGCTAGTTGGGAACGTTGACTGGGGAGAATCCCTTACTATTTTTGCCTGCGATTTTCCAAGCCTCAACACATAGTTAGGTTGGATAAGCACGGGGGCTGATGCCAAGGCTTTCTTCAATGCATCGAAAGACTCCTGGGATCACTCATCCAAGATAAAATTAGTGTCTTTCTTCAAAAGGTGCATGAAACCCTTGGTAA
This sequence comes from Pseudotsuga menziesii, assembly GCA_001517045.1. NCBI lineage: Eukaryota > Viridiplantae > Streptophyta > Pinopsida > Pinales > Pinaceae > Pseudotsuga > Pseudotsuga menziesii. The sequence continues at coordinate 636,629 of LPNX010919059.1, forward strand.
AATTGGCAAAATTGACAACAAACCTCTGTAAGAAGTTATCCATCCCTTGCAAACTCTGAAGATGTCTAATAGTGAACGGGGGAGACAATCGAAGTATTGCCTCAAACTTAAGGGGGTCGACCCTAACACTACTACATTTCGATCCAAAATCCGACGGTTTTTTCCGACGGCGCGTGGATTTTTTCTTTTAACCGTGCCAAAAATCAGAAAGATAATTTTTTTTTTTTGAACTGGTGGGGATAAGCGTCGCTTAAGCGACACCTAGGCTTGCAAGCGTCGCTTAAGCGACGGATATCCTCCTAAGCATCGCTTAAGCGACGGTGGTTAAATTGCTCATTCATTTAATAATGTCTTAAGCGTCGCTTAAGTGACGGCGCTTAAATTGCTCAATCATTTAATAATTTGTCGTAATTGGTTAATTATTTAAAATGGAAAGCGACGCTTAAGAAATTATCCCACGCACATTAAAATGGAAAGCCTAGGTTCATTTTTCATATAAATAGATGTACAGCTAGGTTCATTATCTCACACACTGAGTCTCGCACTTATCTCTTGGACAAGAAGTGCGAAATTCCTAAGGGTTTTTTTTTGGCGTTGCTCTTTTGTGGGGATCTTCCCACTTGGTCTTGGATTTTGGCGTTGCTCTTTTGTGGGAATCTTCCCACTTGGTCTTGGATTTTGGCGTTGCTCTTTTGTGGGGATCTTCTCACTTGGTCTTGGATTTTGGCCTTGCTCTTTTGTGGGGATCTTCCCACTTGGTCTTGGATTTTGGTCAGCTTGCTCTTTGGATTTGGTTCTAACCCTTGTGGAAAAGAAGACTCATCATATACTTGGGTTTGCTCGTACTTTGTTCTTAGGGTTTGAGTAATAAAATGCCACGTAACAATGATGTTACAGGTCATCAAGATCCGGCAGAACAAAATCGACAATTGCTTGCTAGGTTGTGGGAGGGAGTGGAAAGAAGGGGTGATGGAAAATGTTATTGTCCTTGCAGTCAATGTAGGGGCTTTAATACGAGAAGGTTACTGATCAAAACAGCTAAAAGACATTGTAGAGAACATGGACATGTTGAGGGGGGGCATGAATATCATCCATTGGTAAGTCAATATAATTCATGATTATATATCATTCGGTCTTTATATTGAGAGTTTTTGTAATTGTATATTGTATCATTTTTATTTTGGTTACTTAATCGACATGACTAATGTTTGTTGTTTTATGTTTTAATTGTAATTATAAAACAAGGGCCTCCTAGGGCTGTTCCGAACATGGAGAATGTGGTAATTACGCAGGAACAACTAGTGCAGGAGGAACGTCAATATGCAGGTCCTGCGAATACTGATCATCATCAAGTTAATGATGACATGGAATTAGACGATGATCATGACGATAACATAATTAAGGATGATGGTGCAAATGCATTAATCAATGATGCATTTAATGTTAGAATGGACGATGATCAACCTCATGCACTGCCAATTGATGACTTTGAAGATCTTCATGATTTACCTACACTTGAGAAGGCAGACGAACCGCTTTTTGAAGGCTCCTGCATAAGTGTTCTCTCTGCTGTGTTGCTGATAATGAACTTGAAGGTTAAGCATGGTTTTTCAAACACAGCCATCACGTTGGTGTTAAGGTACGTATGTGATTATATGTTTCATCGATCACATATATATGCTTTGATTTATGTTGCTATAATATTTGTATTGTTATACGTACTTCATGATAAAAATAAATAAGGATGTATTTGTTGTCGTTAATATTATGCTCTTCAAATATTTATATTAACCATTTTTTTAAAATTTGTTGTAACAGTTTGATAGGCGAGTATTTGTTACCGCCATCAAATAAGTTACCTCGCACATACCGGGATTTAAAAAATATCATGAACTATGTTGGAATGGACTATCAAGCAATTGATGCATGTCCTAATGATCATATTTTATATTATAA
>LPNX010919076.1:8737-32541 GCA_001517045.1 Pseudotsuga menziesii
AAGCAGCACAGAATTTTGGAACACGATGAGAGTCCTTATAATTTCCACTGCAACAATGGAAATCGTATGCACACATTAAGAACGCTGACATAGTTTAGATCACATATCAACACGGAATTTCAGAAAACGATGGCAGATTTTTTGATCTAATCAGAGGGTCTCTGCATAAAAAAAAAAAAGATTAAAAGAAAACATTTTGCAGGAGCTGGAACTACACACCAACAAAGCATAAACATAGAAAAAATTGATCACACACCAGTGATCAAAAGTAGGAAGAATGATCCCCTCAATGGAGATGCCTTCCATCTGCAACTGTTAAATACAATAGACAGTTATGAAATAAAATAGAGACATGGGACGATCCTCTCAATAAGGAGATCACCCATCCCCATGGAGATGCGATCTCTCAGCAAGTATTAACACATAACCAAAAAAATAAAAAAAGGTAGCATAAAGGAGTATTGCACAACCCAATGGAGACATGATTTATCTGTAAAAATTAAAATATACACTCAACAATAAAACTTCCAAAATGGGAGGTCGCCCAGCCCAACAGAGACGCCCTCTCCATGCAATAATTAAAATACACAGTCAATAATAATAATAAAAAAGGGAGGCATGGGAAAAAATTTGATCCACGCGTAGGCTAAAGGGAATCATACCCGCCCAATGCTGGATCTAAAAGTTTCATCAAAATCAAACATTGGATTATCAAAGGATTTTTTGGAGATGTTCTCCAAATAAAAAAACACAGGGAAAAAAATAAAATACAATAGAGATTTAAATTCGAAAACCAGTCAGGATATTGATGGTAAAATCGCCAAGATGGAAAAGAAAACTGATTGTAATTTCCATAGACCAAAACAGTACAATCGTATGCAGAGGTTTATCAATATAACTCTACAGATCAATCAATGGATTTACATGCAAAAGGTTTTGATCCAGCAAAAGAAATCGAGTATGCATAAAACCACACAATAGATCGAAAACGTAAGCGGATGAAGGAATTCGAAACCCCGTTAATAGTAAACTGTAGATATTAGTTTCAAACTACTGTCAGAGACGGATCCGGGCTTCCATATTAAATAAAATATATATAATGCATATCCTTAAAGGAGAACACATAGGTACTCTTTTTCTTAAAAGAAAACAGTCTCCGTAGACTGGTATTTTTTATTTCATATTAAAACGAAAAGGTAACCATTCACAAGAATTTATACATTTCAAAATAAGAATCACCCCATTCAAATAACTCTAATCAACAATTGATTACCATACAATATCAATCATAATTTTCAAAAAATGTAGATTTATAGATCTATGAGTAAGAAGGCAATCATATCTACTTACTTGAATCCAGAGGAAAAAAAACACACTTGGAGAATCAACTCCTCCCAACCATAGGAGGCAGAAACTCAATGGTTTGCTACGCTCCACCCCCGAGCTGGATCACCAACCATGCACTAGAATAACAAGTAACTTCCTCGTGACACTCATTCCTCGAGTCTGTAACAAGTTTTCATGACGGACTTATAAAATAGAAAAATGCTCAACACATGCACTCAGCAATCATTTTCCTCATGCACACCACGGCGTCCCGTGCTATTCCAATGCACTCATATATATAGCTTTTTCCCAGGTCTTATGCCATCCCAATCAAATCTCCAATCATGTCCTTAAATCCCTATGATTTAGGATCTTGTTTGGTTTTTGAGTTTTGGATTGGATTTGATTGGTATCAATCACTCTAGCTTGCTTACACATGTTCCTTGGTGCCATGGTTGGTGTCCCCTCATGTAGTTGAGTTCTCCAAGTGTCATTTTCTTTATTAAATAAATAAATAAAAAGGTTTGTTGTGCAATGTCATTTGAGATTTTGAGTTTTCATAACTCATTACATAATAAAAAATATTTTTCAAAACATGAAAATAAAAGCAATGTCATGGGGAATTGCATGGAATCCATGAAGAAAAAGAAGCAAAGATAAATAAAGGGGAGTGAAATTCATTGCAAGAATCATGTTGGCAGTAAAGGAGAAGGGTGTATAAAATAAGATCTATGCATTCTAGACATGGATAATGGAGCATCTTCTAGTGGATGTTGTGATGAGATACATACTGATGGGTATCATGGTGAGGAGCCTATTGATGGGTTCCTAAGGGTTGATGTATCTACTGATGGGTACCAAGATAACATGGAGACATCTACTGAAGGATGCTCATCCCTCTTTATTGGTGACATAGAGATTCCTATTGAAGATATTATTGCAAGTACACATTTATTTGAGCATAAAGACCTTGCAGTTGAAGAGAAAGACCTATGATCGATTTTCACTTCACCTCTTGAGCTTCATGAGGTTGATACTGTAGATGAGGAAGAGGTTCACTCTTAGAAGTCTTCCTACCTAATAGGGCCATTGTCATTGGGTAAAAATAAGATAAAGAAATCCTTACACATTCTCCATGATAGTCATGCTTCAATATCAAATCTATGTTCAAGAGCTGCTTCACTGGGAAGATTCATCTTTCCTTGAATCCATGCATTGATGTCAAGCTAGGAAGTAACTTAAGACAAGTATCTTAAGCCCTTTCTTACTGCTATGACCCAAACATTGATGTCATAAATGAGAAGAGTCACTTGCAACTTCAGATAATACCAAGTTTTATAAAACCAAGTTTTTCAAAATGATAGAACACATATTATATTTTAAGGTTGAACCCAAAATATTAAATATTAAATAAAAGTTTTACTAAAAAATAAATGTTTAAAATATAAATCATAAAACCTTTCACCTAATAATAAAACATCCACCTTTTAGTCTGCAACTTATACCTCTAAAATTCCTTTAAAATATTTAAACATAGAATGATCCACTTTACACCTTTAAAAGTAGATGACAATGCCCACGTAGATCTCACCTCTCTTTAAGTGAGACACAGAGGGTGATAAAGAGTTAAGTGCTCCGAGTTAACTTCATTTCTCATATGACAACTCTATGCCAACGATAATGTTATAATTATCACTTCCTCAACGTGATAAAGAGAGTGATAATATAAATATGATTTTAAGCGGCCTTTAACCAAGTTTTAATAGCACTCGTTGGTAACAGAAACATAAACCAAAAGAGATCAATAGTTCAATCATACAAAGAACATCTGTAAATATTACACAATAAAACCTTTAATAGGAAACATCCTCGAGGCAATAATATTGGTATTCTCATGGTTTAATATAACAACTAAACATGTTTATAACCATTTCTCATATACATATTTTCATATTTTTCTTTACGGGTTTACATAGATATAACTTTTTTTTCTCACATAGTTACATAAAACTGACCAATTAAATATGCACTTATCTATATTTTATCTTGACCTTGTTTGTTTCAACTAAAAATAAAAATAAAATTTTAGAAAAATGATAATATCCAAATCCTTGGAAAATTAGTTATCATTATTTCAACACATAAATTTATACTCAACAACACATTATATAAGTAAAAAACATTATCATTATGCTAAATATACACTAAATAAACACTACAATATTAATATTAATAAACCATCATAATTAATCATAACCCACCTCCAAATGTTTTGAATGTCATCCACCCTCCACCATATGATTTTATAGGCAAACCAATCCAAACAATTGATTTTAAAAAACAACGAACTACTACTTACTTATATCTCTCATTATGTCCATCAATCATCCACTCTCCACCATATGATTTAGATACCAATGATCTCATTTTAAATACGCACATAATTATTACCTAATTAAGTGTCCATCATTAATTTTAATTGTTCTCAACTATACACCATTTGGACATTTGATTTAACACTATCCACCATTTGATTTTGGGTACTATCCACTCACCCATTATATGATTTATCCACTCTCTACCACTATATGATTTTAGCATGTTAGTCATTTCATTTTAAATACTAGTATGACTATAATCCACCTTCCTGAAATCAATGTGTAATAAATCAATTGTCATTTAATCTTCGTAATGAAAATTTAGATGTACCAATATAACTATTAAAATTACAATCCACATTCCGAATCAATAAACGTGTAATAAATCAATTTCCATCCAATCTCTGTCATGAAAATTTAGATGTACCAATATAACTATTACAACTACAATCCACCTTCCCAATCAATCAATGTGTAATAAATCAATTGCCATCCACTCTCTGCCATGAAAATTTAGATGGACCAATATAACTATTACAACTACAATCCATCTTCCCAATCAATCAATGTGTGATAAAACAATTGCCATCCAATCTCTGCCATGAAAATTTAGATGTACCAATATAACTATTAGAACTACAATCCACCTTCCCAATCAATGAATAATAAAAATGACATCTAATTATGCCATGAAAATTTAGATATAGATGTTTCATTTTAAATGCTAGTGTACATATTACAATTATGATCCACCTTTTCAATCAATGTGTAATTAATCTATGCCATAAAGCTTTCAATGCCCTTTAAAACTTTTTTCACCTTTCATAGAATAACATAATTTTTCTCATAGAAAAAAATTCTCAATAAACCATTATTGTTCAACTTTACAATGGAAAGCTTGCTTTAATTTTTCTTATCAAAATTTTAGATAGTTGAAAATGTGTGATTAAGTAGCAACAAAGGCATAAGAATAGCCATGTCTAACACACAGTGTATCAGCATTATTTTTTCAAAATTTAAATCACGATGAAAATTCAAAACATTTAAAATTAAGTTTAAATCTCAGTGCCACATTACACGTAGTTTCTTCCTCTGGCTTCTCGTTGCTTAATACAAATTGAAGGCTCTAATAAAATCAATAATGAAATCTCATTCAATTGTTAACTGAGTGATACTATACAACAAGATATGGATGGATTCTCGACTTGAGATCGATGTCTTTGTAAATATTCAAAGACAAATTTTTATTGCTTATTAATTTGTTTGAGTACAATACTCTCTGCCAATCACAAAATTTAGCAATTGCAGTCGGTTGTATTGATTTTTTTGATTATGATGTGAATTTGCAAAGGGTTGTATTGATTTTATAAAATTGATTAAAATTGTAATTGCGTAGTTCAAAGCTTTTAACACTTGTACAATGACACTAGTATTAATTACACATTTGTGGGCTATTATTGATAATAGGATTGATATGATGCAAGACTTAACTTCTCATTTGCTAGGTTTGTAGTTCTCAAATCCAATCCTATCTACATGTAAGGTGAATAAGTAATGTATCCATAGCTATTGCAATCACACACTCAAGAATTAAATTATGTAGCAAATTATTTTAAATTAGACTTGATATACCGTATTTTGAAATGGTTTATAATTAACGTAATTGAGTGTTTGTAATTAGGGAATTGAGAGTCAAAACTGTGGTTAATCAAACGGTTATTGGAATTTGGAAATATGATTATGAGATTTGGAAATTTGAAACTCAAGTGGTTTTAAATTGTAAACTTTCGTTTATAATTATTCCAATTTTCAAATTTCGAGGCCTACTTAGGCTACGTCTACTTCCACCATCACAATCGAATCTTGAGCATGCTTAAATTTCATATTTATACATTGTTTAATGTTTTTAGTACATGCTATAGTTATGGCAGTTATGAGGCTCATACGAGTAGGAAATGAAGATTTCGAGCCATATGAGGAAGAAGATATCATCTACGTAGATGGAGGACTACCATGAGACAAGGATGGTTACTTTTGTAACCAAAGTGTACAATGAATATAGAGGGGTTGAACCACCAATGTTTGATATCATTAGTGGCACAATATTCTTTGGAGGAAAGCCACTAAAAATTTATTCTTATGAGTACCTCCAAAGATACCAAGCATTAAAAAAGATATCCATGAATACTTGTATTTTCGATAGTCCTATGAAATTCAGATTAGTATCATATTTAGAAAAAGGGATCCTTTTGGAAACTCACATTAAAGAGGAGTGGAACATATTGTCAACAATGTGTGCAAAGAAGTGAAGAAAAGGTTGCAATAAAATGAAGTCTCACCATCAAAGTGTTCTACATCAAATTTTTGAGAAGAAAGTGATTTAGACAAGGGTGAATCCATAATTGAAGATCCACCTTTGGAGGAGCATGAAGAAGGTCTTTTTTTTTGGAATCCATGAAGCAAAATAAGCAAAGATAAATGAAGGGCAGTGAAATTCATTGCAAGAACCATGTTGGCAGTAAAGGAGAAGGGTGTATAAATAAGGTCTAGACATTCTAGAAATGTATAATAGAGCATCTTCTAATGGATGTTGGGATGATATACCTACTGATGGGTATCATGGTGAGGACCATATTGATGGGTTCCTAAGGGTTGTTGTACCTCCTCATGGGTAGCAAGATTACATGGATACATCTATTGATGGATGTTCATCACTCTGTGTTGGTGATAAAGAGATTCATGTTGAGGAGATTATTACATGTACACATTTATTTGAGCATAGAGACCTTGTAGTTGAAGAGAAAGACCTAGGATCGATTTCCACTTCACCTCTTGAGCTTCATGAGCTTGATTCAACAGACGATGAGGAGCAGCTTCACTGTGAGGATCCTTCGTACCTAGTAGGGCCATTGTAGTTGGGTGAAAAGAAAATCAACAAATCCTTACACATTCTCCATAACACTCATCCTTCAATATCAAATCTATGTTGGAGAGCTGATTCATTGGAAGTTTCATCTTTCCTTGAAGCCATGGAGAAGATCTAGAGAGCAATGTTTGCAATCCAAGGTAATTTTTCATATGTTGCATAGAGCATCCTTCAAGGAGGGTGAAGATATTTGCAAGCTTAATGATGAGTTGATGGCCACCCAAGATTCTTTGAGAAGAACTCAAAGTGCCTGCTTGGAGTCTGATAAGGAGATAGAGAAAATTCACCAAGAATTGCAGAGACCACATATTCCCTCCTACACTTTTGTCAGCCCATCCCATATGGTTGATTTCATTTTTGGATCAAGGGAGGAACCTCATGTGATGGTGGAACATGAGGAACATGTTGATTTGCAAATGTTTGAGGAGGATCAAGAAATTGAGTTTCCATTTGGATCAAGTTACACCTTCATAGAGGAGGTTGAGAAGCACACTACTATCAACCCAACCAGTGGAGGAGTTCATGCATCCACTTGCTTGGTGGATGAAATTTATAGAGGATTGGTTCATAGTTCTTCACCGTATAGTTTTATTTCAACCACATCATTTGGGAATGAAGATTGGGTGAAATGATTCTTTCTCTTGGTGTCACATGAGGAGTAGGAGGCTCCCACCTTCTTTGTTGATGGTTGTAGAGACAGAACATGTGATGTGACTAGTGCGTTTATCTTTCCTCAGAAGGAAATTGAAGATTCCTTAGCTATCGGAGATATATATGTGGGCATGCCATTTGAATCGATAAGAAAAGGTGATTATCTACTCAAGGATATGGCAGATAAATATGTCACTGAAATGGAGGATCAAGGATGCAGTAAAGTTGCTTGCATCAGTAGAGAATGGTTTGACATGCATGTGACATGTATGCATTCATGAGTCAACTTGGTCAAAATACTAGTTTTGAGTCACCTATCCTACTGATTGCTAAGTTGTCTGAGTTAGTGTGCCAAATCTCTAAGTTGGTACATTACAGTAATGTATCCTAGCAATTGCAATCACACAATCGAGAATTAAATTATGCAAAAGACTATTTTAAATTAGAATGGATACACCATATTTTGCAATGGTTTACCTAACTAAGTGATTGTAATTAGGGAATTGAGATTCAATAATGTTGTTAACCAAATAGTTATTTGAATTTTGAAATATGATTATGAAATTTAACAATTTGAAACACAAGTGGTTTTAAATTGTAAACTTTTTTTTATAATTGTTCCAATTTTTAAACTCCCAGACCTACTTAGGCTATGTCTACTTCCACCGCCACTACTTAGGCTACGTCTACTTCCACCGCCACCATCAAATTTTGATCATGCTTCAATTTCATATTTGCACATTGTTTAATGTTTTTAGTACATGCTATAGTTATGGTAATTGGACAGGGGAAAAATCTCATGCTAGAGTAGAGGTAGCTCCAAGCTTCAATTGAGACTTGGAAAAGTGAGTCGGTTAGGTAGGTGAACAAACACAATTATCAAGGCTCTTGTTGGATCAAGTTCCTTGATCACTTTCTTATCAATATTTACTTCATCATGTGAGACATGAAAATTCATGCTTGTAAGAGAGATGGTGGTTCACATTCTCTTTCACTGGGTTTGTGAACGATTAATACTAAGACTCGATCAGAAGAGTTCATCCATTTATCTCAAACGACTCCACTAGTATTTACACATAGATTAATGTACTGCTTGAAGGCCCCCAAAAATCCTAGGAGAAAAGCTTTCCTTATGATTGCATATCATTATCACCGTTTGCAAGAATTGTGCAAGAAGAATCACAGTTGATTGAGCATGTTAATTGGATTCCAAATTAGGATTCAAGGGGAAGAGGTACCATAAACCATTCCTATTGAAATAACAAGTTCAAACTAGAGTAACTCTCAACCCTTGCTCAAGTTTCTTCCATTTTTTATTCCAACCCTTTTTTAGGATGTTTCCATTGTCACTCTTGACCCCTACTCATGCTACTTCCACCCTTTCTTTCCCTATTCATTCATAGGGTATATAAGACCTTCTTAGAACTCCATGAGATCCACCTAAGAAAAGGAAGAACACATCCACCCTAACACCATGAGTCCACCACCCACCACCCACCATCCACGAGTCCAGAATTATTATGACCCCATCCAACTATGTTATCCATGGTCCCATCCAAACGTCCACCATTTAATTATAGATGCCATTGTTGCTGCGATTTTATTTTAAACATCAACATCACTCCATTAATGAAGGAAAGGAGAATAGGCCTGGAATCAAAAGACCATATGCTATGGCACATAACACAAAAGAGACTGCTCACTGATTTTCTAGGGTTAGTTGATCATATAATTGTCAAAGTGACTGTTCAATTATTTTGCTCCGTGTAACTTTAGACGTGGAAAAATCATATTCCGCGTAGCTTCAAATTCCCGAACTGTGTCGACCATAAATTTGCTATCTGCTCGAAGAAAATGGTATGTCCCTGACCATAAATTTGCTTTCTGCTCGAAGAAAATGGTATGTCCCTGACCATAAATTTGCTATCTGCTCGAAGAAAATGGCATGTCCCTTCCCGTGCCCGCTCCTGTTCTGGTTCTCTCCCACGCATTAGAACTCTAGATTTCTGGTCATATCCTCCTAGTAGCTAATTACGCATAATCCAGAAGGAACAGTACGTCCTTGCCGGATAATGGGAGATTCCACGATCAATATGACACAGGCAGCAGCAGAGGATCAGGTAACTTGGACAGACAAACCATGCTTAAACCCCGTACGGAATGATTTGCGTGATAAAGCATATATAAGCCGTGCTTGGTTTCCGGAGAATACGAACTTAAATCTAGAGTTCTAATGCGCGGGAGAGAACCAGAACAGGAGCGGGCACGGGAAGGGACATGCCATTTTCTTCGAGCAGATAGCAAATTTATGGTCAGGGACATACCATTTTCTTCGAGCAGATAGCAAATTTATGGTCGACACAGTTCGGGAATTTGAAGCTACGTGGAATATGATTTTTCCACGTCCAAAGTTGCACGGAGCAAAATAATCAAACAGTCACTTTGACAATTATATGTTCAACTAACCCTAGAAAATCAGTGAGCAGTCTCTTTTGTGTTATGTGCCATAGCATATGGTCTTTTGATCCCAGGCCTATTCTCCTTTCCTTCATTAATGGAGTGATGTTGATGTTTAAAATGAAATCGCAGCAACAATGGCATCTATAATTAAATGGTGGACATTTGGATGGGACCATTGATAACATAGTTGGATGGGGTTATGATAATTCTGGGCCTATTCTCATTAACTTCAATAGACTGATCTTGATGTGTAAAATAAAATAGCTCCAGCAACAACTGCAAATGGTATCTATAATTAAATGCTGGACATTTGGATAGGACCATGAATAACATAGTTGGATGGGGTCATGACCAAAAGTTAAATTAGCATAAATAATGATTTGCATTATATATATATGTGGGGGGTTAAATGGTATCTATAATTAAATGCTGGACATTTGGATAGGACCATGGATAACATAGTTGGATGGGGTCATGACCAAAAGTTATATTAGCCTTGTTGAGGAGCCTCGTTTTGATTCTTGGGGGTGTTGTAATGAAAAAGCTTGTACAATTGAGGTGTTGAGGTGGTATCGAGGTAGGGCAGTTGATGCTCACTGAGCTCTTTGGAGAGGTTTTCACGATTAGAATATGTGTGTGTGTAGAGAGAGAGATGACAACAATTATATTTGTATTTGCTTAGAATTTTGAATATTACATGTACTTTTGTTGTGTTGAGATTTTTCATTATTATTTTCAATTTTTTTAGTATGATTAAAAAAAATAAAAATTCTTTGTTTTATGGTGTTTGAATTAACCACTAATAAAAAAATTTCAATAGAAAATTTAAGATTGGATTAAAATAACATACAATCTATACAATGTGCAATAAACATAGAGATTACTAAATACAAAATAGAGAGTTAATCTAAAAAAACAAAAAGTGTTCATAATTACCAAAACTATTATCATCTTGAATCACTTCAATAAAAAATTTCACTTATTTCCAAAAAAGTAAATGTTATGACTTCACTTCTTGCTTTCACTTTACTTCACTAAAAGAATCAAGCTTCACCAAACTTTTACTGAAAAATATATAAAATAATACAATCATCTCAAAACAATGAAAAATCTATAAAATAACAAAATAAAAAGTTACTCTCATATTACAGATACCTAAAAAGTCATTCACCCACAAAAAGAACCCTCCCAATCTTAAGCTCCTATAAGGGAAGAAACCTCTTTATATATGTCTATGGTTGCTTAGCTCTATCAACCAAAGGAGAGATAGACTCTCCTAGAGGAAGTAACCATTGGGGGAGTTGTCTTTTTCTGTCTCCAGTAGCAATGTGCACTTGCGCAAGTGGGTGGTAGACTTGTGGTGTTAGGGTTGATGTGTTCTTCTTTTTCTTAGGTGGAAATCATGGAGTTCTAAGAAGGTATTGTAAACCCTATTAATGAATAGGGAAAGAAACGGTGGAACTAGCCTGAGTAGGGGTCAATAGTGACAATGGAAACACCCTAAAAAAGGGTTGGAATCAACAATGGAAGAAACTTGAGCAAGGGTTGAGAGTTACTCTAGTTTGAACTTGTTATTTCAATAGGAATGGTTTATGGTACCTCTTCCCCTTGAATCCTAATTTTGAATCCAATTGACACGCTCAATCGACCGTCATTCTTGCAAACGGTGATAATGATATGCAATCATAAGGAAAGCTTTTCTCCTAGGATTTTTGGGGGCCTTCAAGCAGTACATTAATCTATGTGTAAATACCAGTGGAGTCGTTTGAGACAAATGGATGAACTCTTCTGATCAAGTCTTAGTATTAATCGTTCACAAACCCAGTTAAAGAGAATGTGAACCACCATCTATCTTACAAGCATGAATTTTCATGTCTCACTTCTCAATGATGAAGTAAATATTGATAAGAAAGTGATCAAGGAACTTGATCCAACAAGAGCCTTGATAATTGTGTTTGTTCACCTACCTAACCAACTCACTTTGCCAAGTCTCAATTGAAGCTTGGAGCTACCTTTGCTCTAGAATGATATTTTTCACCCTGTCCAACTACCATAACTATAGCATGTACTAAAAACATTAAACAATGTGCAAATATGAAATTGAAGCATGATCAAGATTCGATGGTGGTGGTGGAAGTAGAAGTAGCCTAAGTAGGTCTAGGAGTTTGAAAATTGGAATAATTATAAAAAAAGTTTACAATTTAAAACCACTTGAGTTTCAAATTGCCAAATTTCATAATCATATTTCCAAATTCCAATAACTATTTGGTTAACCACATTACTGAATCTCAATTCCCTAATTACAATCACTTAGTTACGTAAACCATTGCAAAATATCGTGTATCAATTCTAATTTAAAATAGTCTTTTGCATAATGTAATTCTTTATTGTGTGATTGCAATTGCTAGGATACATTACTGTAATGTACCAACTTAGAGATTCGGCACACTAACTCAGACAACTTAGCAATCAGCAGGATAGGTGACTCAAAACTAGTATTTTGACCAAGTTGACTCATGAATGCATGCATGTCACATGCATGTCAAACCATTCTCTACTGATGCGAGCAACTTTAGTGCATCCTTCATCCTCCATTTCAGTGACATATTTATCTGCCATATCCTTGCGTAGATAATAACTTTTTCTTATAGATTCAAATGGCATGCCCACATATATATCTCCGATAGCTAAGGACTCTTCAATTTCCTTCTGTGGCAAGATAAATGCACTAGTCACATCACATGGTATGTCTCTACAACCGTCAACAAAGAAGGTGGGAACCTCCTGCTCCTCATGTGACACCAAGAGAAAGAATCCTTTCACCCAATCTTCATTCCCAAATGATGTGGTTGAAATAAAACTATACAGTGAAGAACTATGAACCAATCCTCTATAACTTTCATCCACCAAGCAAGTGGATGCATGAACTCCTCCATTGGTTGGGTTGATAGTAGTGTGCTTCTCAACCTCCTCTATGAAGGTGTGACTTGATCCAAATGGAAACTCAATTTCTTGATCCTCCTCAAACATTTGCAAATCAGCATGTTCCTCATGTTCCACCATCACATGAGGTTCCTCCCTTGATCCAAAAATGAAATCAATCATATGGGATGGGCTGACAAAAGTGTAGGATGGAATATGTGGTCTCTACAATTCTTGGTGAATTTTCTCTATCTCCTTATCAAACTCCAAGCGGGCACTTTGCGTTCTTATCAAAGAATCTTTGGTGGCCATCAACTCATCATTAAGCTTGCAAATATCTTCATCCTCCTTGAAGGATGCTCTATGCAACATATGAGCAAGCTCATACAAGTGATCTCTATTTGAAAGCATGTATGAAAAATTACCTTGGATTGCAAACATTGCTCTCTAGATATTCTCCATGGCTTCAATGAAAGACGAAACTTCCAATGAATCAACTCTCCAACATAGATTTGATATTGAAGGATGAGTGTTATGGAGAATGTGTAAGGATTTGTTGATTTTCTTTTCACCCAACTACAATGGACCTACTGGGTGCAAAGGCTCCTCACAGTGAAGCTCTTCCTCATCGTCTGTTGAATCAACCTCATGAAGCTCAAGAGGTGAAGTGGAAATTGATCCTAGGTCTTTCTCTTCAACTACAAGGTCTCTATGCTCAAATAAATGTGTACATGCAATAATCTCCTCAATAGGAATCTCTTTGTCACCAACACAGAGGGATGAACATCCATCAATAGATGTATCCATGTAATCTTGCTACCCATCAGGAGGTACAACAACCCTTAGGAACCCATCCATTAGCTCCTCACCATGATACCCATCAGCAGGTATATCATCACAACATCCATTAGAAGATGCTCTATTATACATTTCTAGAATGTCTAGATCTTATTTTATACACCCTTCTCCTTTACTGCCAACATGGTTCTTGCAATGAATTTCACTCCCCTTCTTTTATCTTTGCTTATTTTGCTTCATGGAATCCACAAAAAAGACCCTCTTCATCCTCCTCCAAAGGTGGATCTTCAATTATGGATTCACCCTTGTCTAAATCACTTTCTTCACAAATATTTAATGTAGAACACTTTGATGGTGAGACTTCATTTTGTTGCAACCTTTTCTTCACTTCTTCGCACACATTGTTGACAATATGTTCTACTCCTCTTTGATGTGAGTTTCCAAAAGGATCCCTTTTTCTAAATATGATACTAATCTGAATTTCACAAAACTATCGAAAATACAAGCATTCATGGATATCTTTTTTAATGCTTGGTATCTTTGGAGGTACTCATAAGGATAAATTTTTAGTGGCTTTCCTCCAAAGAATATTGTGCCACCAACGATATCAAACATTGGTGGTTCAACCCCTCTATATTCAATGTACACTTGGTTACAAAAGTAACCATCCTTGTCTCATGGTAGTCCTCCATCTTCGTAGATGATATCTTCTTCCTCATATGGCTCGAAATCTTCCTTTCCTACTCGTATGAGCCTCATAACTACCATAACTATAGCATGTACTAAAAACATTAAACAATGTATAAATATGAAATTGAAGCATGCTCAAGATTCTATTGTGATGGTGGAAGTAGACGTAGACTAAGTAGGCCTTGGAATTTGAAAATTGGAATAATTTTAAACAAAAGTTTACAATTTAAAACCACTTGAGTTTCAAATTTCCAAATCTCATAATCATATTTCCAAATTCCAATAACTATTTTATTAACCACAGTTTTGACTCTCAATTCCCTAATTACAATCACTCAATTACATTAATTATAAACCATTTCAAAATACGGTATATCAATTCTAATTTAAAATAATTTGCTACATAATTTAATTCTTGAGTGTGTGATTGCAATAGCTATGGATGCATTACTTATTCACCTTACATGTAGATAGGTTTGGATTTGAGAACTACAAACCTAGCAAATGAGAAGTTATGTCTTGGATCATATCAATCCTATTATCAATAATAGCCCACAAATGTGGAATTAATACTAGTGTCATTGTACAAGTATTAAAATCTTTGAACTACGTAATTACAATTTTAATCAATTTTATAAAATCAATACAACCCTTTGCAAATCCACATCATAATCAAAAAAATCAATACAACCTACTGCAATTGCTCAATTCTATGATTGGCAGAGAGTATTGTACTCAAACAAATTAATAAGCAATAAAAATTTGTCTTTGAATATTTACAATGACATCGATCTCAAGTCGAGAATCCATCCATATCTTGTTGTATAGTATCACTCAGTTAACAATTGAATGAGATTTCAGTATTGATTTTATTAGAGCCTTCAATTTGTATTAAGCAATGAGAAGCGAGAGGAAGAAACTACGTGTAATGTGGCACTAAGATTTAAACTTAATTTTAAATGTTTTGAAATTTCATCGTGATTTAAATTTTGAAAAAATGATGCTGATACAATGTGTGTTAGACTTGGCTATTCTTATGCCTTTGATGCTACTTAATCACACATTTTCAACTATCTAAAATTTTGATCAGAAAAATTAAGGCAGGCTTTCCATTGTAAAGTTACACAATAATGGTTTATTGAGAATTTTGTTTTTAATGAGAAAAATTATGTTATTCTATGAAAGGTAAAAAAAGTTTTAAAGGGAATTGAAAGCTTTATGGCATAGATTAATTACACATTGATTGAAAAGGTGGATCATAATTGTAATATGTACACTAGCATTTAAAACGAAAAACATCTATATCTAAATTTTCATGGCAGAATTAGATGTCATTTTTATTATACATTGATTGGGAAGGTGGATTGTAGTTCTAATAGTTATATTGGTACATCTAAATTTTCATGGCAGAGATTGGATGGCAATAGTTTTATTACAAATTGATTGATTGGGAAGATGGATTGCAGTTGTAATAGTTATATTGGTCCATCTAAATTTTCATGGCAGAGACTGGATGGCAATTGATTTATTACACATTGATTGATTGGGAAGGTGAATTGTAGTTGTAATAGTTATATTGGTACATCTAAATTTTCATGACAGAGATTGGATGGAAATTGATTTATTACACGTTTATTGATTGGGAATGTGGATTGTAATTTTAATAGTTATATTGGTACATCTAAATTTTCATTATGAAGATTAAATGACAATTGATTTATTACACATTGATTTTAGCAAGGTGGATTATAGTCATACAAGTATTTAAAATAAAATGACTAACTTCGAAAATCATATAGTGCTAGAGAGTGGATAAATCATATAATGGGTGAGTGGATAGTACCCAAAATCAAATGGTGGATAGTGTTAAATCAAATGTCCAAATGGTGTATAGTTGAGAACAATTAAAATTAATGATGGACACTTAATTAGGTAATAATTATGTGCGTATTTAAAATGAGATCGTTGGTATCTAAATCATATGGTGGAGAGTGGATGATTGATGGACATAATGAGAGATATAAGTAAGTAGTAGTTCGTTGTTTTTTAAAATGAATTGTTTGGATTGGTTTGCCTATAAAATCATATGGTGGAGGGTGGATGACATTCAAAACATTTGGAGATGGGTTATGATTAATTATTATGGTTTATTAATATTAATATTGTAGTGTTTTTTAGTGTATATTTAGCATAATGACATAGCATATGGTCTTTTGATTCCAGGCCTATTCTCCTTTCCTTCAATGGAGTGATGTTAATGTTTAAAATGAAATTGCAGCAATAGTGGCATCTATATTTAAATGGTGGACACTTGGATGGGACCATGGATAACATAGGAGCCCTGTTTTGATTATTGGGGGAGCTGTAATGAACAAACTGCACCCAGAAAAAGCTTGTACAATTGAGGTGTTGAGGTGGTATCGAGGTGGGGTAGTTGATGCTCACTGAGCTCTTTGGAGAGGTTCTCATGATTAGAATATATATGTGTGTGTAGGGAGAGAGATGGTAACAATTATATTAGCATTTGCTTAGAATTTTGAATATCACATGTACTTTTGTTGAGTGTTGAGATTTTTCATTCTTCTTATTTTCAATTTTTTTAGTATGATTATAAAAAAATATTTTCTTTGTTTTATGGTGTTTGAATTAACAAGTAATAAAAAAATTTCAATAGAAAATTTAAGATTGGATGAAAATAACATACAATCTATACAATGTGCAATAAACACAGAGATTACTAAATACAAAAGAGAGACCTAATCTAAAAAAAACAAAAGTGTTCATAATTACCAAAACTATTATCATCTTGAATCACTTCAATAACAAATTTCACTTATTTCCAAAAAAGTAAATGTTATAACTTCACTTCTAGCTTTCACTTTACTTCACTAAAAGAATCAAGCTTCACCAAAATTTTAGTGAAAAATATATAAAATAATACAATCATCTCAAAACAATGAAAAGTCTATAAAATAACACAATAAAAAGTTACTCAGAGATAGACTCTATCTCTAGAGGAAGTAACCATTGGTGGAGTTGTCTTTTTCTGTCTCCAGTAGCAATGTGCACTTGCGCATGTGGGTGGTGGACTCGTGGTGTTAGGGTGGATGTGTTCTTCCTTTTCTTAGGTGGATCTCATGGAGTTCTAAGAAGGTATTATATACCCTATGAATGAATAGGGAAAGAAAGGGTGGAAGTAGCATGAGTAGGGATCAACAGTGACAATGGAAACATCCTAAAAAAGGGTTGGAATAAAAAATGGAAGAAACTTGAGCAAGGGTTGAGAGTTACTCTAGTTTGAACTTGTTATTTCAATAGGAATGGTTTATGGTACCTCTTCCCCTTAAATCCTAATTTGGAATCCAATTAACAGGCTCAATCGACCGTGATTCTTGCATGATTCTTGCAATCATAAGGAAAGATTTCTCCTAGTATTTTTGGGGGCCTTCAAGTAGTACATTAATCTGTGTAAATACTAGTGGAGTCGTTTGAGACAAATGGATGGACTCTTCTAATCGAGTCTTAGTATTAATCATTCACAAACCCAGTGAAAGAGAATGTGAACCACCATCTCTCTTACAAGCATGAATTTTCATGTCACACTTCTCGATGATGAAGTAAATATTGATAAGAAAGTGATCAAGGCACTTGATCCAACAAGAGCCTTGATAATTGTGTTTGTTCACCTACCTAACCAACTCACTTTGCCAAGTATCAATTGAAGCTTGGAGCTACCTCTACTCTAGCATGAGATTTTTCCCCTTGTCCAACTACCATAACTATAGCATGTACTAGAAACATTAAACAATGTGCAAATATGAAATTGAAGCATGATCAAGATTCGATGGTGGCGGTGGAAGTAGAAGTAGCCTAAGTAGGTCTGGGAGTTTGAAAATTGGAATAATTATAAAAAAAAGTTTACAATTTAAAACCACTTGAGTTTCAAATTGCCAAATCTCATAATCATATTTCCAAATTCCAATAACTAGGAATCTCTTTGTCGATCAAGCAGTTCACCTTTTCCACATAGCGCCTTTGGGCAATCTTATTTAACAAATGTGACCATTTTTTATTGGGTAATTACTAAATGGCTATCTAAAAGAAAATGGACTTGTACAATAATTACCAACAACAAAGTACCTCAAAGTAGGGAGGTTAAGGTAGAGACCTAACATTTTTCCAGACTTCATTCGGAAAATTGATTATACTAGTATGAAAGTGAGCCTCTCTAAAGATGTAATTCATTGTCACTCTTGTATGCTCATTCTTCTTTCCATTGATGTATTGTAGTTGTAATAGTTATATTGGTACATTTAAATTTTCATGGTAGAGATTGGATGGTAATTGATTTATTACACATTGATTGATTGGGAAGGTGGATTGTAGTTGTAATAGTTATATTGGTACATCTAAATTTTCATGACAAAGATTGGATGGAAATTGATTTATTACACGTTTATTGATTGGGAATGTGGATTGTAATTTTAATAGTTATATTGGTACATCTAAATTTTCATTACGAAGATTAAATGACAATTGATTTATTACACATTGATTTCAGGAAGGTGGATTATAGTCATACTAGTATTTAAAATGAAATAACTAACTTCTAAAATCATATAGTGGTAGAGAGTGGATAAATCATATAATGGGTAAGTGGATAGTACCTAAATCAAATGGTGGATAGTGTTAAATCAAATGTCCAAATGGTGTATAGTTGAGAACAAATAAAATTAATGATAGGACACTTAATTAGGTAAAAATTATGTGCGTATTTAAAATGAGATCGTTGGTATCTAAATCATATGGTGGAGAGTGGATGATTGATGGACATAATGAGAGATATAAGTAAGTAGTAGTTCGTTGTTTTTTAAAATGAGTTGTTTGGACTGGTTTCCCTATAAAATCATATGGTGGAGGGTGGATGACATTCAAAACATTTGGAGGTGGGTTATGATTAATTATGATGGTTAATGAATATTATTATTGTAGTGTTTATTTAGCATAATGATAATATCTTTCACTTATATAATGTGTTGAGTATAAATTTATGTGTTGAAATAATGATAACTAATTTTCCAAGAATTTGGATATTGTCATTTTTCTAAAATTTTATTATTTTGTTTTTAGTTGAAACAAACCAGTTCAAGATAAAATACAGATAGGTGCATATTTAATTGGTCAGTTTTATGTAACTATGTGAAAAAAAAAGTTATATCTATATAAACTCATAAAGAAAAATATGAAAATATGTATATGAGTAATGGTTATAAACATGTTTAGTTGTTATATTAAACCATAAGAATACCAATACCAATATTATTGCCTCGAGAATGTTTCCTATTAAAGGTTTTATTGCGTAACTCTTTATCACCCTCTGTGTCTCACTTAACCATAAGAATACCAATATTATTGCAGTTAACTCTTTATCACCCTCTGTGTCTCACTTAAAGAGAGGTGAGATCTATGTGGGCATTGTCGTCACATGAGATCTACTTTTAAAGGTGTAAAGTGGATCATTCTATGTTTAAATATTTTAAAGGAATTTTAGAGGTATAAGTTGCAGACTAAGAGGTGGATGTTTTATTATTAGGTGAAAGGTTTTATGAATTAGATTTTAAACATTTATTTTTTATTAAAACATTCATTTAATATTTAATATTTTGGGTTCAACCTTAAAATATAATATGTGTTCCATCATTTTGAAAAACTTGGTTTTATAAAATTTGGTTTGAAAAAGCTTGGTTTTATAAATTTTGGTTTGGGTATTTGTACTCATGGTAAGAGTGCAAAGTTAGAGGTGGAAAAATTTAATTCGAAAAATAGTTTTGAGTTGTGAAAGTTTGATTTGCTTGTAGAGAAAGGTTTGCAAAAAGCATAGGTGGGTAAATCAAAGAACCCCATAGATATGTTAGATGAGGACAATGGACAGTTTAGATTATGATACTATTGTTGGAGCTATGTTATCTAAGGAGGTGCAAATAAAAACTAGTTTAGAAACCTCTACCACGGTATCAATGGTGGCTAGATGTCGATCTAAAGAAAAAGGGAAGAATTTGAGACGTGCATATAAATCCAAATCAAGAGTTAAGAAGGGTAAGCTAAAGTGCTCGTACCGTAACAAATCAGGCCATTTCAAAAAGGATTGTTGGAAAAGAAAGCCATCCAAAGAGGGGTCACCTAAAGAATGCTCCACAAATGAAGCAAATGGAGCTGAAATAAGTTCAGGTGTGGTTGATGAAGTACTATTTTTTTCTAATGTTTCACAATATCATCATGATTAGATGCTATATTTCGGTTCCTCTCACCATATGTGTCTTCGTAGAAATCGGTTCTCATTTTACCAATCCATTAATAAAGATGTTGTTTTTATGGAAAAATATTTTTCCTGTAAAATTGTTGGGATTGGTAGCATCAAGGTTAAAATATATGATAGTACTATGATAAAATTAATAGAAGTGAGGAATGTGTTCAAACTAAGAAAGAACTTAATATCAATGGGAGTTCTATATTCTTATGCTTATAAATTTAAAGTTCAAGGTCGAGTGTTGAAGGTGTCCAAGGGAATCTTAGTAGTTGTGAAGCCTAAAATGATTGAGAACCTTTATAAGGTAGAAGGAAGTACTGAGATAAATCAATCAGTAGTATTATCTGAAGTTGCAAGTGACTCTTCTCATTTATGACATTAATGTTTGGGTCTTAGCAGTGAGAAAGGGCTTAAGATACTTGTCTTAAGTTACTTCCTAGCTTGACATAAATGCATGGATTCAAGGAAAGATGAATCTTCCCGGTGAAGCAACTCTTGAACATAGATTTGATATTGAAGCATGTGTGTCATGGAGAATGTGTAAGGATTTCTTGATCTTATTTTAACCCAACGACAATGGCCCTATTAGGTAGGAAGACTCCTAAGACTGAACCTCCTCCTCATCTACAGAATCAACCTCATGAAGCTCAAGAGGTGAAGTGAAAATCGATAATAGGTCTTTCTCTTCAACTGCAAGGTATTTATGCTCAAATAAATGTGTACTTGCAATAATATCTTCAATAGGAATCTCTATGTCACCAAAAAAGAGGGATGAGCATACATCAGTAGATGTCTCCATGTTATCTTGGTACCCATCAGTAGGTACATCAACCCGGGGGCGCGGCTGCATGGGCGACGTGTTCCGGGACGCGGACGCTTGGTCGAGGTAACAGCTCGATCGAGGGATTTTGCAGCGGACTTAACAGTGGTCATGGGTGCGCACGGCCCTGTTTATAATTTTTTAGAAACAGGAAGCTCGATCAAGGTCCGTAGCTCGATCGAGGCCACTACCTCGATCGAGGGTTTATCTAACCCTCGTTCGAGCTCTTGGTAAACCCTCGATCGAGGGTTTAACAAGAGATCGATCGAGGGTTTAAAAGAACCTCGATCAAGCACTTGTTAAACCCTCAATCGAAGTATTAAAACCTCGATCAAGGGTGCACTTTTTTCGTTTCACCAAAAATATGTTGCCAAAAATTGCTACCCACCTCCATGGATGCACCCTTTTGCTTAAATTATTCCCACAAGATTCTATATTTTCTTGTGTAAAACGTTACAACCTTGTGAATAACTTTGTCTATTGGTTTTTATGTGCTCTTCTCCAGGTTTTTCCTCATTGTGTTCCAGGTATCAGCTACTTCTTGGTTGCTTCCCAAGACACTATGGATTATACCCTCTTTTCTCAGCAACTGCACATCCTTGACTTTGTCGATCAAGCGGTTCATCATTTCCACATAGCAACTCATTGGTCTATTTTCCTTTTTGTCCTCGAATGCCAACAAATCTTCCTTCATATCTTCCTTTTCATCATTCATGCCAAGTCATCACTACCTTTGTCTTTCTTTTGTCTTTCAATGAGTTCACTCTGCCATCATGTCCTTGGTTATTCCTTTGTCATCACTGAACTTCTTTTGACATCAATGACAACTATAATCCATATTGCTAACACTATGATTGTGAGAGAGTTAAGAGGAAGTGCAACGAGGGTTGTTGTAGGTTGTATCCCTTCATTTTGTTGGATGGTATAATAAAATGATTGACAATTTTTGTGTGGACATAGCCCGTCTTGGGTGAACCATGTTATATTTGGTTTCTCTCTTATAATCTGTCTTATATTTGCATTTTGTTTATTGTTTATTGTTATTGCTCTGTGATCCTGTTTTTCTGACATATTACTTCTATTTGGGTATTAGTGCACTGATAAAATTTAGAAATAATTGATATTATGACAAAAATGGGTTTTTATCTACCCATTCTATAGAGGCTAGAATTTGTGTAGTCTTAAGGAAAAAGAATTGTTAAGTGTTATAGCTCTCTAATATACTTTAGGGTTTCCAATAATAGTGCTAAAAATAATATTTCACAATACTAACTAGGCAAGATAGACTGTACCATTAGTTGTATTACCTAATTCCCTAGTACATGAAAGTCATATCCTTAACTAGTCTTGGTGTGTGATAGCAATAATATAATCAAGAGGCTTATGTAAGGCTAGTTTCAAGTGAACTTATAGGGATTCCTAGATACCCAAAGGTACATGGAAAATAAAATCTAGATGCATATTTTCTCTAATGTCATACTATTTGAAGAGTACCAATAGAGGTGTATAGTGTTGTCCAACAAGGTGACTCTACTTGTATTCTTTTTGTGCACCATGTATTCTTCTGTAGCCACAATTTTAAACATTGAATGACAAATATCTATGTTTAAATATGCCAGAACATGTCTCTAGAATTAAAAAATATTCTAAAATTTGGGCATGTATTGGCACATGAAAGAGCTCTAGTACAACTTGTAATGTGCTTAACCAATAGCAATAAGACAACATGAACAAGAAGCAAATACATGTGAACATGAGATTAAACTTGTAGAATATAACCCTTTTATTGATAATTCTAAATTAAAGAGCAATGCCTATCGGCATCTTTAAGGTGACAACCTCCTTTGAGAAAAGGTATGATACAATAACAATATTTAACCCAAACATTTCAAAGCCTACTATCTCTATAAATATATTCTACCTAACTAGTTATGGTCTTATCATTAATGAGTACCAATAATTTAGTGGGTAGCCTTATTTAACAAATGTGGCCCTTTTCCATTGGGTAACTACTAACTAATTGCATGATGGACTTGTTCAAAGAAAATGGCCTTGTACATGAATTACCAACCACAAAGTACCCCAAATAAAGGAGGTTAAGGTAGGGACCTAACATTCTTCCAAACTTCATTCGGACAATCAAATTCTCCCAGATACCATAGTCATGTCCATTCAAATCCATAACTTATTGCATGAAATCCATGTTCTTAATCTATCTAGATATAGACCCTGATCCAATCTTCAAGTATTCACCCTATGTCAATCTAGAGTACACACAAACAATAACCTCTAAAATAATTGTAGACAATAGGCTAGGCCTCAAACCAATATCTTTGGCACCATGTTGGATAACTACAAAATTCATAGGCCAAGGAGCTATACACTATAAGAAGTGGCACGGGCTTAAAACAATTGTTACAACACTTAAGCACAAGTCACGCTAGCTCAGCATAAAATAGAAAACACAAACCAAGAAAGTTCCATACACCTTTTTTTCATGATAGAGTTGATCCATATGACTATATA
>LPNX010919093.1:0-188581 GCA_001517045.1 Pseudotsuga menziesii
TGGGGAATCAAGAAAGCTATTTCAGAAGCCCCTGTCCTGGTAAGTCCAAATTTTGCCAAAGAATTCTCAATATTCTCCTATGCTTCGGAGCATACTATAACAGCAGTATTATTGCAGAAGAATGACGAAAACCAGGAACAACCTATAGCTTTCTTCAGTAAGATACTTCGGGATGGAGAATTGAAATATCACATCATGGAAAAGCAAGCCTATGCTTTAGTTAAAGCATTAAAAGATTTCAGAGTGTATGTTTTGCGTTCACATGTAATTGCACATGTCCCAACCGCTGCTGTGAAAGCAATTTTGACCCAACCTGATCCAGAAGGCAGGAGAGCCAAATGGATAGCTACCTTATTGGAATATGAACTAGAGATAAAGCCCACGAAGTTGATCAAAGGACAAGGATTGGCAAAGATGATGACAAACTCAAATTGTGAATCTCTGCAAATAAATTTCTTATCTCATCAACCTGATCAATTAGATACAGATATAGAGTTGATGGTTGATTTTGTAACTTCTCCATGGTATTCTGATATTGTATTTGTCCTCCGCAATCTGCAAGCACCAGAAGGATTAAGTAAGTCAAGAGAAAGATCTGTGAAGTTGAAATCTGCCAAATTTTGTATCATAAATAAATACCTCTATTGGAAAGACCCTAGAGGGGTCCTGCTAAACTGTCTCTTGGAGGATGAGGCCCAGCAAATTACAAGAGAATTTCATAGGGGAGACTGTGGAGGACATCATTCCTGGAAGGTGACAGCCAACAAAATCCTAAGAGCTGGTTATTATTGGCCTACATTGTTCTCAGATGTATATAAAGAAACCAGCAAATGTCATCAATGCCAAATTTTTGACGGTAAGAGAAAAGTATTACCTCTTCCTATGAATCCGATAACAGTAGAGGCACCTTTCTAGCAATGGGGTTTAGATTTTATTGGAGAAATAAACCCCAATTCATCAGGTCAACACAGGTGGATTTTGATGGCTACAGATTATTTTACCAAATGGATAGAAGCAATTCCTACCAGGAGGGCCACTGAAAATGTAATCATGGAATTTCTTGAAGAGAATATACTGGCTCGATTTGGATGTCCAAGAAGAATAGTGACAGACAATGCCGCTGCTTTCAAGTCCAGGAAGATGATGAATTTTTGTCATAAGTATCACATAAGCCTGAATCATTCGACAGCCTACTATCCTCAAGGAAATGGGTTGGCCGAATCTTCAAACAAAAGTCTGGTAAGGATCATCAAAAATTTGTTGGAGGAGAACAAAAGATCCTGGCACACCAAACTCAAATATGCTCTATGGGCTGACAGGATTAGCACAAAAAGGGAAATTGGCATGTCTCCTTTCCAACTGGTATATGGAACTAAAGTGATCTTTCCAGCGTCATTAGGGGTCCCAGTGATGAGATATTTCCAAGATCAGCAAGAAGAACCAAACCACATACAACGGAGGATAAATCAGATCATTGAGCTAGACGAACGAAGGTATAAGGCCTACAATAAAGTACAGTCACATCAAGAGAAAATGAAAAGTACTTTTGACAGAAGAGTCAAAGAAGAATAATTTCAGATCGATGACCTGGTTCTGAAGTGGGATGCCCCTAATGAAGAAAAGCACGGGAAGTTTGACTCTATGTGGGTTGGACCTTATGTTATTGCTGGATATAGAGGGAAAAATGCATTCTTGCTGGAGTACACAAACGGGGTTCCTCTTGAGAGCAACCCTGTCAATGGGAGATATCTGAAGCATTACCTATCCTAGGGGAGAAAGGTAAAACTTGTATTATAGACTATATATATTTTCTTTACCAGTCAATAAGTAGGGTAAGCCGAAGACATTTGGAGCTTGCAGTGAAAGTCCCAAGGTCCAAGAGGCATATCATTCCTTTCTAAAAACATACATAAAAATGATATATCCACAAAAAACGAAAAATGGGTTTTTTGGAAATTATTATGCGAAGTGAAAAGGTAGGCACCTGGTCTACGAGTTCTTTGATACCTCGCAGGGAGGATATCATCCCCAGATGGAGCCAGCTGTTAGCACCTGTATTGAACAAAAGCAATATAAGATCATGGGGGGGGGATAAGATTGTGCTGTTTAAATACTTTGGTTTAAAGATATGATACAAAGGTGACGTGATGGTCTAAAAGAACAGCCAAGTTAACAAAAATCCTAGGATGTGATCGAAATAAGGAGCCAATCCATGGCTAATACTCCCTCCGCCTTTCAAAACATGCGAGGAAGATAGTAGAAGTTTGGGCCTTTAGCCGCCTGCACAAATCAAGGGTTACAAATTGATTCGGGGATGATTTGCGGTTCATAACCAATCCGCCGGGAGAAAGTGCAAGTTAGTTAAAGAAATGGGAGTTGGCGGAATCACATATATTCCTCTGGATCCGACGGTGGAGGGATGGAATCGGATCACATCGGTGGTTGGGATTGATTTCGCAGCTGGAACCTGCGCGGCAGATAAACACCAGAGCTTCCAGCGGAAGGGATGCGTGGAGGTAAATCCGACGGCCGAGGATTAAAGACCGCGTGGATCGACGACTATTTTGGTTTCCAGGAGATGAACATGCACGCGGGATAACCTTTGAGCCACCCGGTGGAACTCATTATATGCTGCCCGATCCAATGGTTGGAGATCGGAGGGTAATAGATCAATGGCTAACAATGATCCCGGAGGTCAAACTAGCACGGCGGATAATCCCGGAGTGCCCAGCGGAATTGGGTACGCGACTGAAGATCCGACGGTGCGTAGCTGAAGGGATATCGCATCAATGGCTGGGAGCAATTCCGCTAATTAAAGTTGCTCAATGGATAAAACGAAGGAGCCGAGCGGAATTGGATGGGCACCACATGATCCAACGGCCTGCCTGTAAAGGAAGATCAGATCGATGGCTATAGATGTTTCCGGGACCCAGAGTTGCACGGTAGATAAAGTCAGACGGCTCAGTGGAATGTGGGACATGGCGTTTGATCCAACGGTGAGGGGCGGAAGTATGTCACATCGACAATCACGAGCGACCCCGGAATGGAGACTTACACGGTGCTTAGCGCCAAGATTTCCGGCGGAAAAACACAAGTGGTGTACGATCCGAAGGCCAGGAATTTGCACAGAAGAGATCAACGGTCGGAAATGAACCCGGAGGAGAAAGATGCACGGCTGTTAGAAATAAGTAGCGGTTGCGGAAATAAATGCTTCCCATGTGTCTAATTGGGGGTGTCCTATAAAGGCAAAATTGACCTCTCCAGCGATTATTTTATTGCTTGGGACCCGGCGAAAAGGACCTGTCGATTTGGGCGCTTCCAGTTGTCAGCACCAGGCGCATTCCGAACACACGCCTCCACAGTGAGCCAGGTAGGACCTTAATCCTGTAATTCCTTCGCTCAATTATCATTATAAATTAAGAAATGGATCAACAGGGTGAAGCCTCTGTGTTTGGTCGGGTCCCGGATGAAAGAGAAGAATTCTTTGTAGATAGACACAAGGGTGTCTACGATCCTTTCTTGTCTACAGGAAGTGTGTCAGGCAGCAAAGAGAGGCTGTGGTCTTGTTTCTCGCAAGGGAATGAAATTTTAAATGTATGCAAGTCTTTTTTGTACTTTTTTGCCTTGGAGCAAACCCTCCACTTCCCTGAATTTGTCGAATGGTGCGCAGTAAATTATTCTCCCTCTCAGAGAGTCATTGTGAGTCCGTCCGCGTCGAAGATACTATGTAAAATTGATGCTTCGGCCATTAGGGAAAATCTTAGTTTGCCCGGAAGTTACCCTGTGAACCGTGAGTCTGTAAATGAGTCTTTCCTTGCCAAGTTTTTTAAAAGTTGCAAAGATGACGCTCGCTCTCGATTCCTGTCAAGTATCCTAAAGGAAGGTCAGTCCCTTGAAGGCCTTACCTTGCCCTACCCCTTGCACATTTTTAGAACTGAAGTGTAGTGGGTAATGTCTTTGGTTTGTCAAGTGTTAGGTCTAGATGACGATTGTCATATAGGTGATGTTATCCTTGGTTTCCTGCTAAAAGTAAATTCTTTAAGTCCCGAGTCCCAGTCAGTTCCTGTGCTTAATTTAGACGAATATCTGGCCGAAGCGATCCACCTCCAGTTGACTGAATTTCCCAAGGTCCAGTTTTTTAGGTTTCAAACACACCTGCTTAACATGTTATTATGTTCTAATGTTATAGAATTGAATTTCATAAGTACTCTATCCTCTTCTGATTTTCCAAAGCAAATCAACCTGATCGAATTTGCCAATTCGATCATCTCTGAAATATACAGGATGCTGTTTGATCAAGATTTGCCCCGGGTCCTTGATGAAATGAAATGTTTGATGCAGTCTTCACCCGAGGGGCGGGTGGGAGACTGGTTTCTGTACAGAGATTATACTATTTTGAGAGTGTATGGATTTACAGGTCAGCCTTATAGGTTGCCTTCCTTTTTGACCCCAAGGATTTTTTCTCTAGAGTTTATGAGGCAAAGGTTGTTATCAGAGGAGGAGCATTTCGGTGCTTTCAGAAAATCTTTGAATATTAAATTTCCATTTAAAGTCGGCCCTTTCATTTTTAAAGGCAAAGGTGCCCTGGCATGTATAGAGAGATTGATGGAGAATATGGATTTCATAAAGGATGTAAATATGAACTATGACCCCCACCGGGTGATATCATTGAGAAAGCAAGCAAACAAAAACAAACCGTTTGAGCATCAAGCTATTGAAGGGTTAGCTGAAATGGCTAATTTACTGCAGTTCACTGACGAGCCCAAAACTGAGACAGAGACACATCCCGCATCTCATTCAGAGATCCAAATCACAGAGGGTGTCAGTGTTGCGGTCAAGAGGATTTTGGCAGAGGCCGAGAATATGGAAGTGGACGAAGAGACGTCCCATAAGAAGGCGAAGCTGCTCGGAGGAGGTGATATGGTGGACGAAGAGATGCCCAGTGTTTCCAAAAAGGTTTCCTTGGTCCCCATCAAGACTGTACAGGTCAGTCAGTTTTCTTTTAAAGGTTCAGAAGGTGACGTTAACAACCCAGAATCCGGTCTCTTGTTTAAATCAAAAGAAGAGCTCAAGACAAGCTACCTAGAAAAGAGGAAGCAATCCCTGGAGGAAACACGAAATATGCTCCCTAAGGTAAGGAACCTGTACAGTTCTAAAACATCCCTAGTTGCTGCTAGGGATGCTGAGAAAAATACTTTCAAAATGGCCATTGTGAATGATAAGAAAATGTCTGAGATAGAAATCCGTCTGGACAAAATCAGTACTCCAGACAAGATTCAGTTGCATAAGCAAACCAGTGACATTCTATATTCAGACCTGTTGCAGGCCATGATGAGGATAAGTAATTTGCAAGTGTTGGTATACAAGTTGGAAGTTCAACTGAAGCACGAAAAGGTCGAGAACAAAGCCAATGCCGTTCAAATCAGAAAAATGCAAACGGACATCGCTAGCTCTGACAGTACCCGAGCTGTCAAGAAGTTGTTAGAGGAGAAAGACAATGCTCTACAGGTCCTCAAGAAGAAACTAAAGATCCTCGGTTCAGAACACATCCAATCGGCCGAATTGATGGCCTTGCAAGAAGAAAAGGAGAAAATCCATCAGGAAATGATGGAATACAAAGGGAAGGCCGTCGAGCTACAGGAGGAAAAATGCAGATGGGAGGTCGAAAGGGAGGAACTGCTGTCCCAAATATCCGTGTTGAAAAAGGACCAAAGTGACGAGAATAAAATCATGGAGGAGCTGATGAGTCAAACCCCCACTGATGAGGATCCATCCATTGTGAAAATAGACAAACCACTGGATAACTTCTCTGCTGATGACCTGTTGGTGTCCATGTCCCAGGTAAGTTTAAAAGACCAGGAAATCTGAGAGTTGACAACTGAGAATGAAAAGGTAAAGGACAAATTAATCAAAATGAGTGAAAGCAAAAGACAGATCTTGCAGGAAAAGAATCAATTGCAGAAGAAGCTCGAGGAGCTAAAGGAAAAATGCATTGGGAAGGTCCCCCTTCAAGGGGCGAAGCATATTATTTGGGATACCCTTACTATAGATATTACTAAGTTCCGACATTACTTGAGTTTTATTGATGATTTGTGTACAGTGACAGAGTTGGCTCAGCAAAAACTGAAGCTCGTGAATGAACACATGGCGAGAAGACCCCTCTCCACAACCCAAAATACATTAAATTTCCTGAACTCACTATCGTACCAAAAGCTGCACGACATGGGCATAAAAGACCGAATCTCAATAGTGTTGTCTGCGAAGAAGATCATCCAAAAGCACCAGTTGATGAAGACTATCCAAGACAAGTTCGATGAGTTGGTCATGCAAGTTAAAGAGTTCAGACAGGAGTTTAGAGAGTTGTTCGAAGACGGATTGCCGTCTTTCTGGGACGAAGAAGGTCGGTTGCGCTCACCGGAACATTATCATCAGCTGCTTGTCCGGGCTCGCATGGATCACTCGAAATTTAATAGCTTGGAAAAAATCCTGTCAGGACAAACTATTGTGGACATATTAGCGGAATATTTCAAAGTCTTACAGAAGTTCACCGTCATCAGAGCCAGGTTACCCAAGAAATCTTATGAAACATATATGGAGCTCGAGGTGACCATCCGAGAGATGATGGAGTGCGACACCCCAAGTTTGGAGCAGTGGAAAGCTGTCGAGAGGTTTGGGAAAACAAAGTATATCGTTCCCTCCTAAGAACAGGTGTCATGGTACCGAAGAGCTGACGGGGAAAAGACATGGTACTGATGGAGCAAAGGCATGGAGCTGTTGAGCGAAGACGTGGAGCTGTTGAGGCGAAGATGTGGAAGCTGTTAGGCCCAAGTTTGTTATTCAGTTGATTCATACTTTGTGATCGGTTAGGAATGGAATTGTAACAACTTCCTAGTGGTGTAGGATTTCGGTTACAAACTCTAATTTACGCCGGTCATTTTGTTATTGATCTGCTGGAGGCAGACTTATTGTTTGATCTATAAATTTTTATCTCTTTCATGAGATGGGGGTTGGAACCCATCAGATGTAGTAATTTGTGGAGAACATATCTGTCTTATTTTTTACCAAAATGAATGCATGAGAGTTCTTTTTCAGAGATTCATGTATCATTGACATTGCAGTCCGTGCTTTCTTTCTCTGTGTGATTTGTAATTTTCCCTGTGTAACGCTCCATTCTGTTTTTTCTGTCATATCTGGAACATAGTGTTTGATGTTTAGAATTCATATGCTTATGCTCTATTCATCGTTTCAGGTATTATATGATCTTTTCTACTAAAGTTGATATGGAATTCGTCTTAGACACTCTGTATTGATGGGTTGTTCCCTCATTTCTTCTATTTTCACCCTAACAAATGAAATGACTGCAATTATGTGATTATCTTGCCTTTGAAAAATCCTGTGTATGAATTTTGGGAATCTTTTTATATGTATATGACTCCATTGCCCAATGGATATGTGATTGTTTCAACCAAATAAATAAACCTTTAAATATTGTTACCGTTTGGTCTTGCAATTTGTAAAGTTCATGTTGAGAGATCCCTCTCTGGGAGAGAATACCAATATCTTCCTAAAGTGGTTTTGCTGTTACCTTGGGGTGTACCTTTTACAACCTGGGTACATTCTAAGTGCTAACACATGTGATGTACCTCCCACTGCTTCGAAGCTACAATGGCTAAGGCTAGCCTAATGGAGTCCATCTTTGCCAATGGTGCAAAGGTCTCATTGTATTCTATGCCATGTACCTATGAGTAGCCCTTGGCTACCAATCTTGCATTATATTTCAAAGGTGAACCATCAGCAGCAAACTTAGTTTCAAAAACCCACTTACATTGAACTAGCTTCCTCCTTGGGGGGAGATCAACTAGCTCCCAAGTGTTGGTCTTCTAGAGTGAGATGAATTCTTCTTTCATGGTTGTTTGCCATATTGGATCATGTGCTGCATCTTCATATGTATGTGGGTCTGATTCAATCATCAGATATCATTTCACTGCAAACAAAGGGTCTTTCATACACAGGGCACTCTCAAACTGAGATCTAGTCCTC
Organism: Pseudotsuga menziesii; assembly: GCA_001517045.1. Lineage (NCBI taxonomy): Eukaryota > Viridiplantae > Streptophyta > Pinopsida > Pinales > Pinaceae > Pseudotsuga > Pseudotsuga menziesii. The sequence continues at coordinate 8,041 of LPNX010919093.1, forward strand.
CTAGAATCACTAGGATTTCCAGCTAGTTCCCCGGCTACATGAATGGTCTTTGCTTCCCATTTTTGTCTTGTAGGACTGTTAGGATCTGCAATTAAATCATCATTATCAGAAATATCAGAATCAGCAAACTCATTTATCTCTTCACTTACATTCAGTGGTTCTGGTGGTGAAGAAGACTCTCCAACTTCAATTGTTGCTAAAGGCTCTTCTTGGAACTGAACACTCCTTTCAATGAAGGCTTTGTTTGTAATAAAATTTATCATCTTGTACCCTTTTGAATCTTTAGAGTACCCAACAAACATACACTCTTGGCTTTGGTGCTGCAAATCCTTTCTCTTTTCTGTTGGAATTCTAGCCCAAGCCCTTGAGCCAAAAATCCCGAAATGGGTCACATCTGGCTTGTGCCCACTCCATGCTTCGAAAGGAGTCATACCATAAAGTTTTTTATGAGGCACCCTATTCTGGATATAGGCTTTACATTTTATAGCTTTTGCCCAAAACTTTCGTGGCAAAGTCTTATCCTCCATCATGCAGGTTGCCATCTCTTTCAGTGATCTGTTCTTCCTCTCAGCAACACCATTTTGTTGTGGTGTGTAAGGGATAGAATGTTGCATCTGAATACCTGCATCTACAAAATATTGAATGAAATTAGACTTGACATCCTCACCACCATTTTCAAATCTGAGGACCTTGAGTTTCCTCCCATACTGGTTTTCAACCAAAGCCTTAAAGACTTTGAAGAGGCCAAAAACTTCAAACTTATGCTTCAGAAAGTAAACCCAGTAGTACCTGGAAAAGTCATCTATGAATGTCAATGCATATTTGTCCTGGCTCATTGACAAATGATGAAATGGTCTAGCAAAATCATTTTGGATCAACTCAAGAGGTGCAGAGGTTCTCTCATGACTAGCTTTCTCAAATTTATGCTCTGGGTGTTTTCCTAAGATGAAACCTTGGCAGACTCCTTTGGAAAACTTAATCTTTGGTACCTATGACCATTTCTTTTTCACTAATATTAGAAAGATACTTATAGTTAATATGGCCAAATCTTTCATGCCAAATATTTCTTGCCTCATTAGCATGAACCAGAAGAGCAGAGGGGTTTGAGTAGGGTAGGAAATGTGAGAACATGTATACCTTCGAAGTGTGATTTGCAACTCCTTTTGCAATGACTTTACCACTTGAGATATCTATGATCTCAACTTCATCAGGGGAGAATATGACCTTCTTTGGAGACCCTATGTGGGTCATCTGATACACTAACAAGAGGTTAGAGGCAAGACCTGGAACATACAATACATTTCTGAACTTACCATGGTCAAGATCAATCCTCCCTTTGCCCAAACTTTTAGTGAGAGAGTCATCTCCCAGTACTATTGTTGGACCTTTCAACATTTCAAGTGAGGTGAATGCCTCCTTGGTCGAATCCATATGTCTTGAAGCTACAGAATCAATGATGAAACTAGGTGAGCTTGATGTGCCAGCAACCAATGCATGAACTCTCTCTCTGTCTTCTGAATTTGATCCTCCTTCCCTCTTCTTTGAGCTATCAGGAAGGGAGATGTCATTCTTCTCTAGGAGTTGGGACAGCATGTCAATTTGCTTCTTCATGTAGGAGCTTTCAAGATGATTTCCCTTACTGTAGTATGTGCACTTGCTCATTTCTCCTTTGTTCTTCTTCTTCTGGGGGTTCTTCTTGGAACCTTGGGGCTCCTCTAGAGACTTTTTCTTGTCTCTCTTTTGCTCAGGTGACTTCTTAGCTTTCTTCTTGCCTTTTGAATCCACCCTTAAATCTCCAGGAACTAGATCTTGGTCTTTGGAAGGTTTGATGGTTCCCATCATCACCAATTTATCTTGTTCTTGTGTGAGAGATTCCATGAACTCTGCAAGTTTAGGCATCTTCCAGGCTTGAGCTGTCAACTTGGTGGCATGGAAGGTCGAAACAAACACTGAATAGTTAGGGCCAAGCTTCAAGAGTATGGCCAAAACCAGTTTATCCTCCTTCTTTTCAATTCCACACTGTTTTAGCTGCAAAACAAGGGCTTTAAACTTGGAAAAGTAGAGTTGCAGGGATTTGAAGCTGCTGGGACTCAAGGAGATCAATTAATTCTTAATTTTATGTCCTCTCATCTCATCTATTTTACCAAAAAGCTCAAAAATATTCTCCCATACTTCATTTGGTGATGTCAATCCATCAAGATGGAAAAGGAGGTCTCTGGATATGCTCAGACACAGGAGATCATAGGCCTCATCCCTCCTGTTGTGCCATTTAATTTTCTCTGCAGTTGCATTGGGATCTGCTTCTATTTCCATAGTCACTCTGTAGAGGCCTTTCACTCTCAACGGTATCTCCATCTATACTTTCCATTAAAATAAATTAAATGGAGTCAAGATGATCTTCTGAAATTGATCCATAGCTCAGAAATTGTCCCTTCAGTCAGTAGAATGCTCCCAGTCAATGATGTCAAACCTACATAACAATATGGAAGAAGAGAAATTGATCTAGAAAGGCTCTGATACCATGTGGAAATTGAAACCAGGTGTTAGAACAATTACACTCACAAAAATTGCCAATTACACATGCAAATTACACACAAAGGAGACTGAATATGGAGCAGAACACTAATTTGTATTGAATACGTGTACAATAGCCAACCATGTGAAGTCATAGGCTGCCACAATAAATAATTACATGATATATTTGGATGCATTAGGATTCCATTCAAATTAGTCAAAAGCAGGCTTACTAAATCTAGTCAAATCCCCCATAGGTGCATAAAGTAGTTTCCAAATCTACCTAGGAGCTCACGAATTGGAAAAATAAATTAGGAAAGCTAATAGGTGATGGAAGGAAAACTCATACATGCTTTTATTAGGAGAAAAGAGAGGAGGATAATGAGGGGGGGGAAAAGGTCAACTTCACCTAGTCATACTTTCCCACTTGCCTTAAAACTCAATAAAAGCAACAATAAAGTATAAAAAGCAGATATGTGCTAGGGAGGTTCAGGAATAAATAAAAATTGATTCCAAGAGGTTTCCCAAGTGCTCCATGACTCAGTTTTAGCAAGTTTGACCATCTAGGACATGTGGAGGACAACTTGCATAGAGTGGAATATAAAACTAGGCAAATAAGACAAAATTGGATTAATTAATGTCTAAGGTAGATAACTATGGGTTGATTATTCTAAAACCACTACAAACTCATAATGTCCATACCTTTTTCTGAAGGTTGTCTTATGAATATCTTCATCCTTGATTCTCACCTGATGGTAACCAGACCTCAAGTCAATCTTGTAAAATATGTTTGCTCCCCTCATTTGATAAAATAGGTCATAAATCCTAGGAAAAGGGTATTTATTCTTCACCATAACCTTATTTAGCTATCTGTAATCAATACATAATCTAAGGGTACCATCTTTCTTCTTCACGAACAGAAATGGTGCTCCCTATTTATGCTAGAAATTGTTCCCAGACTACAAGAGAACAAGCCAACACAATCTCAAATGTCTCAATAAAACAAAATAGGGTTTTTAGGGTTTTTGGTTGAGAAATTTGATGACAAGAGGGAATGCATCCATAAATACAAATAAACACTAAATCATAAGCATAGAAAAACTGAGATGCATAACATAATAACCATTATCCAATAGAAAACAACACTGAGGTTCATCCACAAATGGCAAGCACTCCAAGTATAAAAAAATTAAACTAGCAATGAAATTACCAACTGAGTAGCTAAAACAAGCTATAAATGAAGCCAGAGAACAAACTGAAGTGTAAATAGAGCATATATTTCATAATCAGTCTTTCAAATACACATAAGAGTCATTTACTTAGCTTATGAACAAGTCTGAATACCGCCTCTTGCCAGCCAAAAAATCGAACCATCAGTCCTCATTGTTGTTGATGTAATTGTAACTTCGGAATGTATTCACTTGTATTTCTTATCTATTGTAACCCGATGTTTATTCCAGGATGTATTTGAGTCATGTCATGCCCCGATGTTCCGATCGGGAAGTTTCTATAATGAGAAAGTCATGTCAAGTCATTGTGGGTAACCCTTCTATTTGTAAAGGGTTAAAGTCCCCATAGTTGTGGGGCCCTTGGGTTATGAGACTTCCTAGTGAAGTTGATCCTAGGTGATTCATTGTAAGTTGGGGCAATATTACCCACCATTGTGTTATCCTCCTATTGGTTAGAGGAGGAAAAGTCCCCACAAGTGGTGGGGCACTAGGGTTATTAGACAGTCCTAGAGATGTCGGCTCTAGTAAGTAATTGTTAAGTGAGGCCGACATGTTGGAGTGCACTTCAAGTGAACCGAAGAATATAAATAGAGAGTGAGAGCCTCTCTATTTATCACTTGCAACATACATCACTCACTCACTCAAGTGTGGCGCATTAGTGAGGAAGGAAATACACTGGGACTAGACAAGAAGAAGACTACTGCTGTCGGGAGTGCATCTTACTATTTTGGGATTTTACTATTTTGGTGTTGATTCTATCTCTAAGGAAGTTGTGGGGTTTTCTCCTTTATGGTTTCCCCAAGGAAAACTCTTTGTGTCTCTTGTCTCTTGTGATGTGCTTATGTTTTATTGTTGTGCTTGTTATTCTCTCAGTAAAAAGATCCTAAGATCATAATGCTAGCTTATATGATGAAAAAATAACATGGTATCAGAGCTAACCTGAGAAGAAGACATTGTGCAGCTGCAGAGGCTAGGGCTTCTTAATTTTTGGGTCTCCCTCCACAATCTATCAGCAAATGTATTCTAGGATGACTCTCCATTGAAGGGTGTATCTTTATGTCGAAGCGGAATTTGATTACGAGCATTTTCAGTCTTCGATGCGAAAATTAGGGATTTCTACATAGGAGGAATTTTTGAGTGATACCAGCATAGGATTATTCTCCTCTTCAAAACCAAAGTTTAGAGACCTGGATCAAGAAATTTGGTTGGGTGAAACTCCAAGAAAGTCAAACCCTAGTTTGAACCCGAGCTTGAAAAACCCTAAATACTAAAACTGATAAGTTTTGGTACAGTCGCTATATTCCGCGTTTGGAGAATTATCAGAAGCTGAAACTTGTAGGTGCCGAAGATACAATCCTCAAGAACACTTTATCCCAAATTCAGCCTCAGATTCTCTATATTCCAGGAGATATGATCTCTCAACGTTAGGGTTCCAGCCTCTTCCAGAAATAATCCATAAACAGGACACCTGGGGAGAATTGAAATATCTTGGGATACAGAGGTCCAAATTAAATTCATAAATATTTTCCAGAAATTTAATGGACTTTAATTTCAGGGGTCTGAATATCAGACTTAGAAGATCAACCAGTGACACGTGGCATGCCGTACAACTTCTCTATTCTGAACAGTCCTTTAACAGGTCACCTTGGGAAAAGGATAATAAATCCCAAAAGGTAAAACCAATTCTAATGAAACCTATGGTGTTGGATCAGGGACATGTGAGTTTACCTCAGTGTGAAATTTCAGACACATAGGAGCATTAATTTCAGCGATATCACATAAACAGTAACAGGCATTTCTGCAGAAGAAATTGGAAAATTAGGGCTTCCTGTTCTGAGAGCTTCCCTCTACTGTTTTCAGAAAAGGAGTACATTGGACAGCTCCATTTGAAGAGATCTATCTGTCTATATAATCAGAACTAAAATATTCCAAGTTTTGAAAATTAGGGTTTCTGTCACAAACCCTAGATCAGCCAACTACCAAACCAAGACGGACACCTCAAATCGGTAAGATCTAATCCTTTGCTATTTTCCTTTGAGGTTCTCATTTTAAAGTGATATATCACATCAGCTTGATGATAAGCTTGGTGAAGTTGAACAAATTCCAAGCATGGAAGTATATGATCTCTCTAAGGAAAATGGATTGGACACCTACATGAGTATAGAGGTTCCAGTTTCAGAGGGAGATAAGGCTAGAAGCCCCACACAAGAAGAACTTGGTCAAGGCCAAAGAAGATCATGGTTGATTCAGTCATGGATCAACTTGTACTACAAGTTTCTTCCTTAAAGACACCAAGATGTTTTGATTCCTTGACCAAGCTATTTGAAGGGAAGAACAGAAATCAGAATATGACCTTCAGAAACCAGTTGAAGGAAGTGAAGATCCAGAATGCAGAGACCATGCAGTCATAAGAGTCTCTAAAATCAAGAACAACTTGAAGCGGTAAAAGAAAAAGTGAAGAATGTAGAAGTGGTGATGGCCACCTTGAATGGCCTCCCACGATCGTGGAATTCATTCAAGGAATGTGTGCTATAAGAAAGTGATTAATTTCAGTAGACTCTAGGAAGAGAACTCACAAGAAGAAGAAGCTTGAGAAGAGAAGGTGGGAGCAACTGAAGATCAAGCTCTTACCATCCAAAGAAGATTACTCAAGCGATGAGGAATATGAAAAAATCAACTCTTGAAGAACCTCTTATCCACCTTAGCATTTGAATAAGAAACGATGCAATCATAAATGAAGAAGACGATGAAGCTGAAGACTCAAGAAGGAGTATACCCATGAAACAAATAAAGATAAGTATTTAATTGTCATTTCTTTGTTTTGTTATGCATTTGTTTATATTCAGTTATTGTATTATGCATGATAGGATGTTTGCATTAATTACAGTATACTATTAATATGCATGTGATGGGTAAGTAGCTCATGGTGCTATACAAATTCTCCATTGCTACTTATCTAGAATGAAACTTCTTTGCTAACATATTGGATTAGTACACAATCTCAATGTTGTCCTGGTAGAGATGGAAGGCATCTAGAAAGTTTCAGTCAGATATGGATGAATGTTGTACTGGCTAAAGTAATTGTATGATCATATATTTATGCATAAGAACATGCCAGTATAAATATTCCTTATGAAATGTTTCTAACCATACAAATGCATTTGACTTGTAGGAAAGACCGCATACATAATCGCCTACAAGCAAAGAAGAATGAAGACTTGTTCCGAAGAACAAGTGATGACAGTTCAAAGACAAAGAATAATATGACAGTTCATTGATGCAGAACCTTCCAGCCACCAAGAAGAAAGGGAAGACCAGTTCAAGAAGAATGATGTCAAGGCGCAGTATCGAGACCTGAAGAGAAGTTCATAGTTCCATCATGCAGTAGATGGAAACATCGTGGGATACAAAGCAAGATTCGTAGCATGAGGCTTCTCACGAAAGGAAGGCCCAGACTATGAAGAGAAATTTGCAGCCAGTAAGATTTGAAACACATACATGATGAGATTGATGAAGATCTTAACCTTTGTTACAAGGTTGAATATGCAAGTCTGTACACTAGACGGTCACATAGAATATTAGTAGCATAGGAAGCTACTTGTCACTCCGGTATAGAATGTTCAGTGCATAGAGTATAGAAGACAGAGGGAGTATGATGCTCCTCTTTAGAGGGAGTGACTGCAGAATATCCTGAGGTTCGACATGGTACAACAGGATGGATAGATTACTGATGACTCTAGGCTTTAATGAGAGTAAAGAGGATTCCAACCTTTGCCTCAAGGTTGAAGAAGGAAGACCAGTGATGCTCCTGTTATGTGTCGATGCACTATTGTTCTAGGCATGGAAGTGTGGACAAGGGAAGTATGCACTAGAGATCCTGAATAGGTTCAGGATGATGGACTACATGACCACACCTATGGCATCGAACATGAAGCTATTGAGTGATGCTTCATCACAGACGGTTGATGCTACGATGTATCATTAGATGATTGGGTCCTTGATGTACCTGAGACCAGATATTTGCTTTGCTGTAAACACATTGAGACATGTTCACCTGATGGTTGCAAAGCATGCAGGGGTACAGTTGATTATGGACTCAAGTACAATGCGAATCAAAATATTAACCTGGAGGGTTATGTTGATTTAGATTGGGCAGGCAGTGCCATCGACAGGAAGAGTACTTCAGGATGTTGCTTCAGTATGGGATCAGGTGTGATCTCTTGGTTTAGCAGGAAGCAATCCTATGTGGCACTGAGTACAGCTGAAGCAGAGTATGTCACAGCTTGTTCAGCTAGTTGTGAGGTAGTATGGCTATGAAATCTACTGTCTGATATATTTGATCTCCAGTTGGATGCTACTTGTATACATTGTGACAACCAGAGTTGTGTGAAGCTGTCAGATAATCCAGTGTTCCATGACAAGTTGAAGCATATCGAGATCAAGTATCACTATATCAGGGATATGGTGTAGAGAGGAGCAGTGAAGCTCCAGTATGTTGCGACGGAGGAACATATAGCTGATGTATTGACGAATCCATTGGCTAGGCTAAAGTTCGAGTACTTCAAGGAGAGACTTGGTGTTCTCTAGATCGAGGTTTCCTCCAAGGGAAAGTGATGAGTCCCATAGCCATTTTGACATGGTGAGAGGATTGGTTCCTTCCATGGTCAGATGTAAGGGATGAGCCATTCTGTCATGGTGAGAGGATTGGTTCCTTCCATGTCAGATATGAGTGCTGAGATCCATAGCCATTCTAATGAGTAGGTCAGATATAAGTGTTGGTACATTCTGTCATGGTGATAGGGTTGCTCCCTTCCATGTCAAATATGAGTGCTGGCCATTCTGTCAAGTAGGACATATGTAAGGGAAATTGCCATTCTAGGAATGGAGGCACCTGGTCAGTTACCAGGATCACTCAGTGTAGGACTGAGTAGCCATTCTAATGTGATAGAGGGATGTGTTCCCACTTGATCAGATGTAAGGGCTGAACCATTCTGTCATGGCTAAAGGATTAAGTTCCTTCCATGTTAGATGTGAGTGTTGGCCATTCCGACGAGCAAGTCGGATGTAAGGGCAGTGAAAATGTGAGAGGATTGGTTCCTTCCATTGTCAGGATGCCACATCCAGCATGAAAAAGGGATGGCTCTATGAAGACTCATCTATTTTGAAAAAGGACTAGCTCTGTGTAGATGCCTTATCTAGTTTGAAAAAGGACTAGCTCTGGGAAGACTCATCTAGTTTGAAAAAGGACTAGCTCTGTGTAGATGCCTCATCTAGTTTGAAAAAGGACTAGCTCGGTGTAGATGCCTCATCTAGTATGAAAAAGGACTAGCTCTGGGAAGACTCATCTAGTTTGAAAAAGGACTAGCTCTGGGAAGACTCGTCTAGTTTGAAAAAGGACTAGCTCTGTGTAGATGCCTCATCTAGTTTGAAAAAGGACTAGCTCTGGTAAGACTCATCTAGTTTGAAAAAGGACTAGCTCTATGTAGATGCCTCATCTAGTTTGAAAAAGGACTAGCTCTGGGAAGACACATCTAGTATGAAAAAGGACTAGCTCTGAGTAGTTGCCTCATCTGGTATGAAAAAGGACCAACTCTGAGATGATACATCCAGTATGAAAAAGGACTGGCTCTGTAGAACTTCCTGTGACGAGAAGAATCATGAGATAGCACCAGGGATGATCTATATCGAGTGATGATCAAGATCCAGTGATGATAGCCAACGATGATCTAGATCGAGTGATGATCGAGATCCAGTGATGATGATCCAGCAGTGATGATCCAGATCGAGTGATGATCCAGATCCAGTCCAGTGATGTTGATCCAGATCGAGAGATGATCCAAATCCAGTGATGATGTTCCATGATGATAAAGATCGAGTGATGATCCAGATCCAGTGATGATGCTCCATGATGATCCAGATCAAGAGATGACCCAGATCCAGTGAAGATGACTTACAGATAAAGATGACTTGAAGATGAAGATGACTTTGAAGATGATGAATACTTGACGATGGCCTAGATGATACAGAGAAGAAGACTTGTGCTGATAAATTATGTCAAGAGAATACCTTCCTAGTTAAGAGGGAGTGTTGATGTAATTATAACTTCGAAATGTATTCACTTGTATTTATTATCTATTGTAAACCGATGTTTATTCCGGGATGTATTTGAGTCATGCCATGCCCCGATGTTCCGATTGGGAAGTTTCTATAATGAGAAAGTCATGTCAAGTCATTGTGGGTAACCCTCCTATTTGTAAAGGGTTAAAGTCCCCATAGTTGTGGGGCCCTTGGGTTATGAGACTATCCTAGTGAAGTTGATCCTAGGTGAGTCATTATAAGTTGGGGCAATAGTCCCCACCATTGTGTTATCCTCCTATTGGTTAGAGGAGGAAAAGTCCCCACAAGTGGTGGGGCACTAGGGTTATTAGACACTCCCAGAGATTTCGGCTCTAGTAAGTAATTGTTAAGTGAGGCCAACATGTTGGAGTGCACTTCAAGTGAACGAAAGAATATAAATAGAGAGTGAGAGCCTCTCTATTTATCACTTGCAAAATACATCACTCACTCACTCAAGTGTGGCGCATTAGTGAGGAAGGAAATACACTAGGACTAGACAAGAAGAAGACTATTGTTGTCGGGAGTGCATCTTACTGTTTTGGGCTTTTACTATTTTGGTGTTGATTCTATCTCTAAGGAAATTGTGGGGTTTTCTCCTTTATGGTTTCCTCGAGGAAAACTCTTTGTGTCTCTTGTCTCTTGTGATATGCTTATGTTTTATTGCTGTGCTTGTTATTCTCTCAATAAAAAGATCCTAATATCATAATGCTAGCTTATATGATGAAAAACTAACAATTGTGACATAAATTAATACTATCCTTCAAAATTTGTTAAGGACTAAACCCTAACTTCTTTTCAGCCTACTCATCGAAATAGTTTTATCTAAATAATAATTACAAAAATGAAATAACCTTCAAAACCTAACTAATAATTGATTGTGTTAACAAGTTTTACAAATCTTTAGCTGCTTTATCTAACAAGGCTATCCCTTCTAGGGATTGGGATTTTCTTCTGGCATTCAGTTGAAATGCTTCCATATCTGCAATCTTTCTAGTGAGTTCTTCATTTTGCTGCTGCAGACCCTTGATGGTTTGTTTCAACGTTGTAAATTGACCTTCTGTATTCCTCTTCATTTTCAATGCCTCTCTTGAAACTGCAATCAGCTCCTGATAGTGGTTATTCACCTCATCCAGATCCTCTCTGATTCTTCTGTTTTCCATGACCAATCCATCATTTGTATCCTACATATATTCCACCTGATACTTATATTTTTTTACACTTCTCTGTAAATTCTCTTTTTCTGAATCAAAGGCTTTATTTCCTACTGTGGTTTGCATCTCATTTGGAAGCCATGGAATGTTTAATCTCTTATAAATTTCTTCATCTTCTGGCAACAATTCTGTAGGAGTTTCAGGAAAAATTAGGTTTTCTTCAGTCTCAGCTTCACATGGAACTATTTCCTCAACCATCACCTTCTTTTCTGAGTGAGAAGCCTTTATCTCACCTTCTTGTTGTTCCTACAACATTTGACTTCGTACCTCTGGAAATATATCAGACAGTTTAATATTAGTAACGACAGACTCTCTTTCTGATTCCATTGGCCTTTTTCCTTTACTGTCACCCTTATCATCATTCAATTTTTCATCAGATGAGGAATAATCTATCACTGTTACTCTTTCTTTGTTCAATTTAGGGTTCAGCAACTTCTTCATATTCATTTTGAGCTTGTTTCTAGATCTAGTTTTTGGTCTCCACACAAGAGAAATTTCCCCCAACATTTTGAAAGTTTTACCCTGATGGGTAACTGAGGCAAGTTCAACAACTTTTATTTTCTTTCTCTTTGGTAATGCTACCTCGTCACCCTGGCTGTGAAATTCCTTTTTAGTACAAACGCTAGTTGCATCAATAACAGGGACTTTATCATCCTCAAATAGGCATTTCTCATCTTCTGATAGAACTGTGATTGGACTTTGTCTTTGAACTTCACTATCCTCTTTCTCGTCTGAAATTTTCTCTGTAGGTACAATCTTTTCAGCAACAATTGTCTCTGCCGGTACATCATTTTCAACTAGCTCGGCCTCCTTATTATCAGACTATAAATCTTTGCTCTCAATTTCATTAAGGTGTTGTTTAGATTCAAAATCCTCATTTGTATGATCTAAAACTTCCTCTAATTTAATCATGTATTCATCTTTGACCTTTACCTTTTTCCTGAGCTTTCTGATCAAGCTCTATCCTTTATCAACTTGTCTTCTGTGAGACTGTCCTTCTTGACCATTTTGAAAACCTGACCAGAAAAGGAAATACTCCCAAGTCTTTCCCCTACTCTGCAAAATTGTGTTTACAATGAGTTTGATAAGTCCATGGTGGAAAATGGACTGTTTAGTATGATTTTGGTGCTCCTTAATTCTGCAAAACATCTTCTGCAAACTCTTTAGAAAGAAGAAGGGAAAGTTCATCTTGGAATCATTACTGAGATGCTGAAGAAATCTGAAGTGGTATTTGAAAATGAAGGCATATCTTCCTTCACGGGTAATATAACTCTGTAAAACTTTAATGGGTTCTATCCATTCAGACTTGAAGTTATGAATGGGTACACCTTTACCCCAATCTGCAATTACACCAGGCAATAAGTACTTTTGTGCATTGAAGGTAAATGGCACCTTCTTAAACCATAATTCTCCCTCATTCTTAATGCATGTTGCCTCAGCTACCAACTCCTTGGTCAATTTGAATTGTAAAGTATCAAAAGACACGGTGTCTTTATCATAGCACTAAGCAAATTTATGGGAAACCTCTGCATGATATCCATCAATGTTTTTGAAAAATTTCAACCATCCTGCATTAGAAAATAACTCTACACATTCTGGAAATTTATCTATCCAAGTTAGTTCAGTGGGCTCAGCTCTATTTGTTTTTCCACTTTTCTTCATGTTTACTATGGTTTTAACATCACCTGTCAATCTCCACAGTCTGTCTATCCTCAACTCATAACAGTCTACCCTAACACATAGTTCAGGGAATCTTCTGTACCAGATTGCAACAGTTTGACCTAATCACAAAATTCAAGGACCTCCAATAGTTTTTCTTTGAAGTTTACTATTTTAAACAATGAATACTTGGATATATTATTAATAATTCATCATTCATAGTCTATTAGGTGAGAAAACTCATATCCTTCCTTCGAATTTCAACATTAAGGATTTTATCAGAAAAAAACCCAAATTAAACAAGCCCTAGAAAATGACATGCGGGGTACCTGCTCAGAAACTCAATACGAGCGCTGGAATGCAATCTCTTCAAGGGTTAGGTGTCGAATTTCACGTTCCAACTGTCTCTTACTATCTTGAACTCTTCAAACTGTTGCTGCTGGAAAGCCCTAATTCCTCATTCAGTTGTAAAAACCCTGATTTCTCAGTATTATGTTCTCACCAGGACTTTCAATGCCTTTGTATCCTTCAGATCAGGAACATATTCCTGAAAATTATGCCACGTTCAACTCGCTGTCATCATTCACCATGGACTGCATGCAATTGCCACGATCTACCTCATATGATGATCATCCACCTGTTTCAATGATAAACTTTGCAAGACACATATTAAATGCAACAAATGAAGTGATTAACTCCTTAGGGACAAGACACCCGAAAAAATCGGACTAAAAAATAATGATTTAGGCATGCACGACTTTCTTGTAGCGCTCTAGTGTATTCATTTTTCTCTTGCGCTACAAGAAAGTCTAATCACATAATTTTACATCATTAGGCCAATGATAAAGTTTAAGACTTGGTTTATATGCTTAGTCTCAACCTTAGTGTTATTTATAAACCATTTAATCCATATATACCTTGTAAAACCCTTCAAGAATGAAATCTAAGCAAAATTTATAAAAGCAGGCTAAAAAATAAGAAAAATCAAAAGCTTGAACCCAAAATTAACCTTTATAAACAAAATTTCCTAGAAGCAAAAGTACTAGCAAGGTTCAAAAACATAAATAAAAGCATAAAACTAAGGAAGATAAAATCATGACCTAACATCTAGCTCCTGTTGCGGGATGAAGTCCTCCTTGTGAGGCTTCAAGAACTTGTAGACCAATGCCTTCTTTACTGTTACCTGTTAATCTGCAAATTTTCCATTGGGTTATGGAGTCCTCATTGGGTTATGGAGTCCTCATTGTGTTTTACTCACACCGGTATATACAATGAAAACTAAAATTCCCCTCAAAAACTGTAGAAATGCTTGAGGAATCATCCATTAATTGGACTTGACAATTCCTCACCCTCCAAAGTCTGTATAACAAAATTTTTATTCTCCAAAAACTTAGATACTAGGAAAGGGCCAAACCAAAGGTTATCAAATTTTCCATGTTTCCCTTTTTGCTCTTTCCTAGCATCCCACCTTAGAACCATGTCACCTATTGAGAAAGTATTATCTTTGATTTTCCTGTCCAATCTGTCTTTTATCTTCAATCTGTATAGCTATGCCTTTTCTTCCACTTTTTCTCTATTCTACTGCAACTCTATCATTGCATAAATCCTTCTCTACATATCATTAGGTTATTCCTGACAATGCTGAAAAAACTTCATCACTGGGATGCCCAACTGAACAGGAAAAACTGCATCTGTACCATACACTAATTGGAAAGGAGAAGTTCCAATTGCTTGCTTGACTGTTATTATATCAGCCCATAATGCATATTTCAGCATAGAATCCCATGATCTCTTATTATGCTTCAGCAGTTTCCTGATACTCTGAATGATATTTTTATTGGAGGACTCAGCTAAACCATTACCTTGGGGATAGTAAGGAGTTGAATGTTTCAACAAGATTCCATCCTTTTCACAAAATTCTCCCATTGCCTTAGACTTAAAAGCTTTTTCATTATCTGTTACTATTCTCTGAGGACACCCAAACCTACTAAGGATATTTTCTTCAATAAATGCCATAATCACCTTATCTATGGCATTCCTGGTGGGGATAGCTTCCACCCATTTGGTAAAGAAGTATGTTGCAGTCAAAATCCATCTGTGTTGTCCTAAGGAAAATGGACTTATCTCTCCTATAAATTCCAGACCCCACTGCTGGAAAGGGGAACTTACTGCAATTGGTTTTAAAGGTAATGAGAACAATTTTTGTTTACCAACAAACTTCTGACAAGCGATGCAAGCTCTTACCTAATGATATACATCTGCAAATAAAGAGGGCCAATAGTACCCAGCTCTTAATATTTTGTATGCTATTTCCTTCCAATACTTGTGACCTCCACAAGCACACTCATGAGATTTAGAAATCACTCCTTCTATTTCAGGTTTATCTAAGCATCTGAGTAGAATACCCCCTGGATCCTTCCAAAATAATTGTTGTTCTACCAAACAATACTTAGTAGTTCTTAGCTTCAAAGATCTAGCAGATTTTCTATATAAGTGTTCAGGACATTGCAAATACAACAGAAAATACACAATGTCTGCACACCATGTAGATGCTGAATAGAAATCCATAATCTTTTCTTTCTCCAGCTCTGGTTGATTTTCTTCCTGAGCCGTCTCCTCTGCCATCAAATGCAATCCTAAAGCTTGGCAATTTGATTCAGCCAATAGCTTGGACAAACCTTGTCCCTTCACTAGTTTGGTAGGTCTGATATCTACATCATACTCTATGATTTTAGCAATCCACTTGCCTCTTTTTCCCTCACTATTAGGTTGTGTCAAAACATCTTTTATAGCAGCATTAGGCACATATGAAATAACTTTGGAATGCAAAACATATATTCTGAAAAATTTCAAAGCTTTTACCAAAGAATAAGCCTATTTTTCCAAGATGTTGTATTTTAATTCAGAATCTCTGAGAGTTTTGCTGAAGAATGCAATAGGTTGCTCAAGACCATCCTTATTCTTCTGCAACAGAACAGCTGCTAGTGTATCTTTAGATGCAAAGGAAAAGGTTAGAAATTCTCTGGTAAAATCTAGACTTACTAATACAGGAGCTTCGATAAGATCCATCTTGATTATTTCAAATGAGTTCATTGCTTCAGTGGTCCACTTGCCTTCTTGATCCTTCTTTAGCATGGCTGTAATCTACTTGATAGTCTCAGGAAAGTTTGGTATAAACCAATGCAGAAAGTTGATTTTACCAATGAAATATTGGACATCTTTTTTACTCCTTGGTAGACTTATCTTCAATATTTCTTTCACCCTTTCTGGGTCAATCCTTATACCATCAGCAGAAACTAAATGACCCAGTAATTTTCCTTCCTGTAGATGTTTTAGATGTTGATCATCTGATTGTGAAAATACAGTAATATTATCTAAGTAAATTACCACAAACTTGTCCTTTTCCCCAATAAAGGCTATATCCATAGCCCTCTGAAAAGTTGCTCCCACGTTCATTAAACCAAAAGGCATCTTATCATACATGAAAGTTCCCCAGGGAGTAGTAAAAGTTGTTTTCTCTTTATCATCAGGATGCATAGAAATTTGATTGTATCCTGAGAAGCCATCAACCATAGAAATCCCCTGTGCCCCAACAACCTTCTGCAATATTTGCTTAATTTTAGGCAGAGGATAATTATCCTTTAGTGAAGATCTATTCAAGTTTCTAAAGTCAACACACAGTCTAATTTCTCTATTCTTTTTCCTAACAGGAACTAGATTAGCCACCCATGAAGAGTACCTGAGAGGAACAATGATCTTGGCATCTAATAACTTCTTAACTTCTTTTTTAATAATAGGAAACAAGGCTGGATTAATCCTCCTCAATTTCTGACAAAAGGGTTTAACATTCGGTTTTAAAGGTACTTTATGTTGTATAATCCCAGTATCATATGTTCTCAATTATTCATAAGACCATGCAAAGACATCAACATGTTCCTTTAACAATTTAATGTACCTGTTTCTCTATTCTGCTGTGAGTGCTTTTGAAATTTTCACCATTCTAGGATCTTCTGCAGTACCAATGTTACAATCCACCACATTCTTTTCTGAAGACTGTGCAATAGGTTTTAGAGGTGTATCATCTTTCGAAAATATCCTTTCTAAAGGTACCAAACCTTTTGGGATTAAATTACCTTTCATTTCAATAATATTGTGGCCAGCAATTTAATTTTTAGCAATCTCTTCAACATCTTCATCCTCATCATCTTCTTCTTGATCAATCAGGGAATTAGAAAACTCATGTGTAAGCTCCAAAAATATTTTAATTTCAATGTCATCTTCAAATACTCTCCACTAATTTACATTATCAGGTACAGAAGGTCTGTACCTAACCTCAATGGGATACCTCAACTGTGTGGTTTTGGGAATTCTAAAATTTGTAGCAGCTAAGGCCAATGAATCAGTAGTCTGATTATCATCCCTTGGAATATAGTTAATGTTAAAATTTACAAAATAATTGTCAATCATGTCCCATACCTCATTTCGGTAGACTTTCAGCAAATCCTGTTTCACTTGATAGTTGTTCCTCACCTGCTGAACAACTAACTCGGAGTCGCCATATGCAGAAATCTGTTGAATGCCCAAATATTTAGCAGCCTTCAATCCTAACAGCAAAGCTTCATATTCAGCAGTATTATTTGTAGTAATAAATTCTAATTTATACATCAGCTTTACTGTTTCACCACCAGGGGATATGATAAGAACCCCTGCTCCAGCACCTTCTTTGCAAGATGATCCATCAAAGTATAATTGCCAAAGCTCATCTTCTTGTTCCTTTTCAACCTATAACAAACCAGTAGTATTGTCATCATCACTAAAATGTAACATGCAAGTACCCAAATCTTTATCAATAGCATACAGAGGATGGTTTGTAGGGTTCTTGTCATCTGTCACAATATAGGCAAATTGAATCTCTCTATACAGCCTTCTGTTTTCTCCTCCAAACACAGGAATAGTAGCATATCATAAATCCATTTGTAAAGTTCCACCAACTTTCTTTGCCCAAGACCTAGAGAGAAGTAACCCAAATTTAGGTGTAATATCTGTTATTACCACATCCATGATCACACTTTTCATTGGTAACTGATACAAACTAACAACCATGTCTTTAATCACACCCAAACACTTCACAGCTCATGAATCAAAAGCATACAGACCATGGTATGGTTTTTTTTTACACTCAGACCTAAAGCCTCCATGACAGCCTTTGGCATTAGGTTGTGTGATGCTCCTGAATATAAAAGACAGTTATGTATCATTTGTTCATGGACTGTCAGGGTAATGTAAAATGGAAGTGAAGCACCTGCTTCATTCTCAGTTTTTTCAGCCAAAGCTGATCCAATAAAGATCTTAGTATTTTCTTCTTGCAGATTCACTATATCAGAAAGAGGCTGATTGTTTGTTGAACCAATCATTTTAAGAACTAATTCTTTGTAAGAAGGATTTTTCATTAATTCATTAAAAGGAATAGGAATCTTTATTTTGCCTAATTCATTTTCTCGATTAAAATTCTGCATAGTTTTATTTACCTCTTCAACCTCCATACTCTTATTTTGCTTCTCTAACACAGGATCATATTATTGTTTAGTAGGTACAACTACCTTCTGCTTTGGGTTCTGTACTACTTGTTTTGGGCCTGACCTCAAATTTAAAGTCTTCTTTGGTTCATTCTGATAGACATCAGCAGTTACAGCAGTCATTTTCAGATTCAAATCATCCTTTGTTTCAAACATATCAACATCATAATATTCTGCATTTAAAAATTCTTCTTCAGTGACAAAACCATCAGTCAACTGTTCTCCAAAATAGTTCATATCCTAATCTATGTCTTCAAATAACACTTCTTCTTCAATCTCTTCTTCATCAACAACATTGTTCTGAAGAGGTGGTGGTACCCTTTGATCCTCAGTCTCTCTCCTTTCTCGCTGAATATCATTATTTATTCGTTCTCTAGGTATGAAGCGAGAAGCAAATTGTCTTCTGAATTGGTTTTGATTGTTAGGGTTTCTTTCACCTTCTTGAACAGGATTGCTTGAATTTCTTTCTAGTTCTAACTTGTTTAATTTTGCAGTCAAAATCTTCACTAACTTGGCCATCTCATCAATTTTACCTTCTGCAAAATGAGATGTTGAAACTCCTGGAGCTACTTCCTTCTTACCTTTCCTATCATACATCTGCTGAGCTATTTCCTTATTTAATTTATTGGAATCCAATATATTAGACTCAACCTCTAACGCTGCATCCTACATGTTCAATAAAGAAGCAAGTCTTCTTTCTCTTAGTAGTAAGGAAAATTCATGGTCGAAAGCATTTGCATATGTGAGTTTTGCAGATGTTTCTGAAGGTTTTATTTCTGCAGGAATTCTGCCATACATTTTATTGAATCTTTTTGAAAATTCTGCAATGGTTTCATCCTGTTTTCTCCTAAGGGATCCAAATTCAGTTATATAATAAGTATGATCTTTGGTGTCACCCCATTGTCTCATGAAGAGGTCATGAAGCTCTTCTATGATGGTGATAGAATTTACAGGCAACTCCCTAAACCATTTTCTAACATCTCCATCAACGCTCTGCACAAACATCCTCATCCATACATCCTTAGCTTCGATATTCTAGTTATCAGCATAACTGAGAAAGGCTTCCTAGTGCTCCTCAGCGATAGTTTCACCCTGCCCATTAAACCTAGGTAGATATTTCGGATAATCACCCCTAGGAAGTGCATTCAAAGGGTGAGGCAAAACTAATGGTGCATACCTGGCTACAACCATTCAGTCCATCATATCTATAGGCTAATTTTGGGCTACCATTTTATGGTTGACTGACTTCGGTGATGGAGAGATTTGAATGGAATTTGGCTAAAAAGGGGTTTTACCAACTTTCAAATGAAATAGAGGAATCTTACCAGGAGATAATGTTTTTTAAAGGATTGAGGATCAGTGAAAACTTGAAAGTTACTGACAAGAATTATAGGCTTCAACCAAGGTGAAGTTTCTTCTTCTTTTCTGAAAATAGATAAAGGTGATAAACTATCCAACTGATCAGGGTCACATAGGGCTAGTAATGACTGAGACCTTCTAATATTCCTTGCTATTTTCAGTAAATGTTCTGGGTCTGAAACACCCAATTGCAAAGGTGAAACAGGTCTATTTCTAGTTCCAATTCCCCTAGTAGCCATTGTGACAAACTGGTGAAAAGTAGTCTTTAAGATATGTTGGTTTAAGTTCACCTCTTAAAACCAGTGAAATGATAAGTATCCCAGGGAAAAATATGTTTTCAACTTCATTCCCCGGCAACAAATCCAAAGATGTTTATGCCAGAAATTGTTCCCAGACTACAAGAGAACAAGCCAACACAATCTCAAATGTCTCAATAAAACAAAATAGGATTTTTAGGGTTTTTTGGTTGAGAAGTTTGATGACAAGAGGGAATGCATTCATAAATCCAAATAAACACTAAATCATAAGCATAGAAAAACTGAGATGCATAACATAATAACCATTATCCAACAGAAAACAACACTGAGGTTCATCCACAAATGGAAAGCACTCCAAGTATAAAAACTTTAAACCAACAATGAAATTACCAACTGAGTAGCTAAAACAAGCTATAAATGAAGCCAGAGAACAAACTGAAGGGTAAATAGAGCATATATTTCATAATTAGTCTTTCAAATACACATAAGAGTCATTTACTTAGCTTATGAACAAGTCTGAAGACCTCCTCTTTCCAGCCAAAAAATCGAACCATCAGTCCTCTTTGTGACATACAATGATACTATCCTTCAAAATTGGTTAAGGACTAAACCATAACTGCTTTTCAGCCTACTCATTGAAATAGTTTTATCTAAATAATAATTACAAAAATGAAATAACCTTAAAAACCTAACTAATAACTGATTGTGTTAACAAGTTTTACAGATCTTTAGATGCTTCATCTAACAAGGCTATCCCTTCTAGGGCTTGGGCTTTTCTTCTAGCCTTCAGTTGATCCGCTTCCATATCTGCAATATTTCTAGTGAGTTCTTCATTTTTCTGCTACAGATCCTTGATGGTTTGTTTCAACATTGTAAATTGACCTTCTGTATTCCTCTTCATTTTCAATGCCTCTCTTGAAACTGCAATCAGCTCCTGATAGTGGCTATTCACCTCATCCAGATCCTCTCTGAGTCTTCTATTTTCCATGACCAAGACATCATTTGTCTCTTGCATATATTCCATCTGATACTTATATTTTTTTACACCTCTGTAAATTCTCTTTTTCTTAATCAAAGGCTTTATTTCCTGCTGTGGTTTGCATCTCATCTGGAAGCCATGGAATTTTTAATCTCTTATAAATTTATTCATCTTTTGGCAACAATTCTGTAGTAGTTTCATGAAAACTTAGGTTTTCTTCAGTCTCAGCTTCACATGGAACCTTTTCCTCAACCATCACCTTCTTTTCTGAGTGAGAATCCTTTATCTCACCTTCTTCATGTTCCTGCAACATTTGACTTCGTACCTCTAGAAATATATCAGACAGTTTAGTATCAGTAAGGACAGACTCTCTTTCTGATTCCATTGTCCTTTTACCTTTACTGTCGCCCTTATCATCATTCCATTTTTCATCAAATGAGGAATCATCTATCACTGTTACTCTTTCTTTGTTCAATTTAGGGTTCAACAACTTCTTCATATTTAGTCTGAGCTTGTTTCTAGATCCGGTTTTTGGTCTCCACACAGAAGCAATTTCCCCCAACATTTTGAAAGTTTTACCCTGATGGGTAACTGAGGCAAATTCAACAACTTTTAGTTTCTTTCTCTTTGGTAATTCTACCTCATCACCCTGGCTGTGAAATTCCTTTTTAGTACAAACCCTAGTTTCATCAATAACAGGGACTTTATCATCCTCAAACAGGCATTTCTCATCTTCTGTCAGAACTGTGATTGGACTTTGTCTTTGAAATTCAATATCCTCTTTCTCCTCTGAAATTTTCTCTGTAGGTACAATCTTTTCAGCAACAATTATCTTTGTTGGTACATCATTTTCAACTGGCTAGGTCTCCTTATTATCAGACTGTAAATCTTTGCTCTCAATGTCATTAAGGTGCTATTTAGATTCAAAATCTTCATTTGCATGATCTGAAACTTCCTCTAATTTAATCCTGTCTTCATCTTTGACCTTTACCTTTTGCCTAAGCTTTCTAATCAAGGTCTGTCCTTTATCAGCTTGTCTTCTGTGAGACTGTCCTTCTTGACCATTTTGAAAACCTAACCAGAAAAGGAAATACTCCCAAGTCTTTCCCCTACTCTGCAAAACAATGTTTATAATGAGTTTGATAAGTCCATGGTGGAAAATGGACTGTTTAGTATGATTTTGGTGCTCCTTAATTCTGTAAGACATCTTCTGCAGACTCTTTAGAAAGAAGAAGGGCAAGTTCATCTTGGACTCAGTACTGAGATTCTGAAGAAATCTAAAGTGGTATTTGAAAACGAAGACATATCTTCCTTCACAGGTAATATAACTCTGTAAAACTTTAATGGGTTCTATCCATTCAGGCTTGAAGTTATGAATGGGTACACCTTTACCCCAATCTGCAATTACACCAGGTAATAAGTATTTTTGTTCATTGAAGGTAAATGGAACCCTCTTAAACCATAATTCTCCCTCATTCTTGATGCTTGTTGCCTCAGCTACCAACTCCTTGGTCAATTTGAATTGTAAAGTGTCAAAAGACACAGTTTCTTTATCATAGAACTAAGCAAATTTATGGGAAACCTCTGCATGATATCCATCAATGTTTTTGAAAAATGTCAACCATCCTGCATTAGAAAATAACTCTACACATTCTGGAAATTTATCTATCCGGGTTAGGTCAGTGGGCTCACCTCTGTTTGTTTTTCCACTTTTCTTCATGTTTGCTATGGTTTTAACAAAACCTATCAATCTCCACAATCTGTCTATCCTCAACTCATAACAGTCTTCCATAACACACAGTTCAGGGAATATTCTGTACCAAATTGCAACAGTTTGACCTAATCACAGAATTCAAGGACCTCCAACAATTATGCTCTGAAGTTTACTATTTTAAATAATGAATACTTGGATATATTATTAATAATTCATCATTCATAGTCTATTAGGTGAGAAAACTCATATCCTTCCTTCGAATTTCAACATTAAGGATTTTATCAGAAAAAACCCCAAATTAAACAAGCCCTAGCAAATGACATGCGGGGTACCTCCTCAGAAACTCAATACGAGTGCTAAAATGCAATCTCTTCAAGGGTTAGGTGTTGAATTTCACATTCCAGCTGTCTCTAACTGTCCAGAACACTTCAAACTGTCGCTACTGGAAAGCCCTAATTCCTCATTCAGTTGTAAAAACCCTGATTTCTCAGCAGTATGGTCTGAAACCTTTCTTTCTTTGGTCAGACTTCTCATTCTTCTTGTCCTTCCATGTCTTATGGTAATCAAGTTTCCCTTTGCTTTTCTCATAGCAATACTTAGCTTTCTTTATTTCTTCTTCCAGAGTTCTAGGTTCATAAAACTCAATTCTGTCTTTGTAATACTGAGGAAATCCACTGCTGGATTTTCACCTTTTCATCTTTGATGTACCTGACATAGCTTAAAAGTTATAGGAACTTATTTGCATACTCTTCCATAGTCTGTTGTCCCAATCTCAACTCATGGAATTCTTTGATCTTATCATCATAGTACCTATCGGAGAGGTACTTCTGCTTGAAATACTTCTAGAACTGTTTCCACACAAGCTTCCTCTCATTAATATTTTTCACTTGTCTAAAGTGCTCCCACCATATGGACTCTCTTCTAGTCAAATTGAGATGGATACTCTAGCCTTCATATTTCATGAATAGTCTTGGACTTGGAAATATTTTCTCATCCCAAGAAGCCAAGCTTCATCTTCTTCATAGTTCTTTATCTCACCATTGAAGGTACATGGCCTTGCCTTCTTAAACCCATCACAAAAATGGTTCTGGTAATGCCTCTTCCTCACATTCATGTAAGAAGAAGAACTTCAACCGTTAGTGGATCCTTCAGAGTCAGATGACTCACTATAAGATCTCTTTCTTCTTATAGCAGTGATCTTACTTCCTTCTAGTCTTACTGTCCAGTCCCTATAGTTCATCCGCCTCTTAATGTCTATCAAAATTTGCAATGTGGCTGCATTCAGCTGATTCTACTCCTCCTGAGCCTTAACCAATATTTCATTATCTACCCTGTAACATTGCATATACACGCTTAGGCTTCTCATGGTGGCTGCAAAATCTAGAGGAATATCTTGAAACCTCCTCCCATTAGACTCTGTCTCAACACTTCCAACTTAGACATTTTCCCCCATATCATCTTCCCCGTGCTTATAGGGATCATGTACATCATTCATGCCGTAGGTTCTCATGGCTAAGCCAACAACCCACTTTTCCAATATGCACTTTGACTTTGCAAATGTGTTATAAAATACCATTTGTTAGATGCATAGCAATTCGAAATTAAAAAACCATTTAATTAGTGTCATATAGCCCATCTAGGCCCAATGCTATAACCAACATCTCTATTAAGTACTAATTTTGTCCCATTTAGGCCCAGCGTTGTAACCCGTAGCTCTATTAAACCACAATCTGGGTGTTCCTTTCTCTGATACCACTATGTAGTGCACTACAATGTTGGTATCAGAGGGTACTCTTACCTCTTTTGACTGCTCATTATGTCCCATCCATGCCCAATGTTGCAACCAGCTACTCTGATAGCTATTCTCCTGGCCCATCCAAGCCCAATGTTGCAACCAACTTCTCTAATACCACTTTGTCATGTACCCATGCCCCGATTATCATGTGGATTAAAATTTTCTTAAATAACCTTTGTTCTTCTTTGAAACATCAGACATGGCCTTGATACACTCCTCATCATTCATGCTCTGAGACCACACTATCACGTCCCCTCTCGTTCACCATAGAAAGAGAGCATGACCGAAAATTGATGGTCACAAACTATTTTGCATCTGGGAATACATCATCAGCTGGAAATCAACCTACAAGAATCAACGATGTGGAAAGCTTGGGTTTGTTAAATTGGGAAACATGGAACTTATGATCCTCCATCCCACATCTTGCATGTGGAATAGACCGTTGTGGAAAGTAAAGTTGTGAAGATAGATATCTATAAAGTCACATACTGCATCCCACATCCTGCAAGTTGCGGAAAGGAAATTTGCGGAAGGAAAACTATGGAAAACCAAATTCACCAAAAGACATTTCCGCATCCTGCATCCCGCAAGTTTTGGAATGGAGAATTGTGGAAAGAGAACTGTGGAAAACAAACTTGGTATAAATACGTTTCCTGCATTCTGCATCCCTCCTGCAAAATAGACCATTGTGGAAAGAATTTACGTACGGAAATTCAACTTGTTAATCAAAGCCTTGGACCAATTTGGCCATCTAGGCCATCACCAATCCAAAAATCTAAGCCTTGCAACTTAATTTAAAAATGAATTGAAGGAAACATACTCATATGCATACAATTGCAATTATACACTAGAGGCAATCCATCAATTCAATGCATTAAGCATGTTCATCATATTTCATTGAGCAAATACAAATGCAAAGAAATACGAATGCAGCTATTAACATAGACACGAATGCTTATTTTTGAAAAGAGCATGTCCGCAGCCAGATATGTCATTTCAATGTTCCAACTACCACTGTACTCATCAATCTCTCATCAGCACTTCCACCCTCGATCTGAGCATGATTTACCCAAGGAATAAGGAACACTAGCAGGCTCACACATAACCAACAATAAAACAAAACTTAGCCAAGACAACATAGTTGGGTTTCTCAAGCTGCAGGGAAACAAGTCAATATATTGTTCGGTTTATCAAGCTAATCAACCAAGCCAACTAATAGTTGGGTTTATCATACTGCACACAGTCAACCCAACACTTACATTAAGGACCAGCCAAGCCAACAGATGGGTTTATCAGGCTACACAACCAAGCCATCTCACTACTGGGTTTATCAGGCTACTCAGCCAATCCAACATTCACAGTTGGGTTTATCAGACTGTCTAGTCAAGGATTACTCACAAGGCCAAACACAACAAGACACATCCAAGCCAACAGATGGGTTTATCTGGCCATCAGCCAATCCATCCTGGAAGTTGGGTTTATCAGGATTCTAAGGCAATGGGTAGGAAGAACTACTAAGCTAGTGAGCTCATCCACAAAGCTAAGGACACTTTCACAAGACCTCTTTGACCTGGCATCCACTTTTCCTACACACTGAACATAAGGAAGTGTCCCCTTCTATGCTCCACAGTCCCTCAGGCTACACCTTCACTTCCAATGCTCTTCAGGATGTGCATAGCATATTCACCATCCATTCTTATCTTATTGTGAGGTTCCATAATAGGTTTATCGATCATATTCTATGTCACTCCCACTCCTAAGTCTTGTATATGGCTCATACCCACACCGGGGTGCATAACACAGCAACCACAGGGAGACACAGCAACATAGGATTCACTCTGATACACAAGTGACAGGATCTCATACACTCTGTAGTTCAGGATAACGCTGCAACACAGCAACCAGGGTCTCGAAAAAGGAAAATACTTGCATAAGTGCATAGCAACACCTTCTATCTCTCACAGCATTTATCTGATTGGGAAGAATCACCAACGTGTGGGTGAATGATCGTGAATGAACAACCTCTCCCATGAGTGAAGGATGGATCATCCAAATGTCCCACAGCTCTCCCGAAAACGTGAGGGAATATGAAAACGTTAATGCATGAGGGAATGGGCATACGTTTTTGGGTGTTTTCTTGCTCATGGGGTCAAAACACATCTTTCCAGAATTAGTGCTCTACCCAATTCGAATTTTTCCCATACTCTTCCCATTCCATGCAATAACTACCTCAACCAAATTCTGGTAGAAATAAATGGTTGGGTAAAAAGACAAGAAAGGGGTAATTGACAGTTTTTATGGGTTTTACCCAATGGCTCAAGGTTAAAAATTCGCCCTCCTCCCTATCCTTGGGAAATCATGCCCCCATCTCATTATTTGCTGCATTGACATAGGTGGCTGTGGGTTTTTCATTAAATTGCATATTTACATGATGCTTACAAACATGCTTGACTTAGCACATGAACCATAGGCATCAACCATGATCACCTATACACCAAACATTAATCAATGATAGGGCCTTGGCCTTGAGATCCTTGTCGTGATTCCATATAATATCTACATCATATACATTTAATGCAAATGGGGTCAAAACTGAGGTGCTACAAAGCACCCATATATGGTTTCATCTATTTCATTATCTTCCATTGATGAAATGAACCATCTTCAAACAATGATTCTTCACATGTTAAGAACTCAAGGTCCCATGAATTAGGTTCCAACTTCATGTTTGAAAAACTTTGAATGAGTTTTTTTCCTTAAGTTCCCACAACTATCGAGGAATATTCTCTAATACCACTAAATGTACCCAATCAAAAATTTAGGCACATTAACTCCAACTCTCCAATAGAGAGTAAATTGATCCCCAAATTTATCCAAACAATGGTTTTATTATGTTTATTGGAAAATGAATAATATGTTGCAGCCCAAATGTATATACTTTCAAACCACTATAAAATGCACAATCAAGTTCGATATATCACCACTATATTTTTCCTAATCCAAACTCAGAGCTATCAACCCCAATAAAACCTAAGAACCACTGAATTCGATACTACGAACACTAGTTCAAAATTGTCCACACAGAACACTGGATTTCCAACTCTTCCCAAGCATATCCTAACTGAATCAAATTTCTCCCAAGTGGGTTCAAATAGACCCAAATACACCCTAACTTAGATAAAATACTCACAAATATAAGCTTGGAACACTGAGACGCAGATTACACAGACATTTTTAACTAAGGGTGCACAAGCATAAAAGTGTAATTTAACCAACCAATAAAATCATCATAAATCAAGCATATGGAAACCATTTTTGATGAAATAAAAAGTTCTTAAAAGTGGTTAAACTAACTCGTGACATAATGGAACAGTTTTCAAAACCCAAAAACACTTAGAAATGGTCAAACCAGAAACTGACTTTCGCCCCCCTTAATGCTAACACAAGATTAAGAACACCAAACTGCTTCCAAATACACTTGAATCAAGAAAAATGGATTAATAACATACATGAGGGAGTATTATGAAGGTTTCATGTTATAACATTAAGTTTACACCACCACATCCAAACACAGTTTCTCATAGATTACCATTTGCTCATAGATTTACTAGTACTTGCATATTGGACAACTTATGAGGAAAAAAATGTGATTTTTTTTTATAAATGGAGTATATTCATAGCCTACATCAATGGATGCAACATCAGCTCAAAATATATAGAAATATTTTCTAAAAATTGGAGAGAAATGGCTTCTAGAGAACCACAGAGAAAAGAGACTCAAGGAAAATATTGCTCCAACGAGAAATCTACTTCATTCTTTTGCCCTTGACAATAGATATTTCAAACCCAAATAAGCGATTAGACTTATAGAGTATTTCCTCCATAAAATATCCTTGATATTCATCCATTTGAATACACTTCATGAAGTTTGTCTAGTCACAAGTGTTCCCTTCTCAAGCAAAATCCACCACGAATTTGCACTCCCAGATACACAACAAATCACACTTCTATTAACTGGAACTCAAACACATGCACCAACATGAATTCAACCCCACTACTATATATGAACATAAAAACATACAATAAATATATTTAGATAATTGTAAAAGTGATTTCTCCTTTCAATCAATTTCCATGAAGCACGGGGAATAGATCGGGATGATCTCCTCCTTTCTACTAGATAGGGTGGAATATTTCACCACCAAAACTAGTTTAGAGTTTCGAGGGGCACATATATAAAGCTAGCAAGGAGATCATGTCCCAATTTATGAAAAGGCACAAGATATCTCCAATATCACAAAATCAAAATGACCAAAATCCCTTCACTTGTCTTCACCCTTTTTATAATCTTCATGGAGCATTTCCCCCTCGTTCTAGAAATCACTCACAAACATTTAGTAAAATATTAATAAATTTTATTTTTGTGAGAGAATGACACCTTGGGAACCATTTACTTCCTCTCTAATTTTTGGTATTATATTATTACTAGGAAGGAGGGGTGAATCAATAATTGCACAGATTTACAATTTTTACTTTAACAGACCTATCATAAATTAAAACTTTGATACATTAACAATAACAAGTATATCAGAGTACGATAATTTGGAAAATAAGTGTAAATTTGTGCGTGTGTGTGTATGTAATGACAATTACATTAGTGTGATAATGCAATCTACGAACATAAGAACCCACTCATTTTAGGTGTTGACATGATCCTTAATTACAATCTGTTAGTTGCTAGAATTGACCTACAACGACTTCAATCTTTGTGAGCACAAACTTATGATCTTCATCAATCAAACTAAACAGGTATATTTCTGACTGTGCAAAATGTGACTTGTGGCAATCAAGCTCTGACATATGCATCACTGCGCTCTCTGGTTATGGAAGCACCAACTTCTGACTTATATTCTTCATCTCCAAATTGAATTAGGCACCAACCCCCTCATTATATTCTCCAGCACCAACTAGAAGGAGGCTACAACCCATTGGTATTTATCTACTCCAACAGAAAGGATGCTACAACACCCTAATTATATTTTCTAGCACCAACTAGAAGAGGCTACAAACCCCTATTCCTTACCCCATCCGACCTCCCTAATATGAAATAAGAATGTATTGAATAACTGCAATATAAAAAGTACCTTTTTTTCAATTATATTCCTAACAATTTACAAATATTGTATACATATGAATATCAGTGTCTGAATAAGCAGTTTCCAAAACTACAATGTGTGAAAGTCACTACAATCTGCATTTCTTCTAAGGTTCTGCGATGTGCATTATATTGAGCTAAGTTCCCTACTCAGTCAGTTTTGTAGTTTAGATATTAGAGTCTTCCACTAAGTAAGAACTTCACACATCCTCAATACAGGTATCCTTCTATATGATACACTTCTAGTTGTTTATCATCTATTGTTCTTTCCCACTATGGCTCCAATAACTAAAACTATTTCCAATATCAATGAGACATTAGTACCCCAAAGAATTATGAAGCTTTTCTAAACTAGATTATCTCATATCTTCATTCCACAAGCTTACTTCACCACATTCTTCTCTTGCTTATTTATAGTCTTCTTAGCATAAGAGATGTATCCACTTGATGAAGTTCCTTATACTTGAATAATTCCCCAATTGCTTATGTTTTATTTGTTAATATTTTGAACAAAATACGGATATTGTTGAACTTTAAAACTTTTATCAAACAATTACTAGACGTGAATCTCATAAATAAACCATCCACATAAATCATTCATACGTAAGAGAAAATATTACCTTGGGAAAACCCTCTAAATATAGAGGATGAAAAAAACAACAATTTTGAGTAATGATAGATAGATTTCGAAAGAATGATTTACAACACAATAGTAGATTGTTTGATAGCACATATCACCTCAGTAGTAGAGAAGAGAGATTCACAAAAAAATTGTAATAAAATTGCCAAGTTCCTAACACTTTAATAACAATTCAAAAACACATGCATGCAATGTTTTTCCTAACAATAGTGCACACATGCACTTCAAGTTTGAATTTACTAGATGAACATCAACAACTATGCATGGGATTCTCTCCATGCAAACATAAGCAACTCGCATGCATTGGTGCCAAGTCATTTTCCTTGGATTATTCATCATGCACAATACATGCACCATACCTTCCAAGAATAGATTTAACTTAATGCTAACTAACTTGAACTAAATGTGAACTAAATAAACTAAATGTAAACTAGTTGAATTGATTGTGAACTGAATGAACTAAAATCAATTTTCAACTAAGTGTACAATCATAAAGTTAAGAGGCTAATTGAATGTCTTTAGTGCTCCACATTTACTTCCATCCATGCACAATTTCTATTATTAACTTTTTCATGGATCTTCCTAGTTAATTGATGCTTGCCTTATCACAACTGAGGCTTTACTAAATCCTTTACAATTTGAGTTCACTTGGAGGTATACATAGGTAATTCGAATCATTTCTCTTTCTCTATGCTTATTTCATTATCATTAATTATTTGTTGCATGGTCCACATGTGTTTTACTTATCCATCTTATCATATCATATTCAAAATAATTGTCACACATACTGATGATCATATATATTACCCCGGGTCATATAGTCATATGCTAAAGTAATTCACTCTAGGGGTATCTAATCTCTAAATGGGACTTACAACACTCAATGACCATGACTAGTAATACATCACATAATATAACCACCTCAACAAATGGAGGTCCATAGTCTTGATACAACACAAGACTTTAATCTTGATACAACACAAGTCTAGACTTGATAAAACAAAAGTCTATAGTCTTGATACAACGCAAGACCAGGCTATGTACAACACAAGACTCTAGTACTATCATCCCACCTTAACACATGTGGATATAGATAGGACTTGATACAACACAAGTCTATAGAATGAATCCTAATGTTGTGTTGAATTTTTAATGGTTATATCAGATCTTAAAACATTTAGCAACATGACAGCATAACCATAGGCCAAAATATCACTAAAAGATAGACAAGCACAACCATACAAAAAGAACACAAATATTTATCCTGGGAAAACACTAAAGGGAAAAACCTAGCAAAAGCTTCCTCAATATAGATGCCCCAAAAAGATAAAAGGTAAAACCCAAAAGACTGATCCTCCTTCTTCTCTAGCCACAACTCTTTCTCTCTCTCTCTCTCTCATGTGCTACACAAGTGAGTGTGTGTGTTCCAAATGAGGAGTGCCACACCTCTAATTATATTTGTTCGTTCACTTAATAATTAATTCAGTCATGTAAGCTCGAGTAATCCTAATTTAATCATGTAGGCTCAAGTAACCACAACTGGGGTGCTAATGCCCACCTTACAATTTGAGGGGACTTCCTCATGACTCTTATGAGTTATTTCGATTAGAAGCATCGGGGTATAAAGAAATATAAGTGGTTCTCTCAGTAGGACCATCAGGGACCACAAAAGATACATATAGAATATTCTTCGAAGTTACAATATTTCAACATGTTGTACAATCAACACTCCCTCTCAGCAAGGGAGACATTCTCTGCTTTGCTAGGAATTTTTTTCTATACTAATATTATCTCAGAAGTATCTAAACTTTGTCACTGAGAGCGAATTCTCCACATATTTGCAATCTAATCATCAATAGTAGTGTACTAAAATTTCACTTTACCTGACCATGTCTTCAATGAAGTAAAACTTAATCTTAATGTGTTTTATCATAACATGTCTCTAACTGGATACACAGCTTGATTGGATACAAATACTCAATGGAATGTATATTCCAAAAGATTAATTTTATTTATTGAATTGATTCTTTTTACAAGTAGTACAATGCGGTTTTATACAAATCAAGGGTCACAATTAAATGGTGTGACGTATCAAGTCGTTCATTAATAAATAAAAAATTACTAACTAAGTTACTAATTTAATTTTATTACAAGTCATCCCTCTCTAGAATACTTCGTCCATGAAGTATGGGTAAGGATGGGTGGCGTGAATGAAAATATTCATTTTCCCATGTAGTTTCATCATATGGTAAGTTTATCCACTTTATAAGGTATTCATTGACTGATCTGGAGCGAAGTGTTCTGGTTTTAATTTCCAAAATGCATTTTTGTTCTAGCACTAATTTTCCTTAATCATTTTCAGTTTGTATGTGAGTGGTTTATCCCACTTTCTTATTTAGGCACAACACATGGAATACGTCATGTATTTTTCCTTTATTTGGGATGTCTAGAGAATAGGACACTTGTCCCACTCGCTTTCTAGCTTGATATGGGACATGAACTTGGGTGCAAGTTTATGATTTTTGAAACTTTTTAGTGAGTTTTGTTGTACATTTGAAGGAAAAAAAACACCCAATCGCCCACTTCAAATTCTCAATCAGTTTTGTTTTAGTCTTCTTATTGTTTCATGTGTATTCTTGCTTGTTCGAGATGGTTCTTCAAAATGCGGATGACCTCATCAAATGTTTCTAGGTAATATCTTGATGCTGGAACTTTGAAATATTTGATGACATGTTCTCTTGTTGTAGGAGGTGGATACCCATATAACACTTCAAAAGGTGACATTTTGTTGATGTATGATATGTACTATTGTACCACCATCCTGCAAGGTGTATCCATTGTACCCATTGATTTTTTCAGTCATTCCCAAAATTCTGCAAGTATCCTTCAAGGAATTTGTTTACTACCTCAGTTTGTCCATCTATCTTGTGGTGGTACAAGGTAATCATAGTTAATGAATTCCCAACTTGGTGGAACAATTATTTCCTGGTAAGTGAGTAGTGTGAAGTTGATTTCCAAATAGGTCCGTATAAGGACAGGATTCTATGTGATTTTATCCCATCGATTTTTTTCATATACTGTTTGGAAGACCGTGGTAAGTTGATAAGAAGGTGATTCATGATGGTAGGAGTAACGGTCATAGTTTTGAGTAGAATGGGATAAGGCATGTACTTCACCCTTTACAAGAAGGTGGTATAGTAGGGAATTCAGCACCCAAAGTCCTAATGTTGTCAAGAAAAGAATATTTGGAACAGATTGAGAAGGAAGAGTTGAACTATGCTATGGTATGCAAACTGAGAGTTGTGACAATGAAAACTAATGTGACAAATCTACCTAAGGATATTTAGGAGATGTTGAGTGATTTTAGTGAGATCGTGGTGGATTATTCACCCAATGAATTACCACCAAGGAACGATATAAGTCATCAAACTAATTTTATTCCAGGAGCCAGTTTACCAAACAAGGCAGTGTATAGGTTGACACCTCAAGAGAATGAATAAGTGAGGAAATAATTCCAAGGGTTGTTGGAATAAGGGTTGGTCCAAAAGAGTTTGATTCCATGTGCAATACCTGCAGTACTGACACCAAAGAAGGATGGTGAGTGGAGGATGTGTACTGATTCCAGAGCAATAAACAAGATTACTATCAGATTTAGGTTTCCATTGCCAAGGATGGATGACATAATGGATTTCCTAAGTGGGGCAACGTACTTTTCAAAACTGGATTTGAAGAGTGGATATCATCAGATCAGAATCAGAGAACTAGATGAGTGGAATAAATCCTTCAAGACAAATGATGGGTTGTATGAGTGGTTATGCCATTTGGATTGTCCGACGCACAAAGCACTTTTATGAAATTGATGAATGAAGTCTTGAGATATTTCATAGGTAATTTTGTGATAGTCTACCTTGATGACAGTCTGGTGTTCATCCAAATAGAAGAAGAGCATCTGAAGCATTTGAGATATGTTTTAGAGAGGCTGCAACAAGAAAATTTGTTGATAAATGTGAAGAAGTGTACATTTATGAAGCCAGAGCTAGTGTATTTAGGTTTTGTTATCTCAATAGATGGGTTGAATATGGATCAAAAAAATGTGCATGCAATCATTGATTGGCCTTCACCTAGGAACATATTTGAGGTAAGAAGTTTTTGTGGATTGGCAAGTTTTTATAGGAAATTTATAAAGAATTTTAGTGGTATTTTTGCATATATTGTCGAAACAATTAAGAAGGATAGATAGCCATTTCAATGGACAGCAGAGGATGAAAGGAGTTTTTAGTTCTTGAATAAGAAGATCACTAAACAACGAGTATTGAAGTTACCAGAATTCAAACACCCTTTCCAAGTAAAGTGTGACGCCAATGGAGTAGCAATCAAAGTTGTGCTTAGTCAGGAGGACATGCCTATAGTGGATTTCAGTGAGAATCTAAATGACACAAAGAAGAAGTATTCATCTTATGACAAGGAGTTTTATGCTATTGTTTAAGCAATGAAGCATTGGAGACATTATTTGATGCCTAGATAATTTGTGTTATATTCTGATAACCATGCATTGCAATACATTATGCAGTAACCTAAGTTGAACCTAAAACATGTCAAGTGGGTTGACTTCTTACAGAGCTTTTCCTTTGTGTTGAAACACATCAGTGGATAGTCAAAAAGAGTATATGATGCCTTAAGTAGGAGACTATTGATTGTGCAAGAGAATCAGATCCAAGTCTTGGGATTTGAGAATTTAACGGATTTGTATGAGACTGACGTTGATTTCCAGGAAGCTTACAGGGCTTGTAAGAATCTAGTGGAGGTGGAAAAAGAGCCATGGATGGATTATATGCTACAAGAGAGTTTACTCTTTAGAAACAGTAGAATGTGTATACCAAAGTGTTCCATGAGAGAGAACCCGATACAAGAAAAACACAATGGAGGTATGGCAGGCCACTTTGGAAGTGATAAAACCTTTGGAAAGTTAGGTCATTTCTATTTTTGGACAAGGATGAGGTCTAAAGTTGAGAAGTTTGTAAGCAGATGCAGAGTATGCCAGCATGCTAAAGGAAGAGTCCAAAACATAGGGTTGTATACACCATTTCCTATTCCAACTAAGCCTTGGGATTCTGTAAGTATGGATTTCATTATGGGTTTACCAAGAACTCAGGGGGGGACATGATTCTATCTTCGTAATTGTTGATAGATTCACTAATATGGCACGTTTCATTTCATGCTACAGGACTAGTGATGCTACACATATTGCTAACTTGTTTTTCAATGAAGTTGTGAAACTACATGGTTTACCTAGAAGCATTGTATCATATAGAGATGTGAATTTTATAGGTCATTGGCAATCCTATAATAAAATACATGGAAATAACTTCCCATTTCCATTTTGGAACTAGAAAATGCTGCAACAAACCCACTGGGTGTTGATGCTCAACACTCACTTATTGACATTTCATGGACCTTTAAATATATTCAGCCATGTCCTTTTTCATTCTTAGTCAAAAGTACTGCTTTCTAGCTGTAGAAATTGTCTTATGATATCCTGGGGGACTAGAATATGGAGCTTGATGGATCTCATCCATAACAACCCTCCTCAAATCAGCTACATTTGGAATATAAATTATGTTCCTATAAATAAGAAGTCCATCTTCTTCTAGTTTATATCCCTCATACTTCCTTTCAAGGCTTCCCTGCTGCAACTTGTCCTTGACCTGCACATACATTTCATCTTCAGTAGTATGCCTAAAAATCTATTGTCTCAAATTTGATTGGAAAATACTAATGGATGCCACATGCATTTCTTGCACCTTCCTGCTAAATGCATCAGCTACCTTATTCTTGTTTCCCTTTATGTGCTTGATTTCAAAATCAGACTCACATAAAAAATCCATCCATCTAGATTGCCTTGCATTTAGATTAGGTTGATCAAATAAATAATTCATACCACAATGTTTTGTCCTTAGCTCAAACCTTCTTCCCATCAATTAATTCCTCCATATCTTGAGAGCATGTACTATGGATACAAGTTCCATATCATGAGTGGCGTATTTCCTCTCATTCTCCTTCAAATTTCTTGACTCATAACATATCATGTGGTTGACTTGCATAAAGAATCATCCAAGTCCTTGACTACATGCATCAGTACACATCACAAAATATTTCTCTGGGTCTACAACTTTAATACTAGTGCACTTGTGAGAAGATTCTTCAACTGCTCGAATCTTTCTTCACACCTCTATGTCCATTCAAACTTGATCCCCTTCCTTTGTAAACAAGTGATGGCATGTATAACCTTAGAGAGTCCTTCAATGAATCTCCTATAATATCCTGCAAGTCCCATTAAAGATCTTACATCTTTCACATTTCATGGAGTAGGCCAATTAATAATGGCTTCAATCTTGTCAAGGTCCATAGATATACCCTCTTCTGAGATAATGTGACCCAAATACTGAATTCTATCTTCATAGAAGTCACACTTGCTCAACTTTGCATACAACTTATGCTCCCTGATAAATTGCAATGTCAATCTTATATGCTCTTCATGCTCTTCCTCATTCTTAGAAAGAATAATAATGTCATCAAGGAAAACAAGAACAAGCTTATCCAAATACCTACCGAAGACACTATTCATAAGGCACATAAATGTAGCTGGTGCATTTGTGAGACCAAATGGTACCACTACAAACTCATAATGTTGATACCTTGTTCTGAAGGTTGTCTTATGAATGTCTTCATCCTTGATTCTCATCGGATGCTAAATAGACCTCAAGTCAATCTTGGAAAATAAATTTGCTCCCCTCATTTGATAAAATAGGTCATCAATCCTAGGAAAAGGGTATTTATTCTTCACCATAACCTTATTCAGCTGTATGTAATCAATACATAATCCGAGGGTACTTTCTTTCTTCTTCATGAATAGAAATGGTGCTCCCTAAGGAGACACACTCGACGTGATATACTTCTTCTCCAAAAACTCCTGCAACTGCATCTTTAGCTCTAGCATTTCTAGTGTGCTCATTCTGTAGGGTTTCTTGGACACTGGTGTTTCTCCTGGCATAAGCACAATTGTGAAATCAATGTCTCTCTTTGGAGGAAACCCTGGAATATCATCAGGAAAAAATCCTTGAATTCCTGCAACAAATGAAAGTCCTCCAACCTAGGAGTTTCATTCTCTGTTTCCTCCAAAATATGAGCTGCATACAACTAGAAACCCTTCCTACAAAACTTATTCAACTTTGTTTTTGAAATTTGGCTCACAGAAATCACCTTTGGAATGACTCTTACAACTCTTTCGTTCCCTTCTTCATCCATGCATTCAAAAGTATTATTGTAACAATCAAGTGTTACCCTGTGAGCTTCTAACCAATCCATTCCGATGAGAACATCATAGGAACCAAGTGGTAGAACATTCAAATCTACACAAGTGACCAATCCATTCATCACCAATGGAAATTTCTCTACCACTTCACTAACCTTTCTCTTAGTTCCAGTGGATAGATGACCTAACCAAGATTTTCCATGCTTTACTTTCTTAAAATCACATATCTTCACTACTATAGGAGTAATGTAACTGTGAGTAGGACCAGGGTCAATCAAAATAGAAACATATTTCTCAACAATCTTACCTGCAATTTCAACCACAATTGACTGGTGATCTTCCTGACGCTCCTCTAGTGCTACACAAATCCTAGGGATGGCCCTTGATACTTGACTCACTATTTATGCCTCTTCAATGTTGTAAGTCATCCTTGCATTCTCATTCTCAAGTGGACAGTTCCTGTGCATGTGGGGTCCTCCACATCTCCAACATTGGATTGGTTCTTTGTTCTGCTGTGGTTCTCTTGGATTTTCTCCCACCACTCTAGTTGGTTGCTTCTCAACTTGGGATGGTTTCTTCTATTTATTCTTGAAGTTAGAAGGTCTAAAACCTTTATTCCTTTGGTCAGACTTCTCATTCTTCTTGTCCTTCTGTTTCTTATGGTAATCAAGTTTTCCTTTGCTTTTCTCATAGAAATACTTAGCTTTCCTTATTTCTTCTTCCATAGTTCTAGGTTCATAAAACTCAATTCTATCTTTGTAATACTAAGGAAATCCACTCAAGAAACATTGTATTTTCACCTTTTCATCTTTGATGTACCTGACATACCTTAAAAGTTATAGGAACTTATTTGCATACTCTTCCATAGTCTTTTGTCCTAATATCAGCTCATGGAATTCTTTCATCTTATCATCATAGTACCTGTCGGAAAGGTACTTATGCTTGAAATACTTATGTAACTGTTTCCACACAATATTCCTCTCATTAATATTTTTCACTTGTCTGAAGTGCCCCCACCATATAGATGCTCTTCCAATCAAATTGAAGATGGCTACTCTAGCCTTCATATTTCATGAATAGTCTTGGACTTAGAAATTATTTCTCATCCCAAGAAACCAAGCTTCAGCTTCTTGACTATTCTTTATCTCACCATTGAAGGTACACGGCCTTGCCTTCTTAAATGCATCACACAAATGGTTCTGGTAGCGCCTCTTCCTCACATTCATGTAAGAAGAAGAACTTCAACCGCTAGTGGATCCTTCAGAGTCATATGACTCACTAGAAGATCTCTTTCTTCTTATAACAGTGCTCTTACTTCCTTTCGGTCTTACTGTCCAGTCCCTAGAGTTCATATACCTTTGAATGTCTGTCAAAATTTGCAGCATGGCTGCATTCAGCTAATTCTATGCCTCTTGAGCCTTAACCAATATTTCATTATCTACCCTGTAACTTTGCATATACACCCTTAGGCTTCTCATGGTGGCTGCAAAATCTGGAGGAGTATCTTGAAACCTCCTCCCATTAGACTTTTTCTCAGCACTTCCAACTCAAAAATTTTCCCCCATAGTATCTTCCCCATGCTTATAGGGATCCTGTGCATCATTCATGCCATAGGTTCTCGTGGCTGAGCCAACAACCCACTTTTCCAATATGCACTATGACTCTACAAATGTGTTATAAAACACCATTTGTTAGATGCATAGCAATTTGAAATTAAAAATCATTTAGCTACTATCACCTGGCCCATCTAGGCCCAATGCTATAACCAACAACTCTATTAAGTACCCATTCCATCCCATTTAGGCCTAGTGCTGCAACCCGCAGCTCTATTAAACCACAATATGGGTGTTCCTTTCTATGATACCACTCTGTAGTGCGCTACAATGTTGGTATCAGAGGGTACTCTTATCATTTTTGACTGCTAATTATGTCCCATCCATGCCCAATGTTGCAACCAGCTACTCTGATAGCTATTCTCCTGGCCCATCCAAGCCCAATGTTGCAACCAGCTTCTCTGATACCACTATGTCACGTACCCATGCCCCGATTATCATGCGGATTAAAAATTTCTTAAATAACCTTTGTTCTTTTTTGAAACATCGAGCATGGCCTTGATATACTCCTCATCATTCATGCTCTAAGACCACACTATCACATCCTCTCTCGTTTACCATAGAAAGAGAGTGTGACTGAAAATTGATGGTCACAACCTGTTCCGCATCTACGAATAGATCAACGGCTGGGAATCAACCTACAAGAATCAACGCTGAGGAAATATTGGGTTTGTGGAATTGGGAAATATAGAACGTTTGATCCTACATCCCACATCCTGCAAGTTGTGGAAAGGAAATTTGTGGAAGGAAAACTATGGAAAACCGAATTCACCAAAAGACATTTCCGCATCCCGCATCCTGCAAGTTTCGGAATGGAGAATTGAGGAAAGAGATCTATGGAAGACAAACTTGGTAGAAAGACATTTCCCGCATTCCACATCCCTCCTGCAGAATAGAGCATTGCAGAAAGAGATTTACATATGGAAATTCGACCTGTTAATCAAAATCTTGGACCGATTTGGCCATCTAGGCCATTGCCAATCCAAAAATCTAAGCCTTGAACCTTAATTTAAAAATTGGTTGAAGGAAACATATACATATGCATACAATTGCAATTATACACTCGAGGAAATCCATCAATTCAACGCATTAAGCATGTTCATCATATTTTATTGAGCAAATACAAATGCAAAGAAATACGAATGCAGAGATTGACATAGAGATGAACACTTATTTTTTAAAAGAGCATGTCCACAGCCAGATATGTCACTTCAACGTTCCACCCAACCATAGGCCAGTGCACTCATCAATCTCTCATCAGCACTTCCACCCTCGATCTTGTTTTTTTCCCAAGGAATAAGGAACACTAGCAGGCTCACACATAGCCAACAATAAAACAAAACTCAGCCAAGACAACACAATTGGGTTTCTCATGCTGCAAGGAAACAAGTCAATATATTGTTCATTTTATTAGGCTAATCAGCCAATCCAACTAATAGTTGGTTTATCATACTACACACAGTCAATCCAACACTTACATTAAGGACCAGCCAAGCCAACAGATGGGTTTATCAGGCTACACAAGCAAGCCATCTCACTACTAGGTTTATCGGGCTACTCAGCCATTCCAGCATTCATAGTTGGGTTTATCATACTATCCAATCAAGGATTACTCATAAGGCCAAACACAACAAGAAAAATCCAAGCCAATATATGGGTTTATCAGGCCATCAGCCAATCCATCCTGCAAGTTGGGTTTATTAGGATTCTAAGGCATTAATGGGCAAGAAGAACTGCTAAGATAGTGAGCTCATCCATAGAGACAAGGACACTTTCACAAGACCTATCTGGCCTGGCATCCACTTTGCCTACACACCCAACATAAGGAAGTGTCCACTCCTCTGCTCCATAGTCCCTTAGGCTACACCTTCCCTTCCAGTGTTCTTCAGGATGTGCATAGCAGATTCACCATCCACTCTTATCTTATTGTGAGGTTCCACAATAGGTTTACCGAGCATATTCTACATCACTCCCACTCCTAATTCTTGTATATGGTTCATACCAACACCAGGGTACACAACACAGCAACCACAGGGAGACACAGCAACACAAGATTCACTCTGATACGCAAGTGACAGGATCTTGTACACTCTGCAATTTAGGATAACACTGCAACACAACAACCAGGGTTTCGGAAAAGGAAAATACTTGCAAAAATCCATAGCAACACCTTCTAGATATCATGGCATTTATCTGATTGGGAATAATCACCAACATCTGGGTGAATTATCATGAATGAACATTGTCTCCCGTGAATGAATAATGGATCATCCAAATGTCCCACAGCTCTCCCGAAAATGTGAGGGAATATGAAAACGTTAATGCATGAGGGAATGGGCATACTTTTTTTGGTGTTTTCTTTCCCATGGAGTCAAAACACATCCTTCTAGAATGGGTGCTCTACCCAATTTGAATTTTTCCCATACTCTTCCCATTCCATGCAATAACTACCTCAACCAAATTCTGGTAGAAATAAATGGTTGGGGAAAAAGACAAGAAAAGGGGTAGTTGACAGTTTTTATGGTTTTACCCAATGCCTCAAGGTTAAACATTCCCCCTCCTCCCTATCCTTGGGAAATCATTCCCCCATACCATTATTTGTTGCATTGACATAGCTGGTAGTGGGTTTTTCATTAAATTGCATATTTACTTGATGTTTACAAATGTGCTTGAATTAGCACATGAAACATATGCATCAACCATGATCACCTATACACCAAACATTAATCAATGACAGGGCCTTGGCCTTGAGATCCTTGCCATGATTCCATATAATATCTACATCATATACATTTAATGCAAACGGGGTCAAAATCGGGGTGCTACAAAGCACCCTATATGGTTTCATCTATTTCATTATCTTCCATTGATGAAATGAACTATCTCCAAACAATGATTCTTCCCATGTTAAGCACTCAAGCTCCCATTCATTAGGTTCCAACTTCATGTTTGAAAAACTTTGAATAATTTTTTTTTCCTTAAGTTCTCACAACTATCGAGGAACATTCTCTAATACCACTAAATGTACCCAATCAAAAATTAGGCACATTAACTCCAACTCTCAAATACAGAGTAAATTGATCCCCAAATTTATCCAAACAATGGTTTTATTATGTTTACAAGAATATGAATAATATGTTGCATCCCAAATGTATATACTTTCAAACCACTATAATATGCACAATCAAGTTTGGTATATCACCACTATATTTTTCCTAATCCAAACTCGGAGCTATCAACCCCAATGAAACCTAGAGAACCACTGGATTCAATACTATGAGCACTAGTTCAAAATTGTCCACACATAACAGTGGATTTCCAACTCTCCCCAAGCATCTCCTAACTGACTCAAATTTCCCCCAAGTGGATTCAAATATACCCAAATGTACCCTAACTTAGCCAAAATACTCACAAATATAAGCTTGGAACATTGAGACGCAAATTACACAGACATTTTTAACTAAGGGTGCGCAAGCATAAAAGTGTAATTTAACCAACCAATAAAATGATCATAAATCAAGCATATGGAAACCTGTTTTGATGAAATAAAAAGTTCCTAAAAGTGGTTAAACTAACTCGTGACATAATGGAACAGGTTTCAAAACCCAAAAACACTTAGAAATGGTCAAACCAGAAACTGACTTCCGCCCCCCTTAATGTTGACACAAGATTAAGAACACCCAAATGATTCCAAATACACTTGAATCAATAAAAATGGATTAATAACATACATAAGGGATTATGATGAAGGTTTCATGTTATAACATTAAGTTTACACCACCACATCCAAACACAGTTTCTCATAGATTACCATTTGCTCATAGATTTACTAGTGCTTGCATAAGTTATGAGGAAAAAAATGTGATTTTTTTTATAAATGGAGTATATTCATAGCCTACATCAATGGATGCAACATCAGCTCAAAATATAGAGGATTTTTTTCTAAAAATTGGAGAGAAATTGCTTCTAGAGAACCATAGAGAAAAGAGATTCGGGGAAAATATTGCTCCAACGAGAAATCTACTTCACTCTTTCGCCCTCCACAAGAGATATTTCAAACCCAAATAAGAGATTAGACTTATACAGTATTTCCTCCATCAAATATCAGTGATATTCATCCATTTGAATACACTTCATGAAGTTTGTATAGTCACAAGTGT
Organism: Pseudotsuga menziesii; assembly: GCA_001517045.1. NCBI lineage: Eukaryota > Viridiplantae > Streptophyta > Pinopsida > Pinales > Pinaceae > Pseudotsuga > Pseudotsuga menziesii. The sequence continues at coordinate 51,331 of LPNX010919093.1, forward strand.
TCCCTTCTCAAGCAAAATGCACCACGAATTTACACTCCCAAATACACCACAAATCACACTTCTATTAACTGGAACTCAAACACATGCACCAACATGAATTTTACCCCACCACTATATAAGAACATAAAAACCTACAATAAATATATTTAGATAATTCTAAAATTGATTTCTCCTTTCAATCAATTTCCATGAAGCACGGGGAATAGATCGGGATGATCTCCTCCTCTCTACTAGATAGGGTGGAATATTTAACCACCAAAACTAGTTTACAATTTCGAGGGGCACGTATATCAAGCTAGCAAGGAGATCATGTCCCAATATATGAAAAGAAACAATATATCTCCAATATCACAAAATCAAAAAGACCAAATTCCCTTCACTTGTGTCTTCACCCTTTTTATAATCTTCATGGAGCATTTCCCCCCATTATAGAAATCACTCTAAAATATTTAGTAAAATATTAATAAATTTTATTTTTATGAGATAATGACACCTTGGGAACCATTTACTTCCTCTCTAATTTTTGGTATTATATTATTACTAAGAAGAGGGGGTGAATCAGTAATTGCACAAATTTACAATTTTTACTTTAACAGACCTATCATAAATTAAAACTTTGATACATTAACAATAACAAGTATATCAGAGCACGATAATTTGGAAAATAAGTGTAAATGTGTGGGTGTGTGTGTATCTAATGAAAATTGCATTAGTGGGAGAATGCAATCTACGAACATAAGAACCCACTCATTTTAGTTGTTGACCTAATCCTTAATTACAATCTGCTAGTTGCTAGCATTGACCTACAACGACTTCAATCTGTGTGAGCACCAACTTATGAAATTCATCAATCAAACTAAATAGATATATTTTTGACTGTGCAAAATGTGACTTGTGGCAATCAAGCTCTGACATATGCATCACTGCGCTCTCTGGTTATGGAAGCACCAACTTCTGACTTATATTCTTCATCTCCAAATTGAAGTAGGCACCAACCCCCTCATTATATTCTCCAGCACCAACTAGAAGGAGGATACAACCCATTGGTATTTATCTGATCCAATAGAAAGGATGCGACAACACCCTAATTATATTTTCTAGCACCAACTAGAAGAGGCTACAAACCCCTATTCCGTACGCCATCCGACCTCCCTAATATGAAATAAGAATGTATTGAATAACTGCAATATAAAAAGTACCTTCTTTTCAATGATAGTCCTAACAATTTACAACTATTGTATACATATGAATATCAGTGTCTAAATAAGCAATTTCCAAAACTACAATGTGTGAAAGTCACTACGATTTGCATTTCTTCTAAGGTTCTGCGATGTGCATTATATTGAGCTAAGTTCCCAACTCAGTCACTTTTGTAGTTCAGCTATTAGAGTCTTTCACTAAGTAAGAACTCCACACATCCTCAATACAGGTATCTGTAACAACCTGGTTTTGACCCCATTGCATTAGATGTACATGATGTATATATTGTAATGGTCATGGTGAGGAGCTAAAGGCCAAGGCCCCACCATTGAACGGTTATGCTATGTTTTGGATTTAAACTTGTCACCGATGGTATATCGGGGCATGTGGCACATATTAAGTTTCAACATCATGTAAATATGCATAATTAATTAAATGAACCCGACCAGCTACGATCGCGGCAACTAAAATGAGAAAGGGGCATGATTTTCACAAGGATAAGGGTGGGGGAAAATGTCAACCTTGGCCAATGAGAGAAAAACCCATGTGTCATCTTCCCTTGTTTTATTCCAACCACTTTCATTAAGAATTTCTACTGGTGGTTGAGGCATTTATGGTCTTTGGGAGTGGGGTGGCAGGAATGTCAGTCCTCACCCACATGCACACTCCACCACGGTTGAATTCACTATGGCCAGTAAAAACTACTGCGATCACTCACGCATGCAATACTACTCTCCCCACGAGGTTGCTGCTGCTCACGCACTTCCATTTTCGCATCCTCTCTATAGATTGTTCATCTTCACGCAGGGAATGGTTGTTCATTCTCACGCATGGGACTTCCTGGTTTTACCCACGCAGACATCTCCTCTACGGATTTGTGAATGGTGCAACTGTATCCTCTCCTCGCAAGATGATTTTGGGTTGCTGCGGACTTCCTTACATGGGATTGTTGCAGTCTTCTCTATGATTGAGGTTGGGTGCAAGCTTTCATCCACACACAGACTAACAGTATGTATTGTTCCTCCCCAGTGCAGCCATTGTAAGTCTTTTTCACTTCCTTAGTTGTCCAGGACAGACTGTCGACTTCCCCTGCTGTGAATGTGTTGTTGTTACATTAGAACTGTTGTAATCTGCTTGGGAGTATTTTCCCTGGTGTTTGTGTTTACTGTTATGCAGTTGGACTGCTGTAGATTTTCTGGAGTCGTTTTGGCCATGAGAGGGCCAAGAATGACTCAGAAATTGTTTCCCCTATGAAGCTGTAATTTCTAAGTAGTTGCATGCGTGCAATGGATGGTCTTCGAACTGTGTTGGGAGAAAAGATGGGGGCTTAGTTTTGCTTGATAAACCTGGTGGCTGGAAACCACAAAAATAGAGCTAGAGGGTTGGCTTTCTTCTCCACCACCCCTGAATAGCACTGGAAGGGAATGCAGGGCCTGAGGGACTGTGTAACAGAGAAGGGACTGATTCCTTGTGTTGGGTGTGTGTGGGTGTCTTAGAATCCAGGATATTTCTAGTGTAGGTGTTCTTGGCTCTGTAATGAGCTCACCAGCTTAGCATTTAGCCTTTCCCAACTCCTTGATGGCCTGATAAACCCAACTGTGTTGGCTTGGCTGTGTTTTGTCTATCCCTGGCTATGTGTAATCCTGCTTGTTCCCTTATTCCTTGGAGAATCATGCCCAGCTTGGGGGTGGCAGCACTGCTGAGAGATTAAGGAGCACGCTGTCCTATGGTTGGGTGGAACATTACAGCAACGTAGCTGGTTGCAGATCGAGTTCTTCATAAGATAAGTGATCTTGTGCATTTTACTTCTGCAACTATATTTTCTGTTAATGAATGTAATGAACATGTTGAATGCTTGTTTAAATGTAAGATGTTTCCGCTGTGTCTGATAGATAATTGCATCTGTGCATGATAAATGTTCATGTGTGCATGTTCAAGTTCAATGCACATGTCTAAGCATTCTTTTTCATCAATTTTATGAATTCACATGTTCATGGGGCTCTTAGCCCGGGTGGTTAAATCTTGGGTCGCGACCTCTTCACCGGTCGGAGGCACGGGGACATGACAGTATCCTTCTATACGGCACACTTCTAGCTGTTTATCATCTATTGTTCTTTCCCACTATGGCTCCACTAAATAAAACTATTTCCAATATCAATGAGACATTAGTACCCCAAAGAATTATGAATCTTTTCTAAACTAGATTATCTCATATCTTCATTCCACAAGCTTACTTCACCACATTCTTCTCTTGCTTATTTATAGTCTTCTTAGCATAAGAGATGTATCCACTTGATGAAGTTCCTTATACTTGAATAATGCCCCAATTGCTTACGTTTTATTTGTTAATATTTTGAACAAAATATGGATATTATTGAACTTTAAAACTTTTATCAATCAATTACTAGACGTGAATCTCATAAATAAACCATCCACATAAATCATTCATATGTAAGAGACAAGATTAACTTGGGAAAACCCTCTAAATATAGAGGATGAAAAAACCAACAATTTTGAGTAATGATAGATAGATTTGGATGATTTACAACACAATAGTAGATTGTTTGATAACAGATATCACCTCAGCAGTAGAGAGGAGAGATTCACAAAAACTTTGTAATAAAATTGCCAAGTTCCTAACACTTTAATAACAATTCAAAAACACATGCATGCAATGTTTTCCTAACACTAGTGCACACATGCACTTCAATTTTGAATTTACTAGAGGAACATAAAAAACTGTGCATGGGATTCTCTCCATGCAAACATAAGTGACTCCCATGCATTGGTGCCAAGTCATTTTCCTTGGATTATTCATCATGCACAATACATGCACGATACCTTCCAAGAATAGATTTAACTTAATGCTAACTAACTTGAACTAAATGTGAACTAAATAAACTAAATGTAAATCAGTTGAACTGATTGTGAACTAAATGAACTAAAATCAATCTTCAACTAAGTGTACAATCATAAAGTTAGGAGGCTAATTGAATGTCTTTAGTGCTTCACATTTGCTTTCATCCATGCACAATTTCTATTATTAACTTTTTCATGGATCTTCCTAGTTAATTGATGCATGCCTTATCACAACTGAGGCTTTACTAAATCCTTTACAATTTGAGTTCACTTGGAGGTATACATAGGTAATTTGAATCCTTTCTCTTTCTCTATGCTTATCTCATTATCATTAATTATTTGTTGCATGGTCCACATGTGTTTTATTTATCCATCTTATCATATCATACTCAAAATAATTGTCACACATACTAATGATCATATATATTACCCCAGGTCATATAGTCATATGCTAAAGTAATTCACTCTAGGGGTATCTAATCCCTAAAGGGGACTTATAGCACTCAGTGACCATGACTAGTAATACATCACATAGTATAACCACCTCAACAAATGGAGGTCCATAGTCTTGATACAACACAAGACTTTAATCTTGATACAACACAAGATCATTTCCACAATTGGAGATCCATCTCACAGGGTATCATCTATGAGAATATAACTTGACACAACACAAGTCCAGACTTGATAAAACACAAGTCTACAGTCTTGATACAACACAAGAACAGTCAATGTACAACACAAGACTCTAGGACTAGCATCCCACCTTAACACAAGCGGATATATATAGGACTTGATACAACACAAGTCTATAGAATGACTCCTAATGTTGTACAATCAACACTCCCTCTCAACGAGGGAGACATTCTCTGCTTTGCTAGGAATTTTTTTCTATACTAATATTATCTCAGAAGTATCTCAACTTTGTCACTAACAATGACTTCTCCACATATTTGCAATCTACTCACTAGTAGTAATGTACTAAAATTTCACTTTACATGACCATGTCTTCAATGAAGTAAAACTTAATCTTAATGTGTTTTATTATAACACGTCTCTACCTAGATACACAGCTTGATTGGATATGCATACTCAATGGAATGTATATTCCAAAAGATTTATTTTATTTATTGAATTCATGCTTTTTACAAGTAGTACAATGCGGTTTTAAACAAATCAAGGGTCACAATTAAATGGTGTGACGTATCAAGTCATTCATTAATAAATAAAAAATTACTAACTAAGTTACTAATTTAATTTTATTACAAGTCATCCCTCTCTAGAATACTTCATCCACAAAGTATGGGTAAGGATTGGTGGCGCGAATGAAAATATCCATTTTCCCATGTAGTGTCATCATATGGTAAGTTTATCCACTTTATAAGGTATTCATTGATTAATCTGGAGCGAAGTGTTCTGGTTTTAATTTCCAAAACGCATTTTGGTTCTAGCACTAAGTTTCCTTAATCATTTTCAGTTTGTATGTGAGTGGTTTATCCCACTTACTTATTTAGGCAGAACACATGGAAGACGTCATGTATTTTTCCTTTATTTGGGATGTCTAGAGCATAGGACACTTGTCCCACTCACTTTCTAACTTGATATGGGCCATGAACTTGGTTGCAAGTTTATGATTTTTTGAATTTTTTAGTGAATTTTTTTGTACATTTGAAGGAAAACAAACACCCAATCGCCCACTTCAAATTCTCGATCAGTTTTGTTTTAGTATTCTTATTGTTTCATGTGTATTCTTGCTTGTTCAAGATGGTTCTTCAAAATGCGGATGACCTCATCGGATGTTGCTAGGTAATATCTTGATTCTCGAACTTTGAAATATTTGATGACATATTCTCTTGTTGTAGGAGGTGGATACCCATATAACGCTTCAAAAGGTGACATTTTTTTGATATATGATATGTACTATTGTACCACCATCCTGCAAGGTGTATCCATTGTACCCATTGATTTTTGCAGTCATTCCAAAAATTCCTCAAGTATCCTTCAAGGAATTTGTTTACTACTTAATTTTGTCCATCTATCTTATGGTGGTACGAGGTACTCATAGTTAATGAATTCCCAACTTGGTGGAACAATTATTTCATGGTAAGTGCGTAGTGTGAAGTTGATTTCCAAATAGGTCCGTATAAGCAGAATATTCTGTGTGATTTTATCCCATGGATTTCTTTCATATACTATCAGGAAGACTGTGGCAAGTTGATAATAAGGTGATTCATGATGGTAGGAGTAACTGTCATAGTTTTGAGCAGAATGGGATAAGGCATGTACTTCACCCTTTACAAGAAGGTGGTATAGCAGGGAATTCAGCACCCAAAGTCCTAATGTTGTCAAGAAAAGAATATTTGGAACATATTGAGAAGGAAGAGTTGAACTATGCTATGGTATGAAAACTGAGAGTGGTGACAATGAAGACTAATGTGACAGATCTACCTGAGGATATTTAGGATATTTTGAGTGATTTTAGTGACATCGTGGTGGATTATTTACCCAATGAATTGCCACCAAGGAGGGATATAAGTCATCAAATTGATTTTATCTAGGAACCAGTTTACCAAACAAGGCAGCGTATAGGTTCACACCTCAAGAGAATGAATAAGTGAGGAAAGAAGTCCAAGGATTGTTGGAAGAAGGGTTGGTCCAAAAGAGTCTGGTTCCATGTGCAATACCCGTAGTACTGACACCAAAGAAGGATGGTGAGTGGAGGATGTGTACTAATTCTAGAGCAATAAACAAGATTACTATCAGATATAGGTATCCATTACCAAGGATGGATGACATAATGGATTGCCTAAGTGGGACAATGTACTTTTCAAAACTAGATTTGAAGAGTGGATATCATCATATCAGAATCAGATAAGGAGATGATTGGAAGAAATCCTTCAAGACAAATGATGGGTTGTATGAGTGGTTATGCCATTTGGATTGTCCAACGCACCAAGCACTTTTATGAAATTGATGAATGAAGTCTTGAGATATTTCATAGGTAAGTTTGTGATAGTCTACCTTGATGACAGTCTGGTGTTCATCCAAATAGAAGAATAGCATCTGAAGCATTTGAGATATGTTTTAGAGAGGCTGCAACAAGAAAAGTTGCTAATAAATGTGAAGAAGTGTACATTTATGAAGCCAGAGCTAGTGTATTTAGGTTTTGTTATATCAAGAGATGGGTTGAATATGGATCTAGAAAATGTGCATGCAATCATTGATTGGCCTTCACCTAGGAACATATTTGAAGTAAGAAGTTTTTGTGGATTGGCAATTTTTTATAGGAAATTTATAAAGAATTTTAGTGGTACTTGTGCATCTATTGTCGATACAATTAAGAAGGATAGATAGCCATTTCAATGGACAGGGGAGGCTGAAAGGATTTTTCAGTTATTGAATAAGAAGATCACTAAACAACCAGTATTGAAGTTACCAGACTTCAAACACCCTTTCCAAGTAAATTGTGACACCAATGGAGTAGCAATCAAAGTTGTGCTTAGTCAGAAGGACAGGCCTATAGTGTATTTCAGTGAGAAGCTAAATGATGCAAAGAAGAAGTATTCATCTTATGACAAGGATTTTTATCCTATTGTTCAAGTAATGAAGCATTGGAGACATTATTTGATGCCTATATAATTTGTGTTATATTCTGATAACCATGCATTGTAGTACATTATGCAGTAACCTAAGTTGAACCTGAAACATGTCAAGTGGGTTGAATTCTTATAGAGATTTGCCTTTGTGTTGAAACACATCAGTGGACATTCAAATAGAGTATCTAATGTCTTAAGTACGAGACTATATATTGTGCAAGAGAATCATATCCAAGTCTTGGGATTTGAGCATTTAAGGGATTTGTATGAGACTAACGTTGATTTCTAGGAAGCTTACAGGTCTTGTAAGAATCCAATGGAGTTGGACGGAGAGCCATGGATGGAGTATATGATACAAGAGTTTTTACTCTTTAGAAATAGTAGATTGTGTATACCAAAGTGTTCCATGAGAGAGAACCCGATACAAGAAAAACACAATGGAGGTATGGCAGGAAACTTTGGAAGTGATAAAACCTTTGGACAATTAGGTCAGTTCTATTTTTGGACATGGATGAGGTCTGAAGTTGAGAAGTTGAGAAGTTTGTAAGTAGATGTAGAGTATGCCAGCATGCTAAAGGAAGAGTCCAAAACACAGGGTTGTATACACCATTTCCTATTCCAACTAAGCCTTGGGATTCTGTAAGTATGGATTTCATTATGGGTTTATCAAGAACTCAGGGGAGACATGATTCTATCTTTGTAGTTGTTGATAGATTCACTAAGATGGAACGTTTCATTCCATGCTACAAGACTAGTGATGCTACACACATTGCTAACTTGTTTTTCAATGAAGTTGTGAAACTACATGATTTACCTAGAAGAATTATATCAAACAGAGATGTGAAGTTTACAGGTCATTTTTGGAGTAACTTGTAGAATAGGTTGGGTACCAGACTGAACTTCAGTTCAGCATATCACCCACAGTCGGATGGACAGATAGAGGTGGTCAATAGGAATCTTGGGAACATGTTGATAATTCTGATTGGAGAGAGTCTTAAGCAGTGGGACAGAGTACTAGATCAAGCCGAGTTCTCCTATAATGATTCACCAAATAAAAGTATAGGGATGAGTCCATTTAAAATTATGTATGGAATGCATCCAAGAGGAGTGTGTGAACTTCGTGACTTAGGTCAATTGGAGAAGAGGAGTGTCGATGGAGAAGAGTTTGCAACGAGGATCAGTGAACTACAAGAGAAAGTGAAAGCAAGGTTACATCAAAGTAACACCAGTTACAAGGCCAGAGCAGACTCTAAAAGGAGAGAGAAGAAGTATGAAGTAAGATATTTGGTCTTAGCATATCTAAAGAGAGACAGATTTCCAAAGGGAGAATATAAAAAGCTGAAGATGAAGAAGATTGGACCCTGTAGGATACTCATAATATATTATGAGTTAGAAATTCCTACTGGAGTGGGTATTTCACCAATATTTAATGTTACATATCTATATCCTTATGTAGCAGGTGATACTAGAACCTTTGCAGAAGGTGAAGATCCTACTGAAGACTTACAATGGGTGGGGAATATTCCTATGGCATAGCCATTGTAATTTGAGTCCATTGTGGACACTAAGGTGGTAAAGAGTACAATGAAGAAGGAGTATCTGGAGTATTTGATCAAATGGAAGAAGCGACCAATAGAGGATTCTACTTGGATGAGCACTGCAGAGTTGGAAGCCAAGGTTATCACTGTAGCTGATCTGATGGACAGGGGTTCATAATTTTTCACCCTTGCGAGTCTGATGTAGGAGCATCGTGGAATTCCAATAATGTGATGATTTGGTCACATGCTATGGTTTGTTTTTGTTATTTTGACAAGTCATAGTTTGTTATTACTAGTAGGAGTGAGCATCATGACTCCCTGCATGGAGATCAAGCCGCAGTTTGTTTGTTTGAGACAGGGACATTTTCGTCATGCTTAGTAGTTGTTTGTTTTCAATTGTAGGACCACTCAGTGTAGGAGGTTATAGTTTATCTTAAATAGGAAGAGTAGAGAAGTAGAGGGGGTTCTTCTCTTCAACATTAGAATGTTGGGTTTGTAGAGAGACAGACAGACCTGCGTCTGCTTCCACTTGTGAATATTTTGAATAGATGTAAGAAGAGAACTGATCTGTGTGTTTGTGTGGTTGATTAATAGGAATAATAGTTGTGTGTTTGCAGTATTATTATCCTCTATGCATTTATTGTTTTGAATTGTGAATACTTGAAGAGCTGACTTCGGTGATTTCCTGAACATCTGTATATTTTTGTGAAATTATTGATTCATGCATGAATTTGTTATTTGAGTAGTGAAATAGGTTGTAAATGCATGCATAGAATTTCTAGGCTACTGAATCATAGATATTGCAGGTTGGATTGATCAATTATATGACCAATTGATGCAACTTACAGATGTTCTACCTTAACCAGTTTATTGCAGAGAATGAAGGGTGAAGATTGAGTCTACAAATAGAGATTTGACAGCCCAGTATACATCCACAATGAAATTTGTGAGGATGATAATGGATCCACAAAGATCTCTTAGATCCACACCAAAGACTAGATCGATGGTTGTGGAGAAGGACGCAAAGATCTGACAGTTGTAAAAGTTGTGGGAGAAAAGTTGTAGAAGGAGAGATGTGAGGGAGCAACTTTGGAAAGTTGGAATCCCACATCCCGCAACATGCTTGCGGAAAATCTGTTGCAGAAGAAGTTTTTTGGGGGGGGGACAAATTCAGAATGTTTGTCAGCATCTCGCATCCCACAACCCGCTCATGTAAACCCTATTGCGGGAGTAGAATTGCGGGGAGGAAATTGTACCGCAGAATTTGGCCGAGGGATAAATTTGGTAGTCCTGCTAAGTGTAGAAGCCACTAGATCCTAGAAGTGTTGGTTGGGTTGGATGTGGTTGATCCGGCCTACACCAATGAGGATGGTTTTGGAAGATGCTACTATGCTCCTCTAGGAGTAGTTCTAATTCACTAGGATCTGTATTTTGTCTTTCATCAGTTTTCCTTTCCATAGAATAGAAGCGTAAGAAGAAGGCTTGAGCTCCCTTTTTTATCATCTTTTCCATTTTATTGGATGAGACAATTTGGGGAGGGGGAAGATAATACTGTAAAGATTATATTTCCTCCCATTTTCATAGAATCTTATAAATTGTTCTCGTAAGTTTAATCCTAATATTCCCAACATTTCCAACCATTATGCACATAAAACAATATCAACCCCTTTGATTACCATAGCATACATTGGCAATCTTAACTTGTAGTCCTTTATAGCTAGTTCTACATTATGGAATTTACCATCACATGCTGTGTTTTTGTTTCCTGGTATCGATACTTGGAATTTGGCTGTAGGGTACTAGATGAATATGTTTAATTGTTTTGCTACCCTAGAGTCTACGAAGTTGTGTGTAATCCCACTATCAACCAACACCATCACCTTAGTGTTCTTGATATGGCCAAACAATTTGAGGGTTTCAGGTTGAGAGATGCATGTCATTATATCCACTAAGAGCATTGGTGTGATGTTATCCTCCTCTTTTTCAGTCTCATCGTTATCTGATTATGTGTCATAGGAAGGTGTGTCGCTTCATTCTTCATAATTATCATCGCTAGTATTACTTTTTTCGCACAAGAATATATTCTTATTTTTACACTTATGTTCTAAATTAGAATTAGGGGCATTACACATATGACATAGATTGTTGTCCTTTTTCCCATTTTCTCTTAGTTGGCGTGGTATATAAACCGGCGAAAATTGTGATTTTTGCTTTTTTTCAATTAATTTTTCTTTTTGATTGGCTTGTTCCATGTCTTTGACATCTAATAATTTAATCTCTCTTTGAATACTTTGTTTCATTCCACCAATTGAAATTTTTAGGAGTCGTTCTTTAGTTATATAACCATAAATTTAAGGAGTATATGTTGAAATAGTTTAATCCTACACACAAATAAAACATGGATTTAGTAAGTCAATACAATGATAATAAGAAGCAACTTAAAAACATAAGTAAGTATGAAAGCATAAAATAAAGAAATGATGTCTCATACATTAAAAGAGAATGGGAGGGGCTCCATGCCTTGTCCAATAAGGAAAAACGATAACAGTAGGAAATGAACGTAGAACTGCTTTAGCCAACATGCTAAGTAAGTCTAGCATTTTATGGGCTAATAACCATATTGGGAAAGTAGTTATTTCTCATTAATAGAAAAAGTTACAATTTAGACGTTACATTAAATTGAAAGACATGGAAACTAAATAAGACCGTGAAGTGTGCAAAGGAATAAACAGTGTTTGAGAAAAATAGTGGCAATACTTACCTCCTACATATGACAAAAGAATGAAATTGAATACAAGAAGTATGATCTTGGAGAAACATATTAACTTTCACAGTGTCGAAGTTAATTTAGTAATTATGAGGCTAACAACAAACAAACATACAGCCGCATTAAAAGTGATAAGTATAAAAATGACCCTTACAAAACAATTTTTTAGGGTGTATTTTGAGGGACATTACATAAGGATTATCATTGATGTCAAAGGATAGAATAAATGATAAAATATTAGATTTCAAAGAATCAAATGTCAATGGGATCACTAAAATAATATCAAGAGAAGTTAAAGACCTCCTCATGTACAACCATCTTGAAAGAATGCATATGGGAGAATGTGGAAGTCACATGAAAGAAAAGATCCCACCGTGACATTGGTCGCAAATTCACAAATAATAATAAGAATATTGAAAATGGCTTATATGCGCAAATACCATTTGTGTGACTTGTGAATAAAGATAAACAAAATTGTGTATGAAAGTTCCACAAAGAAAATGGTATGTTTTACAAATACTTGTAGAGGAGAACATAAGATATGAACCTATGTGCAAAATTCCCATAAGGACGTTGGCATAAGTACACCATACACCACACAAAGATGAATTGTGATAAGTGGCATGCCGATGCAAATCCAAACTTGTTGAAAATGTAATACAGTGGGGTTTTCTCCAAGGTTACAGAACTTCACCAAGTGGATACATCTCTTGAGTCAAGAATTTTATAAATAAGCAAGATATGGATCTTATGAAGTAAGCTTAAGAAGAATGAAGATATGAGATAATTGTTTGGACAAGATTAATAATTTTTGGGGTGTGAATGACTCGTTGATCGCAGAGATTATCTTTATGGAGCTGAGCCAAAGTGTGCAACTCAATTAGTAATGAGCAGTGAATAAGTGCACTAGAAGAAAAGGATGATCGTATTCTATATGTGTGAAATTCTTGCTCAATAAAAGGATCAGACCACAAAACAACAATTCTTACTAAGCTATAAACTCTACTCAGATCCAAAATGCATATCATCTAAGAATATGTGGATCGTAGTAAATATCACACATCATGTTTTGGGAAATTGTCTATTCATATGTAGATATTTGGACGCAAATCAAAGAAGGTACAATAGTTGTAGATTGTGAAGAAACTATTTTTCTCTATTTGAAGTTTTACAATACAATCTTATTTCATATCAATGAGGTCAAATGGTCCAAGGAGGAGGGGGTTGCCTCCTCCTTCCAATAGGTGTTGGAGAATAAAATCAGGGTTTGGGTGCATCCTTTATGTTGGTGCATATAAAACTCAAGCTTCATAGCCTCCTTCCAATTGGTGATGGACAACAAATAGAATTTGGTGCTTCCATAATCAGAGAGCGCATGTATCCATAGGACAAAGCTTGAAGCCGCAAGTGGAAGTTTCTGCAATCATACTAATATCTGTTCAGTTCAAGTCCTAAAGATTGTAAGTCGATTCTCATGTAGATTAAAGGTTTTGCAAGTCTGTGCCAGCATCCAAAAGATTGTACTTGGGGATTAGGTAAACTACTGAAATTAGTGGGTGCTCATATTTTGAAATTGCAATCTCCCACTAATGTAATTATACACATATATTTATAGATATATAATTATTTTCAAAGATCTATGTGTTATTGTGGTTGTTATTGTTTCTACTGGAAATTTGTATTTGGTGAAAATCATTCATAATATACATATATGCACTATTATTGATTCACCCCCCCCCCTCTCAATAATAAGATAAATCCAACAGAAAAATCTAATGAGGGAACAGTTCCTAAATTTCTATAATGCATAAACCATGGACAAACCTTCACACTCCATAGATTCTGTTGGAGAGAGTTTCTTGCTCGCAAATGATACTAGGTAGTTTATTTTACGTTCGTGAGTTATTCTAGAACTACGCCAAATGTGACTTATGATGTGTAAACATGTATATGAAACATGTCTACCTAATCAGGGAAGATCAAAATAGACATTGTGACTAGCTTTTCTTTGAGAATTTCTAGTTCCTACTTACACTCTTGGGTCCATAGGTACTAGGATTCTTTCTTTAGCAATATCTCTAATGGGCCTGTAATATTGGCATAGTTTTCTATGAACTTTCAATAATACCCAATATGGCCTATATTAGTGCACAAGTCCTTAACTAATGTGGGGCTGGTAAATTGACAATCACTGCTATATTTGAAGCATATACAAGTAGTTCTTCCTTGCATACAATGTGTCCCAAAAAAAATCCAAATGGTGTTTAAAACAGGAATTTCTTCATCCTCAATGAAATTTGGAGTTTCCTTAATCTATCCAACATCAATCTTACAACTTTAAAGTGATTCTTTAGTAATATTAACAACGCCCAATCATATAAGTACACCTATAAATACTTATGCAAGCATTCCTTGAAATTTATGACAACAATTCTGGAAAACATCATGGGCATGTTCTTCAACCCAAATGGTATAATAATGTATACAAAATACCTCCATTCGGTGACAATTTTTGTTTCCTTATGGTCTTCCTCAATGATACATAGTTGATGTTAACCTGAGAATTAGTCATTAAAGGACCATCCTTCTCTCCCTCCCACGTTTTCCAATACCTCATTTGTGAAAGAATGAGAAAGGGATAATGGGAACAAGTTCCATTTAAGTTCCTCAAATCCACACATATTCAAATTTCTCCATATTTCTTATCATGAACCACCATAGGGTTGATCAATTTATATTCCACGATCGGGAAGATGATACCTATGTCTAGAATCCAGTTAAGCTCCTTGCACACTTTCTCCTTGTATTTTAGATTCATTCTATATGGTCTTTTAATGATTGCTTAGCCCTTCTTTGAGTTGAAATTTTATTTCTCCTAGCAATCCTACTATTCCTTTCATTTCTTAGAAGTCGCAAAGAAACAAATCCTCACATTCTTTGAGAAAACACACTACCTGAGTAACAATTTCCTTATCATAGTAATCACGTATGATATCCATATTCAGCTCAATTTTTATCCCTATATTATATTTCTTTGTTTTCAATGACTCCAAGAATTGTGGCATCACATTCATATAAGGCTTTTCCTACACCACGTGGTATATCGTGCTTTCTCTGATATGCAACTTGCATGGTTCTCCATCTTCCTCGGTATCTATGTTATCCACCTTCCAGCAATAGAGAGTCTAGTTGAGGTGTGCCAAGTTCTTTTGGTATACACACACAGCTTTGTTTGGGCCTTATTGGATTTTGCGTGAAAATAAAGTCCTTCAATTTGTGAAGAATTCTATCTAAGGCAAGATTGTCTACACTAAAATTAAAAGTTGCACTGAATTGTGTCCTTGTCATCTCTCAGGTTCTTGTTTTCCTCCTTAACTCATGTTTCACATACCAACTATGCGGTACAACATCTAGGGTGTGTATGAACCTATGATCCCATTGACTCTATGGGATATTTTTATTATCCACCTTTGCTCGCAGCACACCAAATGTTGTTGTGGATCTGCCATGCATTTGAATTTGTTTATAATTTTAAGGTTTGTTGTGGGATGGAATATCACATTAATGCGTTATTTAATATACTCCCACCTACATAAGTCATCTTTATGCGTCTCCCACTAGCAAGCAAAATTTCCCCTCATTACAACATCCATAGCATGAACTCTCTTAGTCTTATGTATTTTTTCCTCCATTTGTTCTAGAATCATGTCCACTCTCTTTATCCCATCAAAATTTGGTGGGTTTTAAAACTCAATTATGATCCATCGCACTAACTTAGTGACCATTTATCACCTCCAAATGGACAATTCGTAAAACCAATTCTGCCACCTCTCTAAGGCATCGTGGAAATATGTATCAAAACAACAGATGCTGCACCAACTCAATTCTCCATCTGTAGTTGGATTGACATAATCCTGTTTTCTCCCAATCACATAGTATGTATTCCTGATTTCAATGTTGTGCACATAATCATTGATAGAATCTGTATAGTGTGCTCCCTATGTTGCATTGAGTGGGGCCACCACATTTAGATCCTTTGTTTCGAATGACATTTTACTTTTCTTAAGGTTGAGGATGGCAATGTTTTCAAAGGATGAATCTATCCCCAACAAGGTTGGATATGGATCTATCTCATCAATTATCTCAATTACCTCAAAATTTTCATCCTTTTCATTATGTCGATATATACTTCAATGTTTTCTAGCCTCCAAATAGGATAAATATTGTAATGATTGAATAGCCTGAGCTAGAGAGGAGACCATACCATCTTGGGTTTTCCCATTTCTTCCCATAACCTCTTGGGAAGGATATTGATATTTGATCTCATATCTAGCATCACATCCTTCATCTCATATCTTCCTAATGAATGTGATAACTTGAATTATTTGCATGTGTATCTCTTCTTGCTAACTTGGCATACACCTTGCTTGGGTAGCAGTGCCAAAATAGGTTCTTGTAATTCAATCATGATCATCATATTTGAGACCACCTTCATTAATAATATTGTAACCATAGGATCCCCAACACTTTAAAACAATACTCCACGAAAGTACATACTTGATCTTTATGGTGATTATCATGTGCTTCTCGGCATCGCAGGTCTTCTTCTCTTGCATTTTGCTGTTGTTTTTTGTCATGCATCCTCTGCAACATTTCCTCCTCACATAACCTATTTTGGAACTCCTATTCTTCACACATCTTACGCATCCTATCTTAATCACACAACCATATTTGGCGCATTTCCTCCTCTTTCCACACTTCTTCCTCAACCACCCTATGTGCATCGTGCTGGAACTACATTAGACATGTAGCATCAAACTTTGGTGAAGTTTGTCCCTCCTTCCTTATCTTTGGTTTATCTAGCTACTTCATGTGGAGTAATCCATTCATGAATTTTCCTTTCTTGGCACCCCCTCGATTAACTATATTGACATAGGTAAGGTCCTTTGCATTAGGATCCTCACATGGTTTGGTTATCACCATGTTGCAACGAGCCTTCTTTTCTTCCCATTTCACCAACAAGTCTAAGAAATCTTTAGTCAAAGAATCTGTACTATGACAATATCCATAGAGTGTGGAAGGTTTTATATAGGATCTCACCAAGTTCTTTGGATGTCCATAATCGAATCAGATGGGTTGCATGGCCCCACCTCTGTATACTCCTCGTACCCGACTACAATATCCCCCTCATGCAAATCCCTAGTAACCTCCCTATTCATCTCCCTTGTTCTTGTCTACACCTTGGACATTAAACGCATTTGTTGGATTATCCTTCATTAGATTAAGTGTGCAACAACTATTAAAATCATTCCCCATCAACTTGAAGAACTCACAAAAAGCGATGTGTGTAGTATTATGATATTTTTCAATGTTGGGAATTTTAAGGAAATGGTAGTAGGTCCTACAAATTTTGCACCACTCTAACTTTCATCCAACTAGGAAATAATATGGTGCACCATTCTTGGCTTAGTTACCCAAGGTAGAAAAATCATTCTTTGGTGACATTCTATTCTACAGAAAGTGCACCATGCATTCTTCCATACATATTTTCCAGTCGACAATTATTGTAGTTTTGTGGAAAGCGTATAAAGCTAGGATTGGACCTATCATAATCTCGGTTGAAGATTATACGGCAAGGGCGGCTTCCAATTCTATAGAAATCTCTAGGGACTCCAACAATGTTCCCTCCTTCTACTGAGTGATGGGAACTCTAATATGCGAGTGTAGAACCGCAATGAACCACTCTCAATGTTACACATCATGAATCTAGAAACTAAGTTGATCCAAGAGAATCTTGAATCATTGGTCATAGTCCCAAATAGAATCACCCATCCTCTACTTAATATATTTTATCTTAGCTATATATTAATATTATGATTTGGGTTTCTAAAATTCCTTGATTAGATCCCTCTTTATGGTGTCCAAGGACCTAGTCTATCCTCGGGGTACTATCAACTTATACCTCATATAATAGGTTAGGTCTAGATATCTAAAGGTTGTCTCTAGTTGTTAAAACTTTGTAGCTTCATTAGTAATATACTTTACTGACCATATGGATTCACATGTGAACCAATGCTTCTCTCCATTGTATTTCCCTATCCCATGGAATACATGTATCCTAAATGTTGAATCAACACCCATCACCATTCTATTAAGCAACGGTGAACTTACCCAATTGACTTCAATTGATACAGTTGGTACTAGTGTGCTCAATTCTAAAGTTTGATTTTATTGGGTAGGTTTTTCTTCTACTCCTTCTTGTATTTCTTCTCATTCCTCTCCAAGACTCACTTCTCTCGCAAACTAGGTTATAATTTTACTTCTCCATTGACTAAAGCGTGCAAGGGGTTTAGAAGAAGAGTGGGTTTCTTCTAGGCACATTTCCATCTTGAGAATTGAATCTAGGAGAGATTATTTCTAATTGTTTAGTCTCTAAACCAACCATCAAAGTTCCTCCATCTAAATTCACTTAATATTCTCCTACTTCCTCTGGGTTTTTTCTTATGACCTGTTATTGGGGTTCGATCTCACTATCTACTTTGGAGCTACCACTGTCCTCTATCACATGCCTCTTTATGAGTCTCTCTTCTTCTACACACTCTTCATGTGTAGATGTGCATCATTCTGGTGCATATCATCCTACTACGCACCCTCTTGGAACATGTTCTTCTCTAGAATTCTTCCTACCCCTCCTTTAATAACTACCTTCCCCCTTTAGTTTATTTCTTATATTTTCTTTTTTGACTGAATTATTTATCTCAACTCTTATTTCATATCGCTCCTCCCTTCAAAGCTTCTACTCTTCTAGATCCATTACTCTAGTAGCTACTTTCTCGCCTCTTGATCTCCTTCCCCCTTAACATGGGGTTTATGCTTCCTTTTTATTAGGTTCCATGGCCATGAGCCCTTTTTCGACAATCATATTTTTATCCATAGGGGTGTCTCGGTGAGAAGAATTTTTCTAAGGACAGCTTCAAATATCCCATATGTACTACTGTAGGACTAACTATGCTCCATGGAAAAATCCACAATATACCCTTCATGCACCCTCTTGAACCAGAAATATACCGCCCTAGACCATTTATTTTCCAATTTCCTTAATCTATCTAATTTCTCCCAAATCCACACTATCTCTTTAGGACCTCTCCATATGGTATTAAACTCATTTTGTCTTTTATCCCATTCATGTAACATACATGAAAATTCAACAAAGAAAATTTCATATAAATCAAAATATATGTACATTTTCTTCCACTACTTAGTGTTGAAAAGAAATGCTCTAGTCTCCTTTTGCGTGAACTTTTGCTCCTTGATTCACATACATTATTGAATCTCGCCTCTATATGGACTCCACTTCATCTCGTCATCATTGCTATGATCCCAATTTTGGGTCTTACCAACAAAACCATTTGTTGGTTCAAAACTGTTAAACCCATGGTTTAATAGAATGTAATAATGAATACCCTACAAGCGTCAATGTATTCAATATTCCAAAGTACAGACTAAGGTCTCACATGTGGCACACATAGGAATCATAAGGATTGTCACATAGGGCATGTAATCTCCCAGTGATGGAATTATACACATATATTTATAGATATATAATTATTTTCAAATATTTGTGTGTTGTTGTGGTTGTTATTGTTTCTACTGGAAATTTGTATTTGGTGAAAATCATTCATAATATACATATATGCACTATTATCGATTCACCCCCCCCTCACTCAGTAATAAGATAAATCCAACAGAAAAATCTAATGAGGAAATAGTGCCTAAATTTCTATAGTGCATAAACCATGGACAAACCTTCACACTGCATACATTCTGTTTGGGAGATTTTCTTGCTTGCAAATGATACTAGGTAGTTTATTTTACGTTCATGAGTTATTCTAGCACTATGCGAAATGTGACTTATGATGTGTCAACATGTATATGAAACATGTGTGTCTAATCGGGGAAGATCAAGATAGACATTGTGACTAGCTTTTGTTTGACAATGTCCAGTTCCTGATTACACTCTTGGGTCCATAGGTACTTGGATTCTTTCTTTAGCAATATCTCTAATGAGCCTGTAATACTGGCATAGTTTTCTTTGAACTTTCGATAATACCCAATATGGCCTATATTAGTGCACAATTCCTTAACTAATGTGGGGCTGGTAAATTCACAATCACTACTATATTTGAAGGATATACAAGTAGTTCTTCCTTGCATACAATGTGTCACAAAAAAAAATCCATATGGTGTTTAAAACAAGAATTTCTTCAGACTCAATGAAATTTGTAGTTTCCTTCATCAATATGACAACTTTAAAGTGATTCTTCAGTAAGATTAACAGCGTCCAATCATATAAGTACATCTATAAAAACTTATGCATGCATTCCTTGAAATTTGTGACAACAATTCTGGAAAACATTGTGGGCATGTTCTTCAACCTAAATGGCATAATAGTGTATACAAAATACCTTCATTCGGTGACGATTTTTGTTTCCTTATGGTCTTCCTCAATGATACATAGTTGATGTTAACCTGAGAATTAGTCAGTAAAGGAGCATCCTTCTCTCCCTCCTACATTCTCCAATACCTCATCTATGAAAGAATGAGAAAGGGACCATGGGAACAAGTTCCATTTAAGTCCCTCAAATCCACACATATTCAAATTTCTCCATATTTATTATCATAAACCACCATAGGGTTGATCAATTTATATTCCCCAATCGGGAAGATGATACCTATATCTAGAATCCAGTTAAGCTCCTTGCACACTTTCTCCTTGTATTTTAGATTCAGTCTATATGGTCTTTTAATGATTGGCTTAGCCCCTTATTTGAGTTGAAATTTTATATCTCCTTGCAATCCTACTATTCCTTTCATTTCTTAGAAGTCGCAAAGAAACAAATCCTCACATTCTTTGACCAAATACACTACCTGAGTAACAATTTCCTTATCATAGTAATCACTTATGATATCCATATTCAACTCAATTTTTATCCCTATATTATATTTCTTTGTTTTCAATGACTCCAAGAATTGTGGCATGACACTCATATAAGGCTTTTCCTACACCGCGTGGTATATCGTGCTTTCTCTGATATGCAACTTGCACGGTTCTCCATATTCCTCGGTATCTATGTTATCCACCGTCCAGCAACAGAGAGTCTAGTTGAGTTGTGCCAAGTTCTTTTGGTATACACACACACAGCTTTGTTTGGGCCTTATTTGATTTTGCATGAAAATAAAGTCCTTTGACTTGTGAAGAATTCTATCTAAGGCAAGATTGTCTGCACTAAAATTAAAAGTTGCACTAAATTCTGTCCTTGTCATCTCTTAGGTTCTTGTTTTACTCCTTAACTCATGTTTCACATACCAACTATGTGGTACAACATCTAGGGTGTGTATGAACCTATGATCCCATTGACTCTATGGGATATTTTTACTACCCACCTTTGCTCGCAGCACACCAAATGTTGTTGTGGATCTGCCATGCATTTGAATTTGTTTATAAATTTAAGGTTCATTGTTGGATGTAATATCACATTAATGCATTATTTAATATACTCCCACATACATAAGTCATCTTATTCGTCTCCCACTAGCACACAAGAGTTCCCCTCATAACAACATCCATAGCCTGAAATCTCTCAGTCTTATGTATTTTTTCCTCCATTTGTTCTAGAATCATATCCACTCTCTTTATCCCATCAAAATTTGGTGGGTTTTAAAACTCAAAAATGATCCATCGCACTAACTTAGTAACCATTTTGTACCTCCAAATGGACAATTCGTAAAACCAATTCTGCCACCTCTCTAAGGCATCCTATAAATTTGTATCAAAACAACAGATGCTGCACCAACTCAATTCTCCATCTGTAGTTGGATTGACATAATCCTCTTTTCTCCCAATCACATAGTATGTGTTCCTGATTTCAATGTTGTGCACATAATCATTGATAGAATCTATATAGTGTGCTCCCTATGTTGCATCGAGTGGGGCCACCACATGTAGATCCTTTGTTTCGAATGAAATTTTACTTTTCTTAAGGTTTAGGATGGAAATGTTTTCAAAATGAATCTATCCCCAACAAGGTTGGATATGGATCTATCTCATCAAGTATCTCAATTACCTCAAAATTTGCATCGTTTTCATTGTGTCGATATATACTTCAATGTTTTCTAGCCTCCAAATAGGATAAATATTGTAATGATTGAATAGCCCGAGCTAAAGAGGAGACCATACCATCTTGGGTTTTCCTGTTTCTTCACATGACCTCTTGGGAAATACATTGATATTTGATCCCATATCTAGAATCACATCCTTCATCTCATATCTTCCTAATGAATGTGATAACTTGAATTATTTCCCTGTGTATCACTTCTTGCTAACTCAGCATACACCTTGCTTGGGTAGCAGTTCCAAAATAGGTTCTTGTAATTAGATCATGATCATCATATTTGAGACCACCTTCATTAATAATATTTTAATCATAGGATCCCCAACACTTTAAAACAATACTCCATGAATGTACATACTTGATCCTCATGGTGATTATCATGTGCTTCTCGGCATCACAGGTCTTCTTCTCTTTCATTTTGTTGTTGTTTTTTGTCGTGCATCCTCTGCAACATTTCCTCCTCACATAACCTCTTTTGGAAATCCTCTTATTCGCATATATTATGCATCCTATCTTACTCACACAACCATATTTGGCGCATTTCCTCCTCTTTCCACACTTCTTCCTCAACTACCCTCTACGCATCGTGCAAGAACTACATTAGATGTGTAGCATCAAACTTTGGTTGAGTTTGTCCCTCCTTCCTTATCTTTGGTTTACTTAGCTACTTCATGTGGGGTAATCCATTCATAAATTTTGCTTTCTTATCACCCCCTCTATCAACTATATTGACATAGGTAAGGTCCCTTGCATTGGGATCCTCACATGGTTTGGTTATCACCATGTTGCATCGAGCCTTCTTTTCTTCCCATTTCACCAACAAGTCTAAGAAATATTTAGTCAAATGATCTGTACTATGACAATATCCATAGAGTGTGCAAGGTTTTATATAGGATCTAACCAAGTTCTTTGGACCTCCATAATCGAATCATTGCATGCCCCCACCTCTGTATACTCCTCGTACCCGACCTCAATATACCCCTCATGCAAATCCCTAGTAACCTTCGTATTCATCTCCCTTGTTCTTGTCTACACCTTGGACATTAAATGCATTTGTTGGATTATCCTTCATTAGATTAAGTGTGAAACAACTATTAAAATCATTCCCCATCAACTTGAAGAACTCACAAAAAGCGGTGTGTGTAGTGTTATGATATTTTTCAATGTTGGGAATTTTAAGGAAATGGAAGTAGGTCCTACAAATTTTGCACCACTCTAACTTTGATTTGGCTAGGAAATGATCGGGTGCACCATTCTTGGCTTAGTTACCCAAGGTAGAAAAATCATTATTTGGTGACATTCTATTCTACAGAAAGTGTACCATAAATTCTCCCATACATCTTTTCCAATCAACAATTGTTGTAGCTCTGTGGCAAGCATATAAATATAGGATTGGACCTATCATATTCTCGGTTGAAGATTATATGGCAAGGGAGGCTTCCAATTGTATAGAAATCTCTAGGGGCTCCAACAATGTTTCCTCCTTCTACTGAGTGAGGGGAACTCTATTATGTGAGTGTAGGACCGCAATGAACCACTCTCAATGTTACACATCATGAATCTAGGAACTAAGTGGATCCAAGAGGATCTTGAATCATTGGTCATAGTCCCAAATTGAATCACCCATCCTCTACTTAATATCTTTTATCTCAGTTATATACTAATATTATGATTTGGGTTTCTAAAATACCTTGATTAGAACCCTCTTTATGGTGTCCAAGTACCTGGTCTATCCTCGGGGTACTATCAACTTATACTTCATATAATAGGTCAGGTCTAAATATCTAAAGGTTGTCTCTAGTTGTTAAAACTTTGTAGCTTCATTAGTAATCTACTTTACTGACCATATGGATTCA
The DNA here is from genome assembly GCA_001517045.1 of Pseudotsuga menziesii. Lineage (NCBI taxonomy): Eukaryota > Viridiplantae > Streptophyta > Pinopsida > Pinales > Pinaceae > Pseudotsuga > Pseudotsuga menziesii. The sequence continues at coordinate 75,319 of LPNX010919093.1, forward strand.
CATGTGAACCAATGATTCTCTCCATCTTCTTTCCCTATCCCATGGAATGCGTGTATCCTAAATGTCGAATCAACACCCATCACCATTCTATTAAGCGACGGTGAACTTACCCGGTTCACTTCAATTGATACAGTTGGTACTGGTGTGCTCAATTCTAAAGTTTGAGTTTATTGGGTAGGTTTTTCTTCTACTCCTTTGTGTGTTTCTTCTATTTCCTCTCCAAGACTCACTTCTCTCTCAAACTAGGTTATAATTTTACTTCTCCATTGACTAAAGCACGCAAGGGGTTTAGATCAAGAGTGGGTCTCTTCTAGGCACATTTCCATATTGAGAATTGAATCTAGGAGAGATTATTTCTAATTGTTTAATCTCTAAACCAACCATTAGAGTTCCTCCATCTAAATTCACTTAATCTTCTCCTAATTCCTCTAGGTTTTTTCTTATGAACTGTTATTGGGGTTCAGTCTCACTATCTACTTTGGAGCTACCACTATCCTCTATCGCATGCCTCTTTATTCGTCTCTCTTCTTCTACACACTCTTCATGTGCATATTTTGTGCATCGTTCTGGTGCATATCATCCTAGTACGCATCCTCTTGGAACATGTTCTTCTCTAGCATTCTTCATACCTCTCCTTTAATAACTACCTTCCCCCTTTAGTTTATATCTTATATTTTCTTTTTTGACTGGATTTATTATCTCAACTCTTATTTCATATCGCTCCTCCCTTCAGATCTTCTACTCTTCTATATCCATTACACTACTAGATACTTTCTCACCTCTTCATGTCCTCCCCCCTTAACATGGGGTTTTTGCTTCCTTTGTATTAGTTTCCATGGTCATGAGCCTTTTTTTTACCAACATTTTTTTATCCATAGGGGTGTCTCGGTGAGAAGAATTTTTCTAAGGACAGCTTCAAATATCCCATCTGTACTACTGTAGGACTAACTACACTCCATGGAAAACTCCACAATATACCCTTCATGCACCCTCTTGAACCAGAAATATACCGCCCTAGACCATTTATTTTCCAATTTCCTTAATCTATCTACTTTCTCCCAAATCCTCACTATCTCTTCAAGACCTCTCCATATGGTATTTACCTCATGTTGTCTTTTATCCCATTCATGTAATATACATGAAAATTCAACAAAGAAAAATTTCATATAAATCAGAATATATGTACATTTTCTTCCACTACTTAGTATTGAAAAGAAATTCTCTAGTCTCCTTCTACATGAACTTGTGCTCCTTGATTCACATACATTCTTGAATCTCACCTCTATATGGACTCCACTTCATCTCGTCATCATTACTATGATCCCAATTTTGGGTCTTACCAACAAAACCAATTGTTGGTTCAAAATTGTTAAACCCATGGTTCAATAGAATGTAACAATGAATACCCTACAAGCGTCAACATATTCAATATTCCAAAGTATAGAATAAGGTCTCACATAGGAATCATAAGGATTGTCACATAGGGCATGCATGAAAGGATGGGGGTTCTTTCCGTTTACTTATTCATGCATTCTCTCATTTATAAACATACATTTGGCATAAACAATAAATAACACATCAATCTTTGAAAACTGAAGGAGATCTGCGGTAAGATTTTTTTTCTTTCAACAAGTTTCGAAACTGTCAAGTAGGTTCATCCTCGGGAGAAATAGACTCTTGCTATTTTTTGCACTTGGACATTAAGAATAAATATGAAATTATCCAAGTCTAAGGTTTTCCTAGTTTTTTATGTCATTTTTAGGGTTTAAATCTAAAACCGACATTAATTCTAAAGCTTAAACAAACAAAAAAAATTAAAATAAATAATTAAACTTCTCAGAAATAAAATTAAACACTAAAAGGAAATTAGAATAAGTAATAAGAATAATTTAAAAACTAAAAAAGAAATTAATAAAATTAATTTTTAAAAAAATAATAATTTGATTTAGATTTAAACCCTAAAACCGACATAAAAAACTAGGAAAAACTTAGACTTGGATAATTTCATATTTATTCTTAATGTCCCAGTGCAAAAGTCTACTTCTCCTAAGGATGAACCTACTTGACAGGTTCAAAACTTGTTGACAGAAAAAACTCTTACCGCAAATCTCCTTCAATTTTCAAAAATTACCAAACTATGGATTAGCCTTGAATAACCAAATTGCTTCCCTCCATGGAAGGGATATGCTCCAAAATATTCGGCTCTTTGAATGCACGCAGATCAAAATCGCCCATTGCACAGCAGATCTAAGTTTTTTTTTAAATTGCCGAGACCAAAAAATTATTCCTTGTTTCGCCAGAATAAACTATCATTTTAAATTGAAACATGAACACTCTTTCTGTGAGCTGAGTATTAAAATCATCAGAGAGGAAATTCGACGCACCAAAACGGAATTGTATACGCTTTCCAAAAAATCTTACAAACTGCACACATCGTTAGCAAGCGAGCCGCGATATGATTTTTGAGTCAGTGTTGAAGCTGCTACTGCATTGAAGGCAACATGATCGCTGGAGAAATCCACCAAGAGAAAGTCACTGAAATTTGAGAAACTAAAAATGAAACAAAGACCCGAGGATGAGAAATTAAGGAATTGCTTCGTGAACCTATCTGACATTGAACTAGACAGGAGTACCAATGAGTTACTACAGAAAGGCCTCAACTTCGCCATTGCTCCTGCAAAGATACCTCACAAGGGAATTATTTTCACTGTGGAGGATACCATCAAAGGGCTTCCAGACGAAAAAGCTGAGGAAATACTCCAAGAATGCGCTATTGTATTGAAAAATTCTAAACCTCCAAAGAGCAACATAATGAGAGAAGATTATTTATCGTTGAAAAACCTACAAAGAAGGGAAGATGTTATGGTCCTCAAGGTAGGAAAGGGTAATGCCACAGTTATTTTAAAGACCGAGGATTATCAGAAGAAGATGATTTAACATCTAGAAAGTGGTTGCTATAAAAAAATCACCAAAGATCCATTAAAAAGGGTGGTGAGACAGGTAACCTTGGCGATATAAAAAGTCCTCTTTTGATGATGAAACAAAGAAAAAACTCACTCCCAAAAATGTGATCATGCCACACATTTATGGATTACAAAAGATACATAAATAAGGAATACCACTTAGACCCATTCTCAACACAATAGGATCACCTACCTATGATCTTTCCAAATACCTATCAAAGACTCTAAAACCCCTGGTTGGCAAAAATTTCTCATTCATCAAAGATTCTTCACAATTGGTGGCAAGAATGAAATATTGGAAGGTTAATGAGAATGACTTTTTAACCAGCTTTGACGTAGTCTCACTCTACACAAAAATCCCAATTGATGAGGTTGTCGAAGTCATCAATAAGGTGTCAAACCCAGAAACAGCTCACTTAGTTGAGATGTGCCTCAGTTCAACCTATCTTTGTTTCCAAGGAGAGATTTATGAGCAAACAGAAGGGGTTGTAATGGTCTCACCATTATCACCAATTGTGGCAAATATTTTCATGGAACATTTGGAAGGTAAAACAATAAATTCATTTCCACACAAACCAAGATGGTGGCTTAGATTTTTGGATGATGTATTTAGCAATTGGCCGCATGGAGAAGATAAGCTGGTGGAGTTCCAAAGCCACTTAAACAATCAATGTGAGAGTATAAAATTCACTTTGTAAAAAGAGGAGGAAAATGCCCTTCCATTTCTGGATGTACTCATCACAAGAAACCCTGACGGCTCTCTTTCGCACAAGGTACACAGAAAGAAAATGCATACAGATAGATACCTTCATGCTGACTCACACCATCATCCGTCCCAGAAAACAGGAATAATAAACACCTTAGCAACATGCGCATGGATATTTTTGGATACGTATAACATAAAGTGTTATATTTTTATCATTCAAGCTAGCATTATCTTAGGATCTTTAACTGAGAGAATAACAAGCACAACAATCAAACACAAGAGACAATAGACACAAATATTTTCCTCAGTGAAACCATAAAAGAGAAAACCCTGCAACTTCCTCAGAGATAGAATCAGCACCAAAAGTAAAACCCTAAAATAGTAAGATGTTCTCCCGACAACAGTAGTCTCTCTCTCTCTTGTCCCAACTACTTCTTCTCTCTCAGTTATGTGCTGCAACTGAGTGTGAGTGAATGTGTGATAAATATAGAGGCTCACTCTCTATTTATACTAATTCTCGACTTAACAATAACTCACTAGGGATGACTTCTCTAGGAGAGTCTAATAACCATAGGGCCCCACAACTGCGGGGACTTTAACCCTTGATCAATAGAAGGGTTACCCACAACGACTTTACATGACTTGTTTACATTATTGAATCTCCCGATAGGAACATCGGGGCATGACATGACTCAAATACATTACAGACACTTCTCGGAATAAACATCAAGGTACAATACATAAGATATACAAGTAAATACATTCTGAAGTTACAAATACATCAACACTCCCTCTTAACTAGGAAGGTATTATCTCGACACAATTTATCAGCACAAATATTCTTCTCCATATCATTTGGATCATCATCAAGGTATATTCATCTTCAAGTCATCTTCATCTTCAAGTCATCTTCATTTTCAAGTCATCTTCATCTTCAAGTCATCTTCATCACTGGATCTGGATCATCACTCGATCTACATCATAACTTCTAGATCATCATCACTGGTGCTATCTCTCAATTCTTCTCATCACAAGAAGTTCTATAGAGCCAGCCATTTCTCATGTTGGTTGTAGGCCTAGCCTCCAAGTAGGTATTCATCTTCTTCAACACTTATATCTGACCCAGTCAGAAAGGCCCACCCAGCACTTACATCTAACCATGGGATGAACACATCAACCATGTCACAAGGGCTCTGCACTTATATCTAATCATGTGGAATGAACACATCCCATAGTCACATTAGAATGGTTCTCAGTCCCAGACCGAAACAAATTCCTAGTAATTGACCAGATGCCTCCATTCTCCTAGAGACTGGCCTCTCAACGCTAAGCTGAGCTTCAGTCCTAGACTGAGTCAATTTCCTGGTAACTGACTAGGTCCCTCCATTCTTCCAGAGAATGGCCTCTCATCACTAAGCTGAGCTTCAGTCCCATACTGAATCAATTTCCTGGTAACTGACCAGGTGCCTCCATTCTTCCAGATAATGGCCTTCAGCACTTAGATCTGATCATGTGGAAGCCAATCCCACAGTCACATCAGAATGGCTCAGCACTTACATCTAACCATGGAAGGAACCACTCCTCTCACCATGTCAGACTCGGCTCACTGACTCATCACTTCCCCTTGGAGGGAACCTCGATCTGGACAACACCAAGCTTCTCCCTGAAATACTCAAACTTCACTCTGGCCAATGGCTTAGTCAACACATCAGCTATTTGTTCATCCATCGCAATATAGTAGAGCTTCACTGTTCCTCTCTATACCATATCCCTGATATAGTGATATTTAATCTCAATATGCTTCGAATTTTCATGGAACATCAAGTTCTCAAACAACTTCACACAACTCTGGTTGTCGCAATATATACAAATAGCATTCAATTGGAGATCAAATAAATTAGACAGTAGCTTTCTCAACCATATTGCCTCACAATTAGCTGAACAAGCTGTGACATACTCTACTTCATCTGTACTCAATGCCACGTAAGGCTGTTTCCTACTTAACCAAGAGATCACACCTGATCCCATACTGAAGAAACACCTTGAAGTGTTCTTCCTATCGATGGAATTGCTTGCCCAATATGAATCAACATAACCTTCCAAGTTAATATTATGATTCACCTCATACTTGAGCCCATAATGAACTGTACCCTTCAGGTACCTCAGAATATGCCTTGCAGCAATCAAGTGAACATGTCTTGGATCTATCAGGAACTAGCTCAAGGTGTTCACAGCAAAGTAAATATCTGGTCTTGTATTCATTAGGTATATCAAGGAACCAATCATCTGATGATACATCATAGCATCAATCGTCTCTGATGAAGCATCACTCAATAGTTTCAGGTTTGATGCCATAGGTGTGGTCATGGCCTTGTAGTCCATCATCCCGAATCTCTTTAGGATCTCTACTACATACTTTCCTTATCTGAGGGAGATTACATCCGCATTCTGCCACACCTCCATGCCTAGAAAATAATCCATCATAACCAAGTCTTTCATTTCAAACTCGGTAGCAAACTTCCTATTTGTATCAGCAATCAACCCATCCATACCTGTTACAAACATATCATCTACATACAGTAGGAGTATCACTGGGTTACCTTCTTCAACCTTGTAGTAAAGGTTGGAATCTACTTTACTCTTGGTAAAGCCCAAACTAGATAGAAAGCTATCAATTCTATCGTACCATATCCTAGGTTCCTATTTTAAACCGTACAAGGCTTTCTTCAATTTACACACATGAGACTCCCTGTCATGTGTCTCAAAACCAAGTGGTTGCTCCACATACACTTCCTCTTCCACTACACCATTCAAGAAAGCAGTCTTGGCATCCATCTGGTGTATCTTCCATTTCATCACTGCAGCCAGAGTAAGTACTGATTTGATGGAAGTGTATCTAGCTACAGGTGCAAAATTTTCTTCATAATCTATTCCTTCTTTCTAGAAGAAGCCATGAGCCACAAATCTTGCTTTGTATTTCTCTATGCTGCCATCTGTAGCATGCTTGATCTTGTATATCCATTTTAAAGTTACAACCAACTTCCCTTCTGGTCTTGGGACAATATCCCAGACATCATTCTTCATGATCAATTGATACTCTTCGATCATAGAATCCTTCTATTCTTTCCTTTATGTTGCTTCTTCATAGTTGGAAGGTTCTTTATCGATGAAGTCACATAATAAGGATATATAACCGAAGTAGGACCTGGTTCTTTTCCTTTCTCTTTGTATTTCTTCTAGAACCCCATGTCTTTCTGCACCTTGGATAACTTCTCATACCCAAGCAGGTTTCCTCTCGTGAGGATTCTTCTGTTGAGGTGGATCTACAGGTTCTTGAGGTTCTTCTATTTCTCGATCTTATTCTTGAATTTCTTCGTTCATGGTTGTGTCATGAATTCTGGGTACTTATGTTTCTTCAGGTTCTTCGGCAAGTCTCTTTCTGGATTTGTTTTAAGCTGAGTCTTCGTCAAATGTTACATCCCTACTGATGTCGATCTTCTTGAATCCTAGGAAGTATATTCTTTAAGCCTTCGAACCTTCAGAGTATCCCACAAATATACGCTTCCTTCCTGAAGGATCTAAATTTGTCTTCTTTTCTTTCGGAATGTGTATGTACACTGGATAGCCAAATATTCTGAGATGGCTAACTTCTGGTTTCTTGCCGGAAAAGACTTCTTTGGGTGTCTTGTTCTCGAGTACTCTGTGGGGGGTACGATTATGTACATACACCAATGTTCTAGCAGCTTCTTCCCATAGATGCATGGGAATATCTTGATCATGAAGCATGGCCCTTGCAGCTTCCATGATCATTCTATTCTTTCTTTCTACAACCCCATTCTGTTGTGGATTATATGGAGTAGTTAACTCCCTCTTAATCCCGGAATCTTTGCATAATTCTTTGAATTCATTTGATGTGAATTCTCCACCATTATCTGATTGAAAGTTTTTTATCTTCTTTTCTATATGGTTCTCAATCAAGGCTTTGAATTCCTTAAACTTGCTGAATACTTCAAATTTGTTCTTCAAGAAGTATATCCATGTCTTCCTAGAAAAATCATCAATAAAATAAACATAGTATACATACCCGTGTAATGATCTGGATGACATCAGAGTGGATGATTTCCAAGATTCCTTTTTCCTTGCTCTCGCTACTTGGAAATGTCTTCTTTTTGTTCTTTCCTTTCGCACATCCTTTGCAAACACCATCATGTTTTGCCTGAATTTATGGAAGACCTTCAACAGCTTTGCTTGCAAGTGGTAGTGCTTTGTAATGCACATGTGCAAGCCTTCTATGCCAAAGTTCATATGGTTCTACTGAGTCATGAACCAAAGCTTTTTTTGTTTGGCCCTTCAATTTGTATAGACCTCCCTCTTGTTCCCCAATCACTACTGCATCATCAATAGTATTTCCTTTTGGCCACATGAGGACTTGGCCATCTATAAATGTTGTTAGATTTTTATCATTCAAGATAGAATTATCTTAGGATATTTAACTGAGAGAATAACAAGAACAGCAACCAAACATAAGAGACAATAGACACAAAGATTTTCCATGGGGAAACCATAAAGGAGAAAACCCCGCAACTTCCTCAGAGATAGAATCAGCACCAAAAGTAAAACCCAAAAACATAAACATGATTTCCCGACAGCAGTAGTCTCTCTCTCTGATCCCATGTTCTTCTCTCTCACTCATGCACCCCAGTGAGTGAGTGAGTATGTGATAAATAGAGAGTCTCACTCTCTATTTATATTCTTTTGTTCACTTAACCTTTAACTCTATTATGTAGGCTCTAGTAATCCTAAATCAGTTATGTAGGATCAAGTAACCACAACTGGGGTACTAATGACCTGACTTACATTAAATCACCTAGGGATGACTTCTCTAGGAGAGTCGAATAATCCTAGTGCCCCACAACTGTGGGGACTTTAACCCTTTATCAATAGGAGGGTTACCCACAATGACTTTACATGACTTGTTTACATTATTGAATCTCCCGATAGGAACATCAGGGCATGACATGACTCAATTAAATTACAGACACTTCTTGGAATAAACATCGGGGTACAATACATAAGATATATGGAAGAATACATTCTGAAGTTACAAATAAATCAACACTCCCTCTTAACTAGGAAGGTATTCTCTCCACACAATTTGTCAGCATGGTTCTTATACTCTGTATCAACTGGATCATCATCGAGTTCTCGTCATCTTCATCTTCAATTAATCTTCATCTTCAAGTTATCTACACCTTCAAGTCATCTTCATCATCGGATCTGGATCATCACTGGAACATCATTACTGGATCTGGATCATCACTCGATCTAGATCATTACTAGAACATCATCACTGGATCTAGATCATCACTAGATCTGGATCATCACTACTAGATCATCATCACTGGATCATCATCACGGGTGCTATCTCATGATTCTTCTCATCACAAGAAGTTCTACAGAGTTAACCCTTTTTCATGTTGGTAGTAGGCCTAGCCTCCATGTAGGTCTTCTTCAGTGCTTATATTTGACACTAAGTCAAAATGGCCTACCCAACACTTACATCTGACCATGAGAGGAACACATCCAACACCATTTCAAAAAGGCACGCCCAGCACTCACATCTGACCATGGGAGGAACACATCCAAGAACCATGTTAGAAAGGCTCTACACTTATATCTGACCATGATAGGAAACTTTATTCACACATCATGATAGGAAAATTTATTCACACATCATGATAGGAAACGTTTATTCACACATCATGTCAGAAAGGCTCCGCACTTATATCTGACCACGATAGGAAACTTTATTCACACATCATGATAGGAAACGGTTATTCACACATCATGTTAGAAAGGCTCTGCACTTATATCTGACCATGATAGGAAACTTTATTCACACAACATGATAGGAAACTTTATTCACACATCATGGTAGGAAACTTTTATTCACACATCATGTCAGAAAGGCTTTGCACTTATATCTGACCACGATAGGAAACTTTATTCACACATCATGATAGAAAACTTTTATCAACACATCATGTCAGAAAGGCTCTCAACCCCAGGCTGAGTGTCAGTCCCAGATTGAACAAATTCCTAGTAACTGACCAGGTGCCTCCATTCTCCCAGAGATTGGCATTTAGCACTTATATCTGATCATGTAGGAAACAATCCTATAGTCACATTAGAATGGCTCAACACTCATATCTGACATGGAAGGAACCAATCCTCTCACCATGAAAGAATGGCTCAGCCCTTACATCTGACCATGGAAGGAACCAATCCTCTCACCATGAAAGAATGGCTCAGCCCTTACATCTGACCATGGAAGGAACCAATCCTCTCACCATGTCAGAATGGCTCACAAACTCATCAATTCCCCTTAGAGGGAACCTCGATCTGGACAACACCAAGCTTCTCCCTGAAGTACCGAAACTTCACTCTGGCCAATGGCTTAGTTGACACATCAGCTATATGTTTGTCCATCGCAACATAATGGAGCTTCACTGCTCTTCTCTGCACCATATCCTTGATATAGTGATATTTGATCTTGATATGCTTTGACTTGTCATGGAACACCGGGTTCTATGACAACTTCACACAACTCTGGTTGTCACAATATATACAAGTAGCATCCAACTGGAGATCAAATAAATCAGATAGTAGCTTCCTCAGCCATACTGCCTCTCAACTAGCTAAACAGACTACGACATACTCTGCTTCAGCTGTACTTAGTGCCACACAAGACTGTTTCCTACTAAACCAAGAGATCATAGTTGATCCCATACTGAAGAAACACCCTGAGGTGCTCTTTCTATTGATGGCACTTCCTGCCCAATCTGAATCAACATAACCCTCCAGGTTAATCTTGTGCTTCACCTCATACTTGAGCCCATAATCAACTGTACCCCTCAGGTACCTCGGAATATGATTTGTAGCAATCAAGTGAACATGTCTCGGATCTGTCAGGAACTAGCTCAAGGTGTTCACAGCAAAGCAAATATTTGGTCTTGTATTCATCAAGTACATCAAGGACCCAATCATCTGATGATACATCATAGAATCAACCAACTCTAACGAAGCATCACTCAATAGCTTCAGGTTCGATTCCATAGGTGTGGTCATGGCCTTGCGGTTCATCATCCTGAACCTCTTCAGGATCTCTACTACATACTTCCCTTGTCTAGGGAGATTCCATTTGGATTCTGCCACAACTCCATACCTAGAAAATAGTGCATCATATCCAAGTCCTTCATCTCGAACTTGGCAGCAAGTCTTCTTCTTGCAAATTTAATGATTTCCTCTTTTCTGTCAGGAACAAGCCATCGACATATAACAGGAGCATCACTGGTCTTCCACCTTCAACCTTGAAGAAAAGGTTGAAATCCACTTTACTCTCAGTAAATCCTAGAATCATCAGTAAGCTGTCCATCTTGTTGTACCATGTCAAACCTTAGGATCTTCTAGAGTCACTCCCTCTGAAGTGGAGCATCATTCTCCCTCTATCTTTCATACTTTATGCACTAAAACATTTTGTACCAGAGTGACATGTAGCTTCCTCTGCTACTAATATTCTATGTATCCATCTAGGATCACTGGATACCAAGATCCTCTATCTTGAAGTTTTTCAAAAGTTCTTCTCGCACCCATCTGTGAGCTTGTCATCCTCTATAGACTTTCATATTCAACCTTGTAGCAAAGGTTCAGATATTCATCAAGCTCCTCATGTATGTGTTATTCCATGGGTGTCTTATGAGCTCGTACAAGGCCTTCTTTAATTTACACACATGATTCTTCCTGTCATGCGTCTCAACTCCCAATGGCTGCAAAAGTCTCTACGTAGTCTATGCCTTATTTTTGTGAGAAGCCTCGTGCTACAAATCTTGCCTTGTATCCCATGATGTTTCCACATACTGCATGATGGAACTACGAACTTCCCTTCATGTATCAATATTGCATCCTAGACATCATTCTTCTTGGACTGGTCTTCCCTTTCTTCTTGGTTACTTCTTCATGGCCGGAAGGTTCTGCATCAATGATATCGCTGCATTCGTCATATTATTCTTCATCTTGAACTGTCGTTACTTGTTCTTCAGAACAAGTCTCATCCTTCTTTGCTTGTAGTCTATTTTACGCGATCTTTCCTACAAGTCAAATGCATTAGGTGTATGGTTAGAAACATTTCATAAGGTATATTCATAACAAAAAATTCTTTTACATCAAGATACATGATTATGCAACTATTTTATCCAATACAACATTTATCCATATCTCACGAAAACTTTCTAGATGCCTTCAATCTCTACCAGGACAACATTTATATTGTGCACTAGTCCAATATGTTAGCAAAGAGGTTTCATTCTAGATAAGTAGCAATGGAGAGTTGTATAGCACCATGAGCTACTTACCCATCTCATGCATATTATTAGTATATTGTCATTAATGCAAACATTCTATCATGCATAATACATCAACTGAATATAAACAAATGCATAACAAAAACAATATTATGAAATGACAATTGAATACTTATCTTTATTTGTTTCATGGGTAGACTCCTTCTTGAGCCTTCAACTTCATTATCTTCTCCATTCATCATTTCTTATCCAAATGCTAAGATGGATAAGAGTTTCTTCAAGAGTTGAGTCCTTCATATTCCTCATTGCTTGAAGGATCTTCTTTGGATGGTGAGAGCTTGATCTTCAGTTGCTCCCATCTTCTCTTCTCTTATTATGAGTTGAGCTTCTTCTTCTTCCCAGAGTCTGTTGAAAGTAATAAATTCCTTATGGCACACATTCCTCGCATGAATGAATCCCATGATCCTGGGAGGCCATTCAAGGTGTCTCTCACCACTTCTGCATTCTCCACTACTTCTTCTACTGCTACAAGTTGTTCTTTGATTTGAGAGACCCTCGTAAAGTATGACTGTATGGTCTCTGCATTCTGGATCTTCACATTCTTCAACTGTTTTCTCAAATTCATATTCTAATTTATGTTATTCCCTTCAAATATCTTGTTCAAGGAATCAAATATCGCTTTTGGTGTCTTTATGGAAGACACTTGTGGTATAAGGTGATCCATGATTGAATCATCAATGATATTCTTGGCCTTGACCAAGTTCTTATGGTGTAAGGATTTTAGCCTCATCTCCCTCTAGAACTGGAACCTCTCTTCTTATGTAGGTGTCCAATTCATTTTCTTCAGGGAGATCATATAATTCCATGCTTGGAATTTGTCAACTTCACCAAGCTTATCATCAAGCTGATGTGATAGCTTACTTTGAAATGAGAACCTCAAATTAAAATAGCAAAAGATTAGATCTTACCGATTTGAGGTGTCTGTCCTGGTTCCGGAGCTGGATGATCTAGAGTTTGTCAGACAAACCATAATTTTCAAAACTTGGAATCTTTAAGTTTTTATTGGATAGAAATATATACCTCTTCAAGGTTAGCTATCCAATGTACTCTTTTTCTAAAAACAGTGGAGGGAAGCTCCCGGAACAGGAAGCCCTAGTTTTCCAATTTCTTCTGCAGAAATACCTGATACTCTTTCTGCGGTATCTCCAAAATTACTTATCCTCTATGTCTAAAACTTTGTAATAAGTTATCATCACATGTCCTAGTTCCAACACCATAGCTTTAATCAGAATTGGTTTCACCAATTCAGACTTATGAGCGTTTTCACAAGGTGACTCGTTTCAATATTGTTCAGCATAGCCAAGTTGTATGGACTGCCACGTGTCACTGTTTCATCTTATGGGTCTGAAACTTGGACCATAGAAATTAAAGTCTGTTCCATTTTTGGAACATCTTCATAAAATTAATTTGGACCTTCATAGCCTAAGATATAGAAATTCTCCCCAGGTGTCATGTTTAGGGATGAATCCTAGGAGAGGCTGGAACCCTAACTTGGAAGAATCATATCTCCTAGAATATAGTGCATCTGATGCTGCAACTTGGACACAATGTACATCAGTATTTTATCTTCGACCTATGAAATTTTTGTCTCTTGATACTTCTGTAATCCTGAGATATAGCGAATGTACCAACACTTATCAGTTTTAGTATTTAGGGTTTTTACAGCCCAAGGTCAAACTAGGGTTTGACTTTCTTGGAGTTTCACTCAACCAAAAATATTGACCCAAGTCTCTAAACTTTGATTTTGATGAGGAGAGAAATCCTATTTCAGACTCACTCAAAAATTCATGTTCTATAAGAATCCCTAGTTTCCCGCAACAAAAGCTGAAAATGTCCAGAATCGAATTCTGCTTCAACAGAAAGATGCGCCCTTCAATGGAGAGTCAGCCTACCATATTTTTTCTGATGGATTATGGAGAGAGACCCAAAAATTAAGAATCCCTAGATTCTATATCTGCACAATTTCTTCTTCTCATGTTAGCTCTGATACCATGTTAGATTTTTATCATTCAAGCTAGCATTATCTTAGGATCTTTAACTGAGAGAATAACAAGCACAGCAATCAAACACAAGAGACAATAGACACAAATATTTTCCTCAGGGAAACCATAAAGGAGAAAACCCTGCAACTTCCTCAGAGCTAGAATCAACACCAAAAGAAAAACCCAAAAAATAAAGATGATTTCCTGACAGTAGTAGTCTCTCTCTCTGATCTTAGCTTCTTCTCTCTCACTCATGCACCCCAGTGAGTGAGTGTGTGTGTGATAAATAGAGAGTCTCACTCTCTATTTATATTATTTTGTTCACTTAAACTTTAACTCTATTATGTAGGATCGAGTAACCACAACTGGAGTACTAATGATGTGACTTACATTAACTCACTTAGGGCCAACTTCTCTAGGAGAGTATAATAACACTAGTGCCCCACAACTGTGGGGACTTTAACCCTTGATTAATAGGAGGGTTACCCACAATGACTTTACATGACTTGTTTACATTATTGAATCTCTCGATAGGAACATCGAGCATGACATGACTCAAATACATTACAGACACTTCCTGGAATAAACATCGAGATACAATACATAAGATATGCAGATGAATACATTCCAAAGTTACAAATACATCAACAAATGCAACCCTCATTCCTTCCACATCCAATGCAGAGATGGATAGGAGGTTCTTCTTAAGTCCTGGTACAAATAGGACATCCTTCATTTTCATAGACTTTCTAGAGTCCAATTTGTAGGAGGATTCTCCACTACCTTTTATTGGATACTGGTAGCCATCCCCAAGTTTCACCTTGTGGGTTGATTCATGTTCTGATAGTTTCACAAATGATTCTTTGAATCTCGTCATGTATTTGGAAGCCCCACTGTCTATAAGCCAATCATTTCTTCCATGTGTGATGTTTCCCGTGAGAGTGGAAATCAAAACATATTCTTCATCACTTGAAGAATCATCACTTTCTTGCTTAATTCTCTTTGTGGAAGGTTCATCATCTTCTGTTGTCACATGCCCCAATTTTGCAAAAATAATATTATCCTATTTTATTTTATTTAAAGAAAATATGTTAAATTTTATGCTAAGTTGTAGTTGATGACTCAGTGGAGTCAAGGATATTAAATGTAATTCTGAATATTTTAAGTATAAATAAATAAAGGTGGAGACAATGGCTTAGGAGAGCTGTTAAAAGAGTGTTTACTAGTCAAATTGGCGGAGGAGAATGGGTGGGGAGCAAATAGACAAGTGGCAGCATCCTCGAACCTCTTCCAACTGTTGCAGGTGGAAACCTCCGTACATTTGGGGTCATGAAACACCCAAGAAAATGGGATCAGAGAAGGTGGCTCATTTAATGACAACTAACCCAAAAGACCTAGGCAATCTTTATAAAAATGCCCATTCAAGAGAGCTGAGGCTGCTCATTCTAGAGAAGTGATCATTAATGTGAATGTATTTTAGAGAAATTCAATGGCAAGGGAATTTGTGGAAAGAGTTTGAGGGGTTAACTGCTAAGTGATCTAGTGCATCTTTTCACCTGAAGGATCTTACTGCTGAGTGCAGAGTGATTACTGAGTCATTGGACTAGTCTATTGTTTGCTTGCTCCACCAGTTCTCAACCAAGGAGACCAGGAATAGGCTCAGGGGTCCTGAGGAAGCATTGTTTGAGAGCTCTCCAAGAGTTTGGTAGGGAGGAACGACCTCCTAACATTGTTGTTGTCCATCTTAATCAGGTTCCACATTCTATTGTGTTACTGTGTTAGATAATAAAATGCTAATCTGACTGATTAATAAATGTTAAATGTTTTAATTGTGAACTATTAAAGTTAGATATCTTTTAATTTTATTAAAAGAATGAATCTGAAATAGATGGAAAATAATTCTAACCTGTGTTTTTTCACATCTAGAAGGACCATACCATACTCCAGCACATGCAACGTATTTAGAATAGATGAAGGAAATAATAAGAAACTGAAATGATTAGATGTAATATACATTTCATAATAGCAAGTAAGTTATTGCAGTATGTAGGATAATATCAAAAGACCAATAACCTGGTTATTTGTGTTCTTTGTTTATATAAATATACTGATCATGAAATAACAGTATTCCATTACAGGTAGAAGAATTATTAGGTTAATAAAATACCCTAGTAGATAAGACGTTATGTTTATATACAGTGAATTATTCTTTCTTTATTTCAAATCAAAATATGCAAAAGGATAAACTATGTTATGTTATCAATATATTCTTTTATGTTTTAACTATTTTCAAATACAGTAGAAAGGATACAGGTAAACTACTTTGGTACTTTTAGATAAACGGAGAAATAAACTATAATTACTTAGTTCATTTACTTATAATGTTAAGTAAACTAAGACAACAGTTACTATACACAAGAATGGTTTTATGGAATGTAATTATCATTTATCAAGAACAGACTAGTTACTAGATGGATGTTTACAAATAACTCTAATAAAATTATTGCTAACATTTCAGTAAAAATAATAAGAATAGGATTATAACTAACATAAAAATTAAGTACCTATTTAAGAAAGAACTGTTTTAAATTCAGCAATAGGTTATACCTGTAAAGATAATCTACAGGGTCAAAACCCTAAATTAGAAATAATTATTATTAAATAAAATACATAAGCTACAATCCAATTATTTGGTATGTTTATATATAAACAATTAGTTTATGAGAGACTGTTTACAGTCCTTGAGAACAGATAAAAGAACTGATATTTAAATATCACTCACAGTTTTCACAACACACCTGTACGTTAATTAAAACAAGTTTAATAATTAACAGTACTTATTAAATAATAAACTAATTGAAAGATTTATGTAAACAAAGGTCTCATTCAAGAAACCCTAGCTCAAAATTTCTGAGTCAGCAAGTAAAACAATGTTATAATATGACTGAGTGAGAGTATTTAAACCATTAACAATATTTTCATACAAAATAAATAATACACAGTAAAAATTAAAATTACACAGTCGAATAGGGTAAAAACCCTAGGTTACAGAGTCACAATAATAGCATTAAGATAAACTAAGTCCGAACTCGAAGGAAAACCTTGTGTATTGTTTGACAGGTCGTAAGGCTTTAAACACAGTCAATGTAAAAAAAACCAGCTAGGAGCCAGTGCACCCATATTGTGAAATGGGTTTAATAAAAAAAACTACAGACTATGTAACAAAACCTACAGTATTGTAAAAACCTTTTAACACGATAAACGAGTATTTACAAGTCACATCTTGAGCCGGAGTTACCCTGTAGTAAGCGAGGGTTTAAACAAAACCAAAACTAATAAACTGAAGAACAACAACCCAAGACTGGGTAAAACATGTCGTAACCTCTTCCAATTGTAAACTTTCCCCTGAGGTCTACACAAGCAGGGAGAGCCATTTGGTAACCAGGGCTTACCATAGACTAAACATCGGTCCATTTGAGAAGTGGTTACTGTCAATGTTAAGGAGAATTGTCCCTGCAAAATTGGAAACCAAAATATAATTAAAAACTTGTGTATGGAACTAAAACTGTAAATTATTTATAAGCTTCCAACTTCTTAAAAACGATGAGTTACCTGTAATGTTGGAAACTGAAGTCAAGAAGAAGGTAGATCGATACCACGAGCACAGCAACCCTCGCATTCACCTGAGAAGGAGGCAGCTGAGTTTAGGTTATCAACTACATCAACAACTAGAGCAAGAGCAAGCCAAGGCAATGAATAAAACACAACTTCAACACTGAAAATACCAACTGTGTAATACAATCCTCATGCACAGCAAGGTTGTTTGCAAAAACCAACACTTTCACGAGCTATGACTTACATCTCTCACTCTAAACAACGATTCTTCAAATAAAATGCACAGACAGTGGAGCTGGAGGCAAGCAACTACGAGCCCTCATGGCCGTAGTGAACCCAACGAAGTAGAGACCGAAACCCTTGTTGAACAATGAATTTTATAGTTTCAAGGTAAGAATTATAAGTCACGTATTGCATGGCAAGGAGAATTCCACGTGTACTCAAATCTTTTCACTTCACGGTGGGTTCTTATGTATAGTTTCCAACTGCAATCATTCAAACCAATTAATTGATATATCAATTACATTATGCATGTAATGATAATGTATTATCACATAAATTCAATATCATATTCCAAATGAAGTCAAGCCTCGATGATGAACAAGTGGTAAGCCATCGTTAATATAATGTCTAAACTTTGCAAATAGCTTTGGTAAAGAGTCAATTTGCATATGGATTCGATGCTTTTGTTTCTCAAAGATTTTATTTATGATTTTGATGCCTAGTTTTGTGAGGATCTTATAACCTTTCAAAACCAAACTTGTAAGAAAAATATTAGGAGGATAGTAGAAGTTTGGAAAGGATTGTAAATGCCTTATTTGACTTTTCCTTACAATCATGAACTATGATTGCTTAAGCTATAAGATTTAGATTTAAACTAATAAGGTGCTATAGTAACTTTTATATACAAGAATAGCTCCTATTCTTAAATGGGATCTATAGTACTAGATGTAGGATATAAAACCTACAAGTACATGATCTTTGAACTCCATAATATTTACCAAGATCTAAGATGAATCGAATCAAGGTAAGTTAGAATTTAGAGTTTAGGATAGTAAACTATCTAGGAATTTATTGCACTACTTTTACATTTAAGTAGATAGTAGGGTAATGTGAAGTTATCACATGATGTTAGTCATAAAGAAAATGGGAATTCAAGTCACAACTTGATGATGTTTTTATGCAAAGGAGACTTTAAAATTATAGGCGATGTAAGCCGATAAATTCACTATATTGAAGCCTAAATAAAATAGAGCTAAAAAGTACATAGTAGGCTTGTGTTCTGAAAGGCTTAGGTCTATTTCTATGATGATAAGCAGCGCTTCAACTATTATGATAATAATAGAATTAGATTCTTATGTCCATGGAAGAGTTATGAAACAATATCATGAGCTCTTTTAAGAACTGGAAATTACTTAGAGTAAAGTTAGAAGGAGGTTATATCTATCTTAAAGATCTATCTGATAAAAAATAAAATTAGAACGACATTTATAACCCTTACGACATGAAGATTAAGTAATATCATATTGTGGATCAAGTAAAAGAAAGCATTACTTTACCTTGCAGGATCTTGAGTCTTCTAAGCAAACTTTTACTCTAAGCAGTACTTTAAGAAAAAAGAAATATATCTGGTTTAACGCCTTAATAAACTTTTACGGGGTCAAGATTTACCTGTCAAGCCTATAAAGATCCAGAAATCTAGATACGTTAGCAATCGCTAAGTAAGCCCCATCTAGAAAATGACTCCTCATCTACTTGACATTCAAACCATCAGTACAGCTAAATATTCGAATGCAGATTACTTACATCACTTATCAAAATTAAAACATCATTAATCTATATGTGTTAAGTGTAATGATTATTTTTATTCTTCTATTTCATTTCTTCTATTAGCTGCTAGCAGTTATCTAACTACAACTGTAAACATTTCATGTTATCTCAAAATTTTAAATTTTTATGAAAATTTGGGGTTTTGACATGTGGTATTAGAGTACAAGGTTCAAACACTAGGCCTTGATGAAGCCCAACTAGCTTTTATGAAACAGTAAATTGAATTATTATGCTGATGTATTTTCTTTTAAATGTTATTCAACAGAGAAATTGTTTTTTGAAGTTTAACAAATAGGTATGGAAAGGCTGGAGGATTATGCAGAGGATAAATTTCCGTTTACTGAACCAGAAAACTTACCAAGAGATCCTATACTAGAGGATTTAACTACTAATTCCTCAGAACTGTTACAAACTGTAAAAGACCTAAAATCTGAAATGGAATATGTAAAGTGAGATAATGAAAGGATTTTGAGGGCTCAGGAGGAGTTGAATCAGATCCTAATAGAAAAGTTTCAAACTGAGGGTAGGGGTAGAAGAACTGAATCAGAAGATACAATTCATCAACGTAAATTTAAAAAGATGAAATATACTAAAAATGAAAGCAGTTCATCTTCATAGGTGTTTGATGAACAACGAAACTACCATTCTACTAGTGATAGTAGTGATGATAACCATTACACTAAAAAGAGGAAATACAAACCTTATGAGGAAATTTATAGGGAATTTAAAAATATAAAACCACCAACATTCAATGGAGAGACTGAGAAGGGGGAGGAAGAAGAATCCTGGTTATCTGGGATGAAGAAGTATTTCTAGATATATAACTATTCTAACCAATTAAAGGCTAGAATGGCTATCTACAATCTCTTAGGAAAGGCTGACATTTAGTGGCAGGACTTAAGGAGAGTTAAGGGAATGAAAGAGAAGAATGTAAATTGGAGTACCTTCAAAAGGTATTTTACAAAGAAATTTATGTCTAAGCAATACTATGAAGAGAGAGCAAAAGAATTTTATGAGATTAAATTAGGATCGATGAAAATGAAAAATCTAAACAGCAAGTTTTTAAGTCTACTTAGGTATGTGCCATACCTTGTAGATGAGAAACCAAAGGTACAGTGATTCCTCAACTATCTACCTTATCATATTAAGGACAGGATTGAATATGACAATCCAAAGACCTTGGAAGAAGCTATGAGGAAAGCCAACTTTTATTTTGAACAGAATCAGAAGAAGGAAAGTATGGCCAACTGGAAGGCCAAGAAGAATAATAACCAGTATGATCAAAAGAAGAAAGAATTTGTGCCCAACAGAAATTCTAAGAACAATAAGGCCAGAAATTTTTCTAACAAAAATTTCCCAAGAAATAAGAATAATTCACCAAGCAATCAGAATAATTCTAAGGGTAAATAATTTGCTAATAACCATGGTAATTATACAAATAATTTTGAGTGCAAAAAACCTATAAATTGTTGGGAGTGTAATGGCCCACACTATGCTTCAGTCTGTCCTAATTGGAAAAATACTGTCAATAATATTCATACCATATAGGAGGAGATGACTGTTGGAGAATTAGCAAGGACTATGCCCAGAATCAACGCAACCTTGGAGAATCAACAAGCAGAATATCAAACTTCTATGGTGGAAGTAAAAGGTATGATAAATCAAACCCTTGTAACTATTTTAATTGTTCTTGGAGCTAGTCTCTGTTATATTGCACCTAAAATGGTAGAAAAATGTAAGTTACATGTTGAAAAATTTGAAAATTCTTGGTTGGTTCAGTTAGCCACTGGTGCTAAAAGGAAGGTAACTTGTTTTGTAAAAGAATGTGCAGTGGTTATGGATCATTTTGAAACTGTTATAAAGCTTAATGTATTTCCTCTTGGTTCTTATGATTTACTGATCGGTATGGATTGGTTAGAACAACATAGGGTAATTTTAAATTGTTATGATAAAACTTTCACATGTTTAAACAGTGATGGAAAACCAATAAGTGTAAAAGGAATTCCTAGAAAAACCACCATAAGGAATATTTATGCTCTACAACTTAAAAGAGTTGTTAGGAAGGGTTGTAAAGCTTATGCAGTAACAATAACTAATGAGGAGATTCTAATTAAGACAAATAAATTAAAATTGGAAGACATAGCAGTCTTAAGAGAATATGTTGATGTATTTCCGGAAGAAAATCCGGGACTACCTCTGAAAAGGGAACTGGATTTTACCATTGAGCTAGTACCTGGTGCAGTACCTAGCTCAAAGGCCCCTTATCGAATGAACATACTCGAACTTAATGAATTAAAATCTCAACTAAAAGAACTTATTGATAAAAAGTATATTCGACCTAGTGTGTCTCCCTGGGGGGCACCTGTCATCTTTGTTAAGAAAAAGGATGGAACCATGGGAATTTGCATAGATTACCGTCAGTTAAATAAGATGACCATTAAAAATCAATACCCATTTCCCTACATAGATGATATATTTGATCAACTACATGGAGCCACAGTGTTTTCAAAAATAGATTTAAGGTTTGGATATCATCAAGTTACGATTAAAGATGAAGACATCTTCAAGACGGATTTTAGAACTCAATATGGTCATTACGAGTTTGTCGTTATGCCATTCGGGCTTACTAATGCCCCAGCTATTTTCATGTGTTTAATGAACAACGTTATGCATAAGTATCTAGATAAGTTTGTGGTTGTGTTTATCGACAACATTTTAATCTATTCAAAAACTGAAGAAGAAGATAAAGAACATTTAAAAATTGTTTTGCAAGAGTTACGAGATCATCAACTCTTTGCAAAGTTTAGTAAATGTGATTTCTTCAATGATAAGATTCAGTACTTAGGTCATGTAGTGACCAAGGAAGGGATTTCAGTAGATCCCGAAAAGATAAAGGCGATCGAAGATTGGCCGGTCCCTAAGGATGTAACTGATGTTCGATCTTTCATGGGAATTACTGGTTACTACCGGGGGTTCATTGAAGGTTTTTTGAGGATCGTGAACCTGATAACTTCCTTGCAGAAGAAGGGAAAGAAGTTTGACTGGAATCAGAAATGTGAGGAAAGATTTAAAAAGTTAAAAACTTTATTAACCAACGCACCTATTTTAAGAATAGTTGATCCAAATAAGGAATTTGTAGTGTGCACTGACGCCTGTAATGATGGTTAAGGCGATGTTCTGACTCAAGAAGGGCATGTTATTGCCTATGAGTCTAGAAAATTAAAAATTCATGAAAAGAATTATGCAACTTATGATCTGGAATTAGCAGTTGTTATACATGCTCTAAAGATGTGGCGACATCACCTAATTGGCAGAAAATTTATTTTAATGACTAATAATAAAGGATTAAAATATTTGTTAGATCAGCCTAATCTAAATTCCAGACAAGCTAGGTGGCTAGCTTTTCTAAGTGAGTATGATTTCGAAATTCAACACATTAAAGGTAAAGAAAATAAAGTTGTTGATGCATTAAGTAGAAATGCAAGGCTGAATTTTGCAGTAGTTATCAGCACATATACTACAGATTTGGATGAACAGCTTAAGGCAGGAATAAAACAAGATGAAATTTACCACAATTTACAAACTAAAACTAAAGAAAATCCAACAGAAATCTTAAGTAAAGGGTACAATTTGAATGCCAAACAAATTTTACTGTATAAAGACAGAATGTATGTACCTAATGTACCTAAAGTCAAGCTATTAATTTTGGATGAAATCCATAAAAATCCATACTCAGGTCATCCAGGCTATCAAAAGACTATAACTATGTTAAGAAAAGAATATTTTTAGCCAAATATGAAGACTGAAGTAGCAGAATATATCGCTAGGTGTTTTTAATGTCAGTAGGTGAAAACTAAACATCAACACCTAGCTAGATTACTTCAGCCATTACCCATTCCTAGATGGAAATGGGAGATAATCAGTCTCGATTTTTTTACTGGACTGCCTAGAAATCAGAATTTAAATGATTCTATCATGGTAGTAGTCGATAAGTTAAGTAAAGCAACTCACTTTATACCTGTTAAAACTACATATAAAGCTACAAACATAGCTAATATCTTTTTAAAACATATTTTTCGATTGCATGGAATACCGAAATTCATAATCTCAGATAGAGATCCTAAGTTTACAGGAAACTTTTGGAAGTCTTTGTTTAAAGGATTAAACACTACATTAAATTTTAGTACTTCGTTCCATCCTCAAACAGATGGACAAACTGAAAGAGTAAACCAAGTACTAGAGTATTTATTAAGAATGTATGTGAAAGACCAGCCAGGTAAATGGAAGGATTATTTGCGTCTGGTAGAATTTGCTTATAATAATAATTATCAGACATCAGCCAGATTTAGTCCTTTCGAAATTTTGTATGGAAGGAAATTTAATACTCCTATCTCTTGGAGTAATCCGGTGGATAGATTAGTATTAGGTCCTAAACTGTTAAAGGAAATGGAAGAAATTGTAAAGCAGGTACAAGGTAATCTGAAGGTTGCATAGGATCGATAGAAAAGTCAAGCAGACTTAAAAAGAACTCCAAAGGAGTTTCAGGTAGGTGAACATGTGTTCATCAAGGTAAGGCCCAAAAAAGAGCTCTCTAATATTGGGGAGTTGTGCAAAACTAGCACCTCGTTACTGTGGTCCATTTGAAATTTTTTCCAGTATTGGACAAGTAGCTTGTCAATTAGCATTACCACCAAATTTAAGAGTACATAATGCTTTTCACATTACTGTATTAAAGAAATATGTTCATGATGCTACTCATGTTGTTAACTAGAATGATGTATAGGTGGAACTAGAAGGAGATTTTCTGGTGGAACCAAACTGTATCCTCAGGCGGAGGGAGATCACACTTTGGAACCGCACCATTGGACAGGTGAAGGTGCAATGGAAGCACCTTAGTCCAGATGACGAAATGGAAAGTAATATGCAAGATGCATATCCAATTCTATTCTAGGGGAATTCTGAGGATGAAGAATAAATAATATTGAGGACAATGTTATGTTCTAAGGGGGGGTGTATGTCACATACCCCAATTTTGCAAAAATAATATTATCCTATTTTATTTTATTTAAAGACAATATGTTAAATTTGATGCTAAGTTGTAATTGATGACTCAGCAGACTCAAGGATACTAAATGTAATTATGAATATTTTAATTATAAATAAATAAAGGTGGAGACAACAGCTTAGGAGAGCTGTTAAAAGAGTGTTTACTGGTCAAATTGGTGGAGAAGACTGGGTGGAGAGGAAACAGACAGGTGCCAGCATCCTCAAACCTCTTCCAACTATTGCAGGTGGAAACCTCCCTACATTTGGGGTCATGATCCCCAAAGAAAGTGGGATCAGAGCAGGTGGCTCATTTAATGACAACTGACCCAAAAGACCTAGGCAGTATTTATAAAAATGCCCACTGAAGAGAGCTGAGGCTGCTCATTCTAGAGAAGTGATCATTCAGGTGAATTTACTTCAGAGAAATTCAATGGCAAGGGAATTTGTGGAAATATTTTGAGGGGTTAACTGCTAAGTGATCTAGTGTAGCTTTTCAGCTAAAGGATCTTACTGCTAAGTGGAGACTGATTACTGACTCATTGGACTAGTCTATTGTTTGCTTGATCCACTATTTCTCAGCCAAGGAGACCAAGAACAGGCTCAGGGGTCTTGAGGAAGCGTTGTTTGAGCACTCTCCAAGCGTTTGGTAGGGAGGAACGGCCTCCTAATGCTGTTGTTGTCCATCTTAATCAGGTTCTACATTCTATTGTGTTATTGTGTTAGATAGTAAAATGCTAATCTGACTAATTAATGAATGTTAAATGTTTTAGTTGTGAACTCTTAGAGTTACATATATTTTAATTTTATCCAAATAATGAATTTGAAATAGATGGAAAATAATTCTAACCTGTGTTTTTCCACATCTGAAAGGACCAGACCGTACTCTAGCATAGGCAGAGTATTTAGAATAGATGAAGGAAATAATAAGAAACTGGAATGAGTAGATGTAATATGCATTTCATAATAGCAAGTAAGTTATTGCAGTATGTAGGATAATATCATAAGACCAATAACCTGGTTATTTATGTTCTTTGTTTATATAAATATACTGATCATGAAATAACAGTATTCCATTACAGGTAGAAGAATTATTAGGTTAATAAAATACCCTCGTAGATAAGACGTTATGTTTATATACAGTACATTATTCTTTCTTTATTTCAAATCAAAATATGCAAAAGGATAAACTGTGTTATGTTATCAATATATTCTTTTATGTTTTAACTATTTGCAAATACAGTAGAAAGGATACAGGTAAACTACTTTAGTACTTTCAGATAAACGGATAAATAAACTATAATTACTTAGTTCATTTACTTATAATGTTAACTAAACTAAGACAACAGTTACTATAAACAAGAAGGGTTTTATGGAATGTAATTATCATTTATCAAGAACAGACTAGTTACTAGATGGATGTTTACAAATAACTCTAATAAAATTCTTGCTAACATTTCAGTAAAAATAATAAGAATAGGATTGCAACTAACATAAAAATTAAATACCTATTTAAGAAAGAACTGTTTTAAATTCAGCAACAGGTTATACCTGTAAAGATAATCTACAAGGTCGAAACCCTAAATTAGAAATCATTATTATTAAATAAAATACATAAGCTACAATCCAATTATTTGGTATGTTTATATATAAACAATTAGTTTATGAGAGACTGTTTACAGTCCTTGGGAACAGATAAAAGAACTGATATTTAAATATCACTCATAGTTTTCACAACACACCTGTACGTTAATTAAAACAAGTTTAATAATTAACAGTACTTATTAGATAATAAACTAATTGAATTATTTATGTAAACAAAGGTCTCATTCAAGAAACCCTAGCTCGAAATTTCTGAGTCGGCAAGTAAAACAATGTTATAATATGACTGAGTGATAGTCTTTAAACCGTTAACAAAATTTTCATACAAAATAAATAATACACAGTAAAAATTAAAATTACACAGTCGAATAGGGTAAAAACCGTAGGTTACAGAGTCACAACAATAGCTTTAAGATAAACTGAGTCCGAACTCGAAGGAAAACCCTATGTATTGCTTGACAGGCCATAAGGCTTTAAACATAGTTTGTGTACAAAGAAAAAAACCAGCTTTGAGCCGATGTACCCATATTGTGACATGGGTTTAATAAAAAATACTACAGACTGTGTAACAAAACCTGCAGTATTGTAAAAACCTTTTAACACAAGAAACGAGCATTTACAAGTCATGGCTTGAGCTGAAGTTACCCTCGTGTAAGCGAGGGTTTAAACAAAACAAAAACTAATAAACTCAAGAACAACAACCCAAGACTAGGTAAAACATGCTGTAACCTCTTCCAACTGTAAACTTTCCCCTACGGTCTACACAAGCAGGGAGAGCCATTTGGAAACCAAGGCTTACCGTAGACTAAACATCGGTCCATTTGAGAAGTGGTTACTGACAATGTTAAGGCGAACTATCCCTGCAATATTGGACACCAAAATATAATTAAAAACTTGTGTATGGAACTGAAACTGTAAATTCTTCATAAGCTTCCAACTTCTTAAAAACGAGGAGTTACCTGTAATGTTGGAAACCAAGTTCAAGAAGAAATTAGACCGATACCATGAGCACAGCAACCCTCGCTTTCACCTAAGAAGGAGGCATCTAAGTTTCGGTTATCAACTACATTGACAACTGGAGCAAGAGCAAGCCAAGGAAATGGAAAAAACACGACTTCAACACTGAAAATACCAACTGTGTAATATAATCCTCATGCATAGCAAGGTTGTTTGCAAAATCCAACTCTTTCATGAGCTATGACTTACATCTCTCACTCTAAACAATGGTTCTTCAAAGAAAATGCACAGACATTGGAGCTGGAGGCAAGCAACTGTGAGCCCTCATGGTCGCGGTGAACCCAACGAAGCAGAGACTGAAACTCTCACTGAACACTGAATTTTAGGGTTGCAAGGTAAGACTTATAAGTCACGTATTGCATGGCAAGGATAGTTCCACATGTACTCAAATATTTTCACTTCACAGTGGGTTCACTTCACAGTGGGTTCTTATGTATAGTTTCCAACTACAATCATTCGAACCAATTAATTGATAGATTAATTACATTATGCATGTAATGATAATGTATTATCACATAAAGTCAATATCATATTCCAAACGAATTTAGGCCTCGATGATGAAAAATTGGTAAACCATCGTTAATATAATGTCTAAACTTTGCAAATAGCTTTGGTAAAGAGTCAATTTGCATATGGATTCGATGCTTTTGTTTCTCAAAGATTTTATTTATGATTTTGATGCCTATTTTTGTGAGGATCTTATAACCTTTCAAAACCAAACTTGTAAGAAAAAGATTAGGAGGATAGTAGAAGTTTGGACAGGATTGTTAATGCCTTATTTGACTTTTCCTTACAATCATGAACTATGATTGTTTAGCTATAAGATTTAGATTTAAACTAATAAGGTGCATACATATATAGTAACTTTTATATACAAGAATAGCTCCTATTCTTAAATGGGATCTATAGTACTAGATGTAGGATATAAAACCTACAAGTACATGATATTTTAACTCCATAATATTTACCAAGATCTAAGACGAATCGAATCAAGGTAAGTTAGAATTTAGAGTTTAGGATAGTAAACTATCTAGGATTTTATTGCACTACTTTTACATTTAAGTAGATAGTAGGGTAATGTGAATTTATCGCATGATGTTAGTCATAAAGAAAATGGGAATTCAAGTCACAACTTGACGATGTTTTTATGCAGAGGAGACTTTAAAATTATAGGCGATGTAAGATGATAAATTCACTATATTGAATCCTAATTAAAATAGAGCTAAAAAGTACATAGTAGGCTTGTGTTCTGAAAGGATTAGGTCTGTCTCTATGATGATAAGTAGTGCTTTAACTAATATGATAATAATAGCATTAGAGTTATGAAATAATATCATGAGCTCTTTTAAGAACTAGAAATTTCTTAGAGTAAAGTTAGAAGTAGGTTATATCTATCTTAAAGATCTATCTGATAAAAAATAACATTAGAACAACATTTATAACCCTTACGACATGAAGATTAAGTAATATCATATTGTGGATCAAGTAAAAGAAAACATTACTTTACCTTGCAGGATCTTGAGTCTTCTAAGCAAAATTTTACTCTGGCAGTACTTTAAGCAAAAAGAAATATATCTCATTTAACGACTTAATAAATTTTTACGGGGTCAAGATTTACCTGTCAAGCGTCTAAAGATCCAAAAATCCAGATACGTTAGCAATCGCTAAGTAAGCCCTAGCTAGAAAATGACTCCTCATCTACTTGACATTCAAACCATCAGTACTGCTAAATATTTGAATGCAGATTACTTACATCACTTATCAAAATTAAAATAGCATTAATCTATATGTGTTAAGTATAATGATTATTTTTATTCTTCTATTTCATTCCTTCTATTAGTTGCTAGCAGTTATCTAACTGCAACTATAAACATTTCATGTTACCTCAAAATTTTAAATTTTTATGAAAATTTGGGGGTTTGACATCTGCAGCATGAGCATGATGTCTTCTCTTGTTCCCTTTCTTCTTGAGAGAGCCATTTTTGTTCTTAGGGAAATCTCTAGCATAGTGTCCTCTTTCATCACACGTAAAGCATCTGAATTTAGGTAGATTCTTGTTAGCTCTTCTAGAATGAAAGTGCTTACCTTGGTGATGATTTGTTTTGCTCTTCTTGGATTGTACTGTGAGAGCTTGATATTCATTTCCCATATTTCCTTCTCGAGCTGCTATTCGAGCTTCTTCTTATGAGCATTCTTCCCATAGTCTGCTAAACTTGACTAGCTTCTTTCTGGCACAGATCCCTTGAATGAAAGAGTCCCATGTCTTAGGGAGACCATTCAAGGTGGTCATCACAATTTCTGCATTCTCTACTTCTTCATCCACCGCTTCAAGTTGTTCCTTGATCTGAGAGACCCTTGTAAAGTAAGACCAGATGGTTTCCACATTCTGGATATTTACATTCTTCAATTGGTTTCTCAGAATCATCTTTCGGTTTATGTTATTTCCTTCAAACAGTTTGGTCAGGGAATCAAACATAGATTTAGGTGTCTTTAGGGAGGACACCTATGGTATGAGGTGATCCTTAATTGAATCAGCAATAATCCTCTTAGCCATGACCAATTTCTTCTTGTCTAAGGCCTCAGCCTCATCTCTTTCTGGAATTGGAACCTCTTCATTAATGTAAGAGTCCAACTCATTTTCTTCCAAGACCAGGGAGATCCTATACTTCCAGGCTCGGAAGTTATCATCTCCCTCAAGATTTTCATCAAGCTTGGTATGATGAGACATCATAACAGAGAAACTCAAATCAAAATGCAAAATATTTAGATCTTACCAGGTCAAGATGTCGGAACTGGATCTAGAGCTGAATTTCTATAGAGTTGGTTCAGGAGAAGATTAGGGTTTGACTTTCCTTGAGTTCTTCCCAACCAAAAACTTTGATCTTGATCTCTAAACTTCTATTTTGAGGAGGAGATCAATCTAGGCCTGGGCTCATTCAAAAATTCCACTTCTATGGAAAGCCCTAATTTTTGGTAGTAGTGTCAGGTCAAAAACTAAAAATGATCAGAATCAGATTCTGCTTCGATAGAAAGATGCGCCCTAGAGAGGATAGACAGCCCAACCTTCTTTTGTTGAAAATCTATGGAGAGATATCCAAAAAGTAGGAATCCCCAGTTTTCGCAGCTGCATAGTGTCTTCTTATCAGGTTAGCTCTGATACCATGTTATATTTTTATCATTCAAGCTAGCATTATCTTAGGATCTTTAATTGAGAGAATAATAAGCACAACAACCAAACACAAGAGACAATAGCCACAAAGATTTTCCTCGAGGAAACCATAAAGGAGAAAATCCCGCAACTTCCTCAGAGATAGAATCAGCACCAAAATCAAAACCCCAAAATAGTAAGATGATCTCCCGACAGCAGTAGTCTCTCTCTCTCTTGTCCCATCAACTTCTTCTCTCTCAGTTATGCGCTACAATTGAGTGTGAGTGAATGTGTGATAAATAGAGAGGCTCACTCTCTATTTATACTAATTCTCGACTTGATAATAACTCACTAGGGTCAACTTCTCTAGGAGAGTCTAATAACCCTAGGGCCCCACAACTGCGGGGACTTTAACCCTTGATCAATAGGAGGGTTACCCACAATGAATTTTCATGACTTGTTTACACACACTTCCTGGAATAAACATCGGGGTACAATACATAAGATATACAAGTGAATACATTCCAAAGTTACAAATACATCAACATAAAGAAAGAGCTAGAACATATTAATACGTCCCTCATGAACAATGGATATAACAAAAAAGAGATTGATAGATTTTTCCAAAACATAAAAAGCAAAAGAAACAAAAACAAAGAGAGAGATACAACTTTCCTAAGAATCACGCTTCCTTATATCCATGGCATGACAAAAAAAATCACTAACATTCTAAGGAAGAAAAACATAAAGGTGGCATTTGCCCCTCCCAATTTACTCAGAACTATGCTCGATAAAGCCAAAGCTCCTATTGATCTAAAGCACCAAAAAGGTGTCTACAAAACACCTTGTTCATGCGGTGAATCCTACATAGGTGAGACTAGAAAGTCTACTACAAGTAGGTTAGAAGAACACAGCATAGATATCTGACATGAAAGAACAAAAAAATCAGCCATAGCAGAACACTCCCACAACACAAAAGATCACATTTTCTTAGAAAATCCAAAAGTCTTAGCGATCATCCCAAATTACTACAAAAGGAAAGTTCAGGAAGCCATAGAAATTGAGAAATGCACAAGGAACTTCAACCGCAACGATGGACTGAAACTAAAAGAAACATGAAAACCTGTCATTAGAAAACTAATTCGATAATTAAAACTCTAATAAAAAATCTTTGATGAGAAATAATAATTAAACCTCTATTCAAAGTTTATAAAAACATTAAAACAATTTTAAAACACCTTAATAACTTAATTATAATAAAAAATAATAACATTATTTGCACCTTATGAAAAACACAGTGGGTAACCTAGGATAACATTTTGAAACAACATTACTCAATAAATATTGTTTAATAATATTTTTATAATGAATAACTATTACAACATTAAAAACAAAAAAATCTCCTAAAAATTTAGATCTAAAATAAGTTACATGATAACATTAAATTAAATTATATAACTAGGTTAAATTTTAACATTAAAACAACGTTACTTATTAAATATTATTGCAAACAAAAAATTTATCTATAAAATTCTCCTAAGTAAAAATTTATCACTAGAACATAACTTTGAGATTAAGTAATTTAAACATTAATTCTAAAGTATAAACAAAAAAATTTAAAAAATAAATAATTAAACTTCTAAATAAAATTAAACACTAAAAGGAAATTAGAATAAGTAATAAGAATAATTTAAAAACTAAAAAAGTAATTAATAAAATTAATTTAAAAAAATAATAATAATAATTTGATTTAGATTTAAACTCTAAAACCGACATAAAAAAAACTAGGAAAACCTTAGACTTGGACAATTTCATATTTATTCTTAATGTCCGAGTGCAAAAAAGAGCGAGAGTCTACTTCTCCTAAGGATGAACCTACTTGACAGGTTTGAAACTTGTTGACAGAAAAAACTCTTACCGCAAATCTCCTTCAGTTTTCAAAAATTATCAAACTGTGGATTAGCCATGAATAACCAAAAAAAACACATCAATCATCTATTTGCACATGATATGGAAGAAAACTAGCTTTCATATTATCATCAAAATGGAAATAATACAATACACAACCCTTGGATGGAGGATCAAAATCACATCTAATACTAAACAACTTCCATAATTTTCTTCTACTAAGTTCTTAACCAATCCTTTCCCATTAAAAAAACCCTCTTTATATAGGCATATATTCCCATCCTAGATTGTTACTTGCACACAACTTTAGTGGCATGCAAAATTCCATTAGCAGTTTGGTTCTATTGATGTGCAATCTCTTTGCGTAATGTCTCCTTTGGTGTTCCATTTCCTACCAAATCGAGTCTTCTATATGTGAACATCTGTCTAAAATTCTAGGTGCCAACATGAGACTAGTAGAACATTAAATACCCAGTATATCATTCTTGCACATCTAATTGCTAGAATTGTTCATCCTAAACACCTTGCAATTACAATTGTCACTCTATATTTTTTTCCTACCGTCCATTCTCTTTCATACTATGTCTAATATCCATATAAATGATGTCCAATGCATGCATGCCACCTTTCTTGTTGATCCCAGTCCCTAAGAATGAGATCCTAGTATATTTGAGAGAACAACAAGAAGCATTACACATTTATAAATTTCAACTTTAAATTATGTTACAAATAATTTAACTCCCTATTTTCTTTTTCGTTGCTGTATTCACAGCATAGAGTACCTCAAAGGTTAAAACATAAATTGGAGAGAATATTTCAAGATATTTTCCCCTTGGACAACTACATATCATATATGAACCTTAGTAGTGAGTGGGGTTCAAAATCCAACTGTGACATTTCACTTGGAAACCCCATTGAAGGAAAACCTGTCTTCTGGAAGAAGGAACGAGTGGAATCATCTTGATCCCGAATAGTACACACACTTTTACAATCTTGAAAGGCTATTCATCTAGAGAAATATAAAATCTAGATAAGTTACTTCCTCATCAGGTGATCCTATATCTCCTATATTTTATCCAATCAATATTGAGAATCATGAACCACAATATTATTATACAAATTCTCATGTTCAATGAAGTTCTCAACCTTTTCTAGCTCTTCATAACTACCCTTTGATTTTCCCACCTCTTATTACGCCAACTAGTAGACCTGAATTGAAAGGATCTAGGGTACCTATAACCCCAGAGGTAGAAAACTATATTCTTCAACACTTGTCAATGGTAAGAGTAGGAAGAGGTGGATATGTTTGACCACCTCCACCAACGGATATTCCATGGGTAGTTGCAAGGCATGGGTATTTGGACCTTACAGCAAATATTCATCCCCTACCTAATAACTATATGAAGCTATAACCAAAATTCAATGTTGAGAAAAATATTTTTGTTGAAGAACATCTCTCTGCTTTCCAAGATTTCCCTGACAATATCTTCATAGACCATGAAGATGTGCTCATGAGGCTATTTGTCCAAACCATGGAGGGAAATGTAAGAAAATGGTTTAGGGACTTATATGCTAGAAATATTAGAGCATGGGAACCCTTGAAGACACATTTCTAACTCAATGGGGTGAAAAGAAACATTACCAATATTACCTCACTGGATTTCTTTCTTTAAAGAAGAAAGAGATTGAAATTGTGGAAGATTTGACTAAAAGGTTTAACAAACTTTATCAAAAAAATCCTTGTCATTATTAAACTAATTCAATTTGTAGCTAAGGTTACATATTTTGGGAATTTTGAGGCATATTTTGTTGTTTTGCACAGAGAAAGGAGATCTTCCACCCTACTAATCATGTGGGATGATGTTGTGGCTTTAGAGGGAAACATGACAATGTAAAAGGATAAAGAAAAGGTTAAGGAGAAGTAAAAAAAGATAAGAAGAAAGGTAAGGATGAGCCTGGTTCCTCAAACATGACCATATATTCCCATGAAGCCGAAATTGAGGAAATGTATAGAATGATAAGAGACATTTTGAACAAGTTGACCAGACTTGAAGTTTAAGGTTCTAGTCCTATAAAGTCCCCTTAATGAGGTGCCAGAAATTGAAATTCATTTATAAGACCCTATAATCCTTAGATTCTTCCTAGAGAAAGAAGAATAGAAGAAATCTAAATAATATGATTGAAGAGGCTTATGAGGAGGATTTTTCAAATCCTTTGGAAGAAATGCACTGCTTGGAAGATCAAGATGATACAATCCATGTCATTGAAAATGATTATGCAAGGTATGTTCACTCTAGAGTTTAATTTGAAGATGATTATCGAAGATTTGGAGTTTCTGCTACACAGTTTCAAAAAAAATAGATTCACTATTGGTTGAAATCCATAAGAGGTATAATATTAGACCAAGACCCTATGCTCAAAATATTAATAATCACCCTTATTATAAGAAGGGTTCCCAAAGTAATTCTATTTTTTGAGGACAAATCAATTGTTGTCCCTTTTATTCTACTCGCTCATGATAAGCCTAAAATTAAGAAAACACATGTTGAACAAAAAGAAGTTGACAAGCCTGCTGTTCCACTCAATATAGGACACGAAATAAATAAGATCAATATTCTTGTCCCATTGTTCGAATTGGAACAAAAACCCATCTACCAACCACAAATTAAAAAACTCATGAAGGGTATTGAAGCTATCCCCCAACCTAATACTTTGAATATCCAGGAAGAGCACTCCACTTTCATTTTTGGGACCCATATAGAAGAAAAAGATGACTTAATACCCCCTTATCTATCACTTTAAATTTGCATGATAAGTTTTTACATAATTTTTTTTCTAGATTCCAGGGAACCTCACAATATGATGCCCAATAAAGTGACGGATAAGCTCGAACTTGAAATTACCAAACCGTACCATGAGTTGTATTCTTTCAATTTAAGGAAAGTAAAATGCTTATATTGATTAAGGACATGGTGGTCACACTATCTCAACTACCAATTAAGAGCATCTTAATGGATATCATAGTGTTCGATGTTCCAGTAAACTATGGCATATTGTTATCCACATCATAGAAAACTAGGAGTCACATTACAAATCGATATGACTTTTACTATTGTCCTTGTTTGCGAGGCAGAAAATAAAAGGTTGTACAAGGAGAAAAAACTAAAATATGTGGTAAGTGATAATAAGTATGCTAAGAAACATATTGTTTAGGAAACAAAAGAAAACGTGGCTTGCTACAATCTGCCATTAAATAGAGATTTTGTTGAGGAAAATCAAATGCAAAATCCGTTCCTATAGGTCAAGAGGAAATAAATGAGGTTTGTAAACTATTCTTTGATGGATCATATTTTAAAGAAGGTTTAGGGGTGGGATTAGTACTTATTCCCCCAACATGTGACATTGTTTCTTTACCTCATAAACTTGAATTTGACATTACAATTAACATTGTTGAATACAAAGCTTTAATCTTAGGATTAGAAGGTACCAGTAAAATGGGAGTGTTAAATATTTTAGTTTATGGGGATTCAAAATAAATTGTACAGTAGATAAAAAAAGGTATATTGGATGAAGAATCCTAGGATGATATCTTATATAAATAATGTCTGGGATCTCATTGATAACTTATTTGAAGCTTTCAATAGTATAGTTGCATCTAGAGATAAAAATCAGCAAGCAAATGCACTTGCCACCAATACTACTACATTCAAAAAAAAATCTCATTCCTAAACTTAAACATGTGGTTGAGATGAGATATAATCCATCTATTCCAGAGAAAGTTAGAGATTGGAGAGTTTTTTAAGACAATCAACAAATCAATAGGTTCTAGTAACTGGTTGAAGAGTTTTCAACCAAACACATATATCGGGATCAAGACCAAGGCAAGGAGGATTGGACTAAAGAGGAAGAGAAATCTACCCCTGAGTTTTTAAATTAAATGTTAGGTCATAGAATTTTACACCTAAAGAACAACTACATTCCAAGGAAAATTGTCCCATTGGAATAATTGTTTTATAGAAACAATATACATGTTAATGCCATTGTGCATCCTAAGCACAAAAATGTTGAACACCATAACCTTGGTACAGATAAAGACCCCAAATACATCAAATTGTCCACATCACTCCCATCAAAATAAAAGTATGTGTATGTTGATATTTTTAAGGAATTTATAAAAAAAAAATTCCTGGAAGTATGAAGACCTCAAAGCATATGATACTTCAGTAATCTAACAAAAGACACCTCTGAAACCTAGTACCAAACCTTTTGTACAAAATTTGATGTATTTCAATCCTATTAGATGCTAGCATTATCAGTCCATTAAGGTATTCTGAGTGGGTGGTGTTGTGGCTACAACAACCCCCCTACTTATCTTTCTTAAGGAGGAGAAAAAGGAGGGGGGCATCTAAATTTTTAGGATTTTTTTAGCATTGAATATGGGTTATTTTACTTGATTGATGGATTGACATGTTTTGAGAGATTGAATATTATTTGTTTATTTATAATGATTTCATATGGTTCCAAACACTTTCAGAATGGTGTCTAACTTTTTGGATTAATCTTGAAGACCTTCATTTGATCATTTATTGCAACTTTAACCCATGTTGAATATGGAGTTTTATGCATTATGGGATGTTTTCTAACATGATTTTAACATACCCTTATGTTTATAATGTTCCTTCGTACTTTGACTTTGGTTGTGATTGATTAAATTTTATGTTTTTCTCTCTTTGTGTTTTATCTGCTCGACTGCCGAAGAGGGTGAAAGACAATGGAGACAACTTGAAGAAATTATTTAAATGGAATTGAGGAG
Source organism: Pseudotsuga menziesii (assembly GCA_001517045.1). Lineage (NCBI taxonomy): Eukaryota > Viridiplantae > Streptophyta > Pinopsida > Pinales > Pinaceae > Pseudotsuga > Pseudotsuga menziesii. Next base: position 112,366 of record LPNX010919093.1, read on the forward strand.
GAATAATTTTTGTATCATGTATCCCTTGGACGAATAATTCCAACACAGAAAGCGGTTTGTAAATCCGATAAAATATAAAGGAGATATCATTCTTTATGATAATGGACCTAGTACACGCATGGTTAACTAGGGAGGCCTCATTTGTGGTCTAATAAATTCCTATTGTTGATAAGGGGACTTGAAATACAAGTTCTTTAGAAGAAACAACTTGTTCACCATATATTTATATTGGTACAAGTTCATTAAATTATCCCATATCTTCTTTGCAGTGTCTTCCTCTAAGACATTCAACAATACAAAATATACTAAACAAAGTCAGATAGTGATCCTTGATTTTCGATCGAGTTTCACCCAATCTTCCTTCAACATACCAGTTGGCATGGTTCCAGGATTTATAGCAACCCACTGCTCTCGATCTACAAGAATATCTTCCATTTTAAGCTTCCATAGCTCAAATATTTTCCCATTAAAGTTTTCAATCTCTATTTGTGATTTATTGGCCATCTTCTATAAAGAATCACATATCTCTTAACTCCCATTGAACTAGGTAGTTCTATTGATGTAATTGTAACTTCAGAATGTATGTCACTTGTATTTCTTATCTATGTTAACCTGATGTTTATTTTGGGATGTTATCATGTTATGTCATGCCCCATCTTCCGATCGGGATAATCAATAACGTAAATAAGTCATGTCAAGTCATTGTGGGTAACCCTCCTATTGTCTAAGGGTTAAAGTCCCCGCAGTTCCGGGGCACTAGGGTTATAGACTCTCCTAATAGAGGTTGGCCCTAGTATGGATTTATTCATGCCATGATTAGTATAAATAGAGAGATGGAATATCTATTTAGCACACAACACAAACACACTCAAGTGTAGTGCATAGTTGAGGAAGAAGAAGACACTGGGACTAGACAAGAAGAAGGTTACTGCTGTCGGGAGAGCATTTTACTATTTTGTGGTTTTACCTTTTGTGCTGATTCTATCTCTGAGGAAGTTGTGGGGTTTTCTCCATTTATGGTTTCCCCGATGAAAAACACTGTGTTCATTGTCTCTTGTGTTTGATTGTTGTACTTGTTGTTCTCTCAGTTAAAGATCCTAACATAATGCTAGCTTGAATGTTGAAAAACTAACATGGTATCAGAGCTAACCTGAGAAGAAGACATTATGCAGATGTGGAAACTAGGGATTCCTAATTTGTGGATCTCTCTCCACAGATTTTCATCAAAAGTAAGGTGGAATAACTCTCCTCCTTAGGGTGCATCTTTCTATCGAAGCAGAATCCAATTCTGAGCTTTTTCAGTTTTGGACCCGACACTACTGCCGAAAATTAGGGATTTTCACAGAAGAGGGAATTTTCAGTGATCCTAGGCCTAGATTGATCTCCTCTCCAAAATATAAGTTAGGGATAAATTTCAAGGAATTTGGTTGGACAGAACTCCGGAAAATCAAAACCCTAATTTGCTCCTGAACCAGCTCTACAGGATTTCAGCTCAAAATTCGGATCTGACATCTTGACCTGGTAAGATCTAAAATCTTTTGTATTTCCATTTGAGGTTCTCAGTTAAGATGTCTCATCATACCAAGCTTGATGAAAATATTGAGGGAGTTGATAACTTCCAAGCTTGGAAGTATAGGATCTCCCTAGTCCTGGAAGAGAATGAGTTAGACTCCCACATCCATGAGGAGGTTCCAATTCGAGAGGGAGATGAGGCTAAGGCCTTGCATAAGAAGAAGTTGGTTATGGAAAAGAGAATCATTACTGATTCTATCAAGGATCATCTCATACCATTGGTGTCCTCCCTAAAGACACCTAAAGCTATGTTTGATGCCCTAACCAAATTGTTTGAAGGGAAGAACATAAACCAGAAGATGACTCTAAGAAACCAACTGAAGAATGTGAAGATTCATAATGCAGAAACAATCCAGTCTTACTTCATAAGAGTTTCTCAGATCAAGGAAAAACTAGAAGCAGTTGATGAAGAAGTGGAAAATGCAGAGATTGTGATGACTACCTTGAATGGCCTCCCTAGGTCATGGGATTCTTTCATCCAAGGAATCTGTGCTTGAAAGAAGTTAGTCAAGTTCAGCAGACTATGGGAAGAGTGTTCTCAAGAAGAATCTCAGATAGTAGCTCAAGAAGAAAATATGGGAATTGAAGATCAAGCTCTCACAGTACACTCCAAGTCAACCATAAGAAGATCTCATCACCATAGAGGTAAGTCCTATCACAAAAAGGATTTATCTAGAGTCATATGTTATACATGTGATGAAGCAGGACATTATGCAAAGAATTGTCCTAAGAAACCAAAGCTAACAAAGAAGAGCAACAAAATAAGACATCATGCTCATGATGCAGAGGATGATGAACCATCCAAGAAGAGAACCAGAAATGAAAGTGAAGATTCTTCAAGCGAGGAAAAATATGTTTTGATCTCCGCTCTCTCAAGAAACATTACTCATCGAAGCAATGATTGGCTCATAGATAGTGGGGCTTCCAAACATATGACAGGATTCAAGGAATCCTTTGTAAGACTGTCAGAACATGAATCACCTCACAAGGTGAAGCTAGGAGATGACTACCAATATCCAATAAAAGGTAGTGGGGAATATTCCTATAAACTAGACTCTGGAAATTCTCTAACAATGAAGGAAGTATTGTTTGTGCCAGGACTCAAGAATAACCGCCTCTCCATATCGGCATTAGATGCAAAAGAAATGCGGGTTTCATTCATAGATGGTCAAGTCATCATGTGGCCAAAAGGAAAGACTATTCATGATGCAATAGTGATTGATGAACAAGAAGGAGGTTTGTACAAATTAAAGGGTAATCCAGAACAATCCTTGGTCCATGACACAGTAGAGCCAAGTGAACTTTGGCATAGAAGGCTTGCACATGTGCATTATAGAGCACTACCTATTACAAGCAAATTTTTTGAAGGTCTTCTAGAAATCCAAGCAAAACATGATGGGGTCTACAAAGGATGTGTGAAAGGAAAGAATACAAAGAAGAGATTTCCAAGCAATGAAAGCAAAGCAAAAGGAATCTTGGAAATCATCCACTCCAATGTATGCAGTCCTATGTCATCAAACTCACTAAGCGGGTATGCATATTATGTTTCCTTTATTGATTATTTTTCTAGGAAGACATCGGTTTACTTCATGAAGAACAAAGACGAAGTAATCAGCAAGTTCAAGGAATTCAAAGCATTGATTGAGAATCACACTGAAAAGAAGATCAAGACTTTTCGATCAGATAATGACTGAGAATTCACTTCAGATGAATTCAAAGAGCTATGAAAAGAATCGGGGATTAAGAGGGAGTTGTCCACTCCTTATAATCCACAACAAAATGGGATTGCAGAAAGGAAGAATAGAACTATCATGGAAGCTGCAAGAGCAATGCTTCATGATCAATACTTTCCTATGCATATTTAGGTGGAATCTTCCCGAACAGCGGTGTATGTACAGAACCATACTCCACATAAAGTACTCGAGAACAAGACTCCTAAAGAAGTCTTCTCTAGAAAGAAACCAGAAGTCAGCCATCTCAGAATATTTGGCTTTCCAGTGTACATACACATTCCAAAAGAGAAGAGGACTAAATTAGATCCTTCAAGAAAGAAGGGTATATTTGTGGGATACTCTGAAAGCTCGAAGGCTTACAGAATATACTTCTCGGGATTCAAGAAGATTGACATCAGTAGGGATGTGACATTTGATGAAGATATAGCTTACAACAAATCCAGAAAGAAACCTGCTGAAGAATCCGAAGAAGCAGAAGCACCCATAGTTCATGATACAACCATGAACAAAGAAGATCAAGAATTTGAAGAACCACAAGTACCTGTAGACCCACCTCTGGAGAAGAATCCTCATAAGAGGAAACCTGCTTGGGTACGAGAACTTATCCAAGGTGCAGAAAGATATGGGGCTCCATAAGAGAATCACAGAGAAAGAAAGAGGACCAAATCCTGCTTCAGGTATGTAGCTTTACTATGTGATTTCATTGATAAAGAACCTTCTAGTTATGAAGAAGTGGCAGAATGGAAAGAATGGAAGGATGGTATGATCGAAGACTACCAATCGATCATGAAGAATGATGTTTGGGATGTTATTGCAAGACCAGAAGGGAAGTCAGTTGTAAATTCCAAATGGATCTACAAAATCAAGCATGCTGCAGATGGTAGCATTGAAAAATATAAGGAAAGATTTGTGGCTCAGGGTTTCTCTCAGAAAGAAGGAATAGATTATGAAGAAACCTTTGCACCTGTAGCCAGATACACTTCCATTAGATCAATACTTTCTCTGGCTGTAGTAATGAAATGGAAGATACACCAAATGGATGTCAAGACTGCTTTCTTGAATGGTGTAGTGGAAGAGGAAGTGTATGTGGAATGGCCACTCAGTTTTGAGACACATGACAGGGAGTCTCATGTATGTAGATTGAAGAAAGCCTTGTACGGTTTGAAATAGGCACCCAGGACATGGTACGGTAGAATTGATAGCTTTCTATCCAGTTTGGGATTTACCAAGAGTAAAACAGATTCCAACCTGTACTACAAGGTTGAAAATGGAAACTCAGTGATACTTCTACTACATGTATATGATCTATTTGTGACAGGTATGGATGGGTTGATTGCTGATACGAAGAGAAAGCTTGCTGCCAAGTTCGAGATGAAGGACTTGGGTATGATGCATTGTTTTCTAGGTATGGAGGTGTGGTAGAGTGCAGATGGAATCTTCCTTGGACAAGGGAAGTATGCAGTAGAGATCCTGAAGAGGTTTGGGATGATGGACTGCAAGGCTATGGTCACACCTATGGCATCGAACCTGAAGCTATTGAGTGATGCTTCATCAGAGTCGGTTGATGCTACTATGTATCATCAGATGATTGGGTCCTTGATGTACCTGATGAACATAAGACCAAATATTTGTTTTGTTGTGAACACCTTGAGCCAATTCTTGACAGATCCGATAAATGTTCACTTGATTGCTGCAAAGAATATTCTGAGGTACCTGAAGGGTACAGTTGATTATGGGCTCAAGTACAATGTGAATCAGAAGATTAACCTAGAGGGTTATGTTGATTCAAATTGGGCAGGTAGTGCCATCGATAGGAAGAGCACTTCAGGGTGTTGCTTTAGTATGGAATCAGGTTTGATCTCCTAGCAGGAAGCAATCCTGTGTGGCACTGAGTACAACTGAAGCAGAGTATGTCGCAGCCTGTTCAGCTAGTTGTGAGGTAGTATGGCTGCAGAAGCTACTATCTGATTTATTTGATCTCCAGATGGATTCTACTTGTATACATTGTGACAACCAGATTTGTGTGAAGTTGTCATAGAATCCAGTGTTTCATGACAAGTCGAAGCATATCGAGATCAAGTATCACTATATCAAGGATATGGTGCAGAGGGGAGCAGTGAAGCTCCATTATGTTGCAATGGAGGAACAGATAGCTGATGTGTTGAAAAAGCCATTGGCTAGGGTGAAGTTTGAGTACTTCAAGGAGAAGTTTGGTGTTCTTTAGATAGAGGTTTCCTCCAAGGGAAAGTGATGAGTCTCATAGCCATTTTGACGAGCAGGTCAGATGTAAGGGCTGAGCCATTCTGTCATGGTGAGAGGATTGGTTCCTTCCATGTCAGATATGAGTGCTGAGATCCATATCCATTTTGACAAACAGGTCAGATGTAAGGGCTCAGCCATTCTGTCATGGCTAAAGGATTAAGTTCCTCCCATGTCAGATGTGAGTGCTGCCATTCTGACGAGTAGGTCAGATGTAAGGGCTATCGCCATTCTGACGATTAGGTCAAATGTAAGGGTTGTGCCATTCTGTCATGGCTAAAGGATTAATTTCCTCCCATGTCAGATGTGAGTGCTAGCCATTCTGATGAGTAGGCCAGATGTAAGGGCTACCGCCATTCTGACGAGTAGTTCAGATGTAAGGGTTGTGCCATTCTGTCATGGCTAAAGGATTAAGTTCCTCCCATGTCAGATGTGAGTGCTGGTCATTCTAACGAGTAGGTCAGATGTAAGGGCTACTGCCATTCTAATGAGTAGGTCAGATGTAAGAGTTGTGCCATTCTGTCATGGCTAAAGGATTAAGTTCCTCCCATGTCAGATGTGAGTGCTGGCCATTCTAACGAGTAGGTCAGATGTAAGTGCTACTGCCATTCTGATGAGTAGGTCAGATGTAAGGGCTATCGCCATTCTGAGGAGTAGGTCAAATGTAAGGGCTGTGCCATTCTTTCATGGCTAAAGGATTAAGTTCCTCCCATGTCAAATGTGAGTGCTAGTCATTTTGATGAGTAGGTCAGATCTAAGGGCTACCGCCATTCTGACAAGTAGGTCAAATGTAAGGGCTACCACCATTCTGACGAGTAGGTTAGATTTAAGGGCTACCAAAGACCTACGAGGAGGTAGGCATACACCCAGCATGAAAGAAGGTTGGCTATGTAGAACTTCCTATAACGAGAAGAATCATGAGATAGCATATATGATGATGACTAGAGGAGATCCAGATTAAGCTATGATCCAGATCTAGTTATGATGACTCTGAGAAATCTAGATCGAGTGATGATCTAGATCTAGTCCAGTGATGATCCAGATCTAGTCCAGTGATGATGATCTAGATCTAGTCCAGTGATGATGATCTAGATCGAGTGATGATCCAGATCCAGTGATGATGATCCAGATCCAGTGATGATCCAGATCCAGTGATGATGTCCAGTTATGATGATCTAGATCGAGTGATGATGTCCAGTTATGATGATCCAAAAAAGAATATGGCATGAAGATAAAGATGAATTGAAGACGAAGATGACTTGGAGATGCAGATAATGAGAAGATCCAAAGAAGAAGACCAGTGATGAAATTTTTTTCAAGAGAATACCTTCCTAGTTAAGAGGGAGTGTTGATGTGATTGTAACTTCAGAATGTATTTCACTTGTATTTCTTATCTATTGTAACCCGATGTTTATTCCAGTATGTTATCATGTTATGTCATGCCCCGATGTTCCGATCAGTAGAATCAATAATGTAAACAAGTCATGTCAAGTCATTGTGGGTAACCCTCCTATTGTCTAAGGGTTAAAGTCCCCGCAGTTCCAGGGCACTAGGGTTATTAGACTCTCCTAGTAGAGGTTGGCCCTAGTAGGGATTTAGTCATGCCAGGATTAGTATAAATAGAGAGCTGGACTCTCTATTTAGCACACAACACAAAGACACTCAAGTGTAGTGCATAGTTGAGGAAGAAGAAGACACTGGGACTAGACAAGAAGAAGGTTACTGCTATTGGGAGAGCATTTTACTGTTTTTTGGTTTTACCTTTTGTGTTGATTCTATCTCTGAGGAAGTTTCAAAGTTTTCTCCATTTATGGTTTCCCTGAGGAAAAACACTGTGTTCATTGTCTCTTGTGTTTGATTGATGTACTTTTTGTTCTCTCAGTTAAAGATCCTAACATAATGCTAGCTTGAATGTTGAAAAACTAACAAGTTCCCCAAGCCAAAGACCAAGCTAAAATCACTCAACAACAAAGGTTCCCCCTTAAATATGAAGATCACTCGAATACAAAATGTTGGGATTTATAATCAACCAACATTCAGTATTGACCCATTCTACATATTCATTTATTAAGAGACTATGCAGTGATTCTTATTACAATTCAAAAAATAGAAAAAAACATAGAAATGGCACAATATACAAACACACATGGTACCCAAATATTATACCCTAGAAACACTTAACAGGGAAAACTAGCAAACAAATGATATCTACTATTCTCTATAAAGAAATGCAATAACCAACATTTACAACAAAGCTCAATATATACTAGATTGCACACATATAGAATCCCATATGCTAGCATTCCTCATCCACATATTTTTCATCACCCATAGCTTTACATTACATCGTATTTATAGATCCAAACCATAATTGATTTGAGGACCCAAATCAATTCAACTACGCATAACCATTAATGGTATCCATAACATCCTAACTGAAATAGTTGGTTGTTACAATAGTTGACTTGATATATTCAACCTCTAATTGCTCATCAATTGCGCTTCCTTTTGACATGGTCTTTTTGTGTTGCTTTATGCCCCCCAACCTCCATAACTCCCTGGATTCAACCATAGGTTTACTTCAACCAAATATTGGTCGACTAGTTGACTAATTACCATCAAACTAGTTGACTATTAACTTCACCATCGATGTACATGAAAATAATATAACATTCCCAACAATTCCTCTCTGGGACCTTATATAAGAACCTTAGGTTGTGATTTCCACCTACAAAATTCCCTTACCAAAGGACTTCATCATCTTGTTCTTTGAGCCTAATATGGCTATGATTTGAAGTTATAGTGTATGTTGTTGATGTATTTGTAACTTCGAAATGTATCCACCTATATATCTTATGTATTGTACCCTGATGTTTATTCTGGGAAGTGTTTGTAATGTATTGGAGACATGCCATGCCTCAATGTGCCTATCGAGATATTTAATAATGTAAACAAGTCATGTCAAGTCATTGTGGGTAACCCTCCTATTGATCAAGGGTTAAAGTCACCGCAGTTGTGGGGCCCTAGGGTTATTAGACTCTCCTAGAGAAGTCGGACCTAGTGAGTTATTGTCAAGTCAAGAATTAGTATATATAGAGAGTGAGCCTCTATATTTATCACACATTCACTCACACTTAGTTGTAGCACATAACTGAGAGAGAAGAAGTTGTTGGGACAAGAGAGAGAGAGAGAGACTACTGCTGCCGGGAGATCATCTTACTATTTTTGGGTTTTTTCTTTTGGTGTTGATTCTATCTCTAAGGAAGTTGCGGGGTTTTCTCCTTTATGGTTTCCTCAAGGAAAAACATTGTTTTCATTGTCTCTTATGTTTGATTGTTGTGCTTGTTATTCTCTCAGTTAAAGATCCTAACATAATGCTAGCTTGAATGATAAAAATCTAACATGGTATCAGAGCTAACTTGAGAAGGAGACACGGTGTAGCTACGGAAAATAGGGCTTCCTACTTTTTGGATCTCTCTCCACATATTTTTAGAAAAATAAGGTTGGGCTGACTCTCCTCTCAAGGGTGCATCTTTATGTCAAAGCAGAATCTGATTCTGAGCATTTTCAGTTTTTGACCCGACACTCCTACCGAAAATTAGGGCTTTCCACAGAAGTGGAATTTTTTAGTCATCCCAGGCCTGGATTGATCTCCTCCTCAAAATCAAAGTTTAGAGATCAATATTAAATATTTTGGTTGGATAGAACTCCAGGAAATTCAAACCCTAATCTGCTCCTGAACCAGCACTGCAGAAATTCAGCTCCAAATCCATATCCGACATCTTGACCTGGTAAGATCTAAATATTTTGTATTTCCATTTGAGGTTTTCAATTAAGATGTCTCATCATACCAATCTTGATGAAAATATTGAGGGAGCTGATAACTTCTGAGCTTGGAAGTATAGGATCTCCCTGGTCCTCGAAGAAAATGAGTTGGACTCCTATATCAATGAGGAGGTTCTAGTTCCAGAAGGAGATGAGGCTAAGGCCTTACACAAGAAGAAGTTGGTTGTGGAAAAGAGGATTATTGCTTATTCAATCAAGGATCACCTCATACCACAGGTGTCCTCCCTAAAGACACCTAAAGCTATGTTTGATGCCCTAACCAAATTGTTTGAAGGGAAGAACATAAACCGGAAGATGACTTTGAGAAACCAACTGAAGAATGTAAAGATCCAAAATGCAGAGACCATCCAGTCTTAATTTACAATGGTCTCTCATATCAAGGAATAGTTGGAAGCAGTGGATGAATAAGGGGAACATGCAGAGATTGTAATGACCACCTTGAATGGTCTCCCTAGATCATGGGACTCCTTTATTCAAGGAATCTGTGCAAGAAAGAAGCTAGTCAAGTTCAGCATACTATGGGAAGAATGCTCTCAAGAAGAAGCTCGAATAGTAGATCGAGAAGAAAATATGGTAAGTGAAGATCAAGCTCTCACAGTACACTCCAAGAAAAGCAGAAGAAGCTCTCATCACTCCAGATGTAAGAACTTCCACTAGAAAGATAACACTAGAAAATATTTATCTAAATTCAGATGCTATACATGTGATGAAAGAGGACACTTTGCCAAAGACTATCCTCAAAACAATATTAAATCTCATAAGAAGAAGGGAAACAAGAGAAGACATCATGCTCATGATATAGAAGATGATGAACCTTCCACAAAGAGAATCAAGAAAGAAATTGATGAAGAATATGTCTTGATTTTCGCCCTCACGGGAACTATCACACATGGAAGCAATGATTGGCTTATAGACAATGGTTCTTCCAAACATATGATGGGATTCAAAGAATCCTTTGTGAAACTATCTGAATATGAGTCACCTCATAAGGTGAAACTTGGGGATGACTACCAGTATCCAATAAAAGGTAGTGGGGAATCCTCCTACAAGCTAGACTCTGGAAATTCTATGAAGATACAAGATGTATTTTTTGTATCAGGACTAAAGAAGAACCTCCTCTCCATATCTGCATTAGATGCAAAAGGCATGAGGGTTGCATTTGTAGATTACCAAGTTCTCATGTGGCCAAAGGGAAATACTATTAATGATGCAGTAGTGATTGGGGAACAAGAGGGAGGTCTATACAAATTGAAGGGCCATCCAAAACAAGCCTTGGTCCATGACACAGTAGATCCAATAACCACACAGAAAATAAGATCAAAACCTTTCAATCAGATAATGGTGGAGAATTCACATTAAATGAATTCAAAGCATTATGCAAAGATTCAAGGATTAAGAGGGAGTTAACTACTCCATATAATCGAAAACATAATGGGGTTGCAGAAAGGAAGAATAGAATGATCATGGAAGTTGCAAGGGCTATGCTTCATGATCAAGATCTCCCCATGCATCTATGGGAAGAAGCTGCTAGAATAGCGGTGTATGTACAGAACTGTACTCCACACAGAGTACTCAAGAAAAAGACACTTGAAGAAGTATTTTTCGGTAAGAAACCAAAAGTCAGCCATCTCAAAATATTCGGCTATCCAGTGTACATACACATTCTGAAAGAAAAGAGGAAAAAGTTAGATCCTTCAGGAAAGAAGGGTATATTTGTGGGATACTCTGAAAGCTCGAAGGCTTACAGAATATACTTCCCAGGATTCAAGAAGATTGACATCAGTAGGGATGTAACATTTGACAAAGAATCAGCTTACAACAAATCCAGAAAGAGACCTACTAAAGAGTCTGAAGAAATAGAAGCACCCGGAATTCATGACACAGCCATGAAACGAAGAAAATAAAGAAGAAGATCAAGAAATAGAAGAACCTCAAGAACCTGTAGATCCACCTCAGGAGAAGAATCCTCACAAGAGGAAACCTGCTTGGGTACGAGAAGCTATCCAATATGTAGAAAGATATGGGGCTCCAGAATAAAATCATAAAGATAGGAAAAGAACCAGGTCCTGTTCCGGTTATGTAGCTCTACTATGTGACATTATGGATAAAGAACCTTCCAACTATGAAGAAGCGACAGAGAAGAAAGAATGGAAGAATGCTATGATCGAGGAGTATCAATCAATCATGAAGAATGATGTTTTGGATGTTGTCCCAAGAACAAAATGGAAGTATATTGTAACTTCCAAACGGATCTACAAGATCAAGCATGCTGCAGACGACACATAGAAAAATATAAAGCAAGATGTGTGGCTCATGGCTTCTCCCATAAAGAAGGAATAGATTATGAAGAAACCTTTGTACCTGTAGCCAGATACACTTCCATCAAATTAGTACTTGCTCTGGATGCAGTGATGAAATGGAAGATACAACATATGGATGTCAAGACTGCCTTCTTGAATGGTCTAGTAGAAGAGGAAGTGTATGTGGTGTAGCCACTTGGTTTTGAGGCACATGACAGGGAGAATCATGTGTGTAAATTGAATAAATCCCTGTATGGATTGAAATAAGCACCCAAGACATGGTACGGCATAACTGATGGCTTTCTATCCAGTTTGAGCTTTACCAAAAGTAAAATAGATTCCAACCTTTACTACAAGGCTGAAGAAGGTAACCCAGTGATACTCCTAATGTATGTAGATGATCTCTTTGTAACAGGTATGGATGGGTTGATTGTTGATACGAAGAGAAAGCTTGCTGCCGAGTTCGAAATGAAGGACTTGGGTATGATGCACTATTTTCTAGGCATGGAGGTGTGGAAAAATACGGATGGAATCTTCCTCAGACAAGGGAAGTATGCAGTAGAGATCCTAAAGAGGTTCGGAATTATGGACTACAAGGCCATAACCACACCTATGGCATCAAACCTGAAGCTTTTGAGTGATGCTTCATCAGAAGCGGTTGATGCTACGATGTATCATCAAATGATTGGGTCCTTGATGTACCTGACAAACATGAGACTAGATATTTGCTTTGTTGTGAACACCTTGAGCCGGTTCCTAACAGATCTGAGACATGTTCACTTGATTGCTGCAAAGCATATTTTGAGGTACCTAAAGGGTATAGTTGATTATGGGCTCAAGTATGAGGCAAATCAAAATATTAACCTGGAAGGTTATGTTGATTCAGATTGGGTAGGCAATGCCATCGATAGGAAGAGCACTTCACGGTGTTGCTTCAGTATGGGATCAGGTGTGATCTCTTGGTTTAGCCAGAAGTAGTCCTGTGTGGCACTGAGTACAGCTGAAGCTGCAAATGTATTTGTAACTTCGGAATGTATTCATCTGTATATCTTATGTATTGTAACCCGATGTTTATTCTGGGATGTGTCTGTAATGTACTTGAGTCATTCCATGCCCCGATGTTCCTATCGGGAGGTTCTATAATGTAAACAAGTCATGTCAAGTCATGGTGGGTAACCCTCCTATTGATCAAGGGTTAAAGTGTCGGCAGTTCCAGGGCACTAGGGTTATTAGACTCTCCTAGAGAATTCGGCCCTAGTAGGTTATTGTCAAGTCGATAATTAGTATAAATAGAGAGTGAGTCTCTCTATTTATCACACACTCACTCACACTCAGTTTTAGCACATAGTTGAGGAAGAAGAAGCTACTGGGGCTAGGAAGAAAGAGGCTACTACTGTCAGGAGATCATCTTACTGTTTTGGGGTTTTACTTTTGGTGTTGATTCTATCTCTGAGGAAGTTGCGGGGTTTTATCCATTTATGGTTTCCCAAAGGAAAAACACTGTGTTCATTGTCTCTTGTGTTTGATTGATGTTCTTGTTATTCTCTTAGTTAAAGATCCTAATATAATGCTAGCTTAATGTTAAAAATCTAACATGGTATCAGAACCAACCTGAAAAGAAGACACTGTGCAACTGTGGGAACTAGGGCTTCCTACTTTTTGGATATCTCTCCATAGATTTTCAGCAAAAGAAGGTAGGGCTAACTCTTCTCCCTAGGTTGCATCTTTCTGTCGAAGCAGAATCCAATTATGAGCTTTTTCAGTTTTGGACCCGACACTACTGCCGAAAATTACAGCTTTTCATAGAAGTGGAATTTTTTAGTGAGCCCAGACTTGGATTGATCTCCTCCTCAAAATCGAAATTTAGAGATCAAGATCAAAGAATTTTTTGGATAGAAATCCAGATAAGTCAAACCCTAATCTGCTCCTGAACCAGCACTACAGAAATTCAGCTCCAAATCCATATCCGACATCTTGACCTGGTAAGATCTAAATCTTTTGTATTTCCATTTGAGGTTCTTAGTTAAGATGTCTCATCATACCAAGCTTGATGAAAATATTGAGGGAGCTGATAACTTCTGAGCTTGGAAGTATAGGATCTCCCTGGTCCTCGAAGAAAATGAGTTGGACTCCTATATCAATGAGGAGGTTCTAGTTCCAAAAGGAGATGAGGCTAAGGCCTTACACAAGAAGAAGTTGGTTATGGAAAAGAGGATTATTGCTTATTCAATCAAGGATCACCTCATACCACAGGTGTCCTCCCTAAAGACACCTAAAGCTATGTTTGATTCCCTAACCAAATTGTTTGAAGGGAAGAACATAAACCGGAAGATGACTTTGAGAAACCAACTGAAGAATGTAAAGATCCAAAATGCAGAGACCATCCAGTCTTAATTTACAATGGTATCCCAGATCAAGGAACAGTTGGAAGCAGTGGATGAAGAAGGGGAACATGCATAGATTGTAATGACCACCTTGAATGGTCTCCCTAGATCATGGGACTCCTTTATTCAAGGAATCTGTCCAAGAAAGAAGTTAGTCAAGTTCAGCAGACTATGGGAAGAATGCTCTCAAGAAGAAGCTCGAGAAGAAAAGATGGGAAGTGAAGATCAAGCTCTCACAATTCACTCCAAGAAAAGCAAAAGAAGCTCTCAGAAGTAAGAACTTCCACCAAAGAGATAACACTAGAAAAGATTTATCTAAATTAATATGCTATACATGTGATGAAAGAGGATACTTTGCCAAAGATTGTCCTAGAAACAAGATTAACTCCAATAAGAAGAAGGGAAACAAGAGAAGACATCATGCTCATGCTGCAGAGGATGATGAACCTTCCACAAAGAGATTCAGACAAGAAAGTGATGATTCTTCTAGTGATGAAGAATATGTGTTGATCTCCGCTCTCACAGGAACTATCTCACATGGAAGCAATGATTGGATTGACAGTTTTGCTTCCAAACATATGACCGGATTCAAACAATCCTTTGCGAAGCTATCTAAACATGACTCACCTCACAAGGTGAAACTTGGGGATGACTACCAATATCCAATAAAAGGCAGTGGGGAATCCTCCTATAAGCTAGAATCTGGAAATTCTATGAAGATGCAAGATGTATTGTTTGTACCAGGACTAAAGAAGGATATCCTCTCTATATCTACATCAGATGCCAAAGGCATGAGGGTTGCATTTGTAGATGGGCAAGTTCTCAAGTGGCCAAAGGGAAATACTTTTGATGATGCAGTAGTGATTGGGCAACAAGAGGGAGGTCTATACAAATTGAAAATCCATCCAGAACAAGCTTTAGTCCATGACACAGAAGAGCCAAATGAGCTTTGGCATAGAAGTCTTGCACATGTGCATTATAGAGCACTACCACTTGCAACCAAACCTGTTGAAGTTCTTCCATAAATTCAGGCAAAACATGATGGAGTCTGCAAAGGATATGCAAAAGGAAAGAACACAAAGAAGACATTTCTAAGTAGCAAGAGCAAGGAAAAATGAATCTTGGAAATCATTCACTCCAATGTATGCGGTCCAATGTCATCAATTTCATTAAGCGGGTATGTATACTATGTTTCTTTTATTGATGACTTTTCTAGGAAGATATGGATTTACTTCATGAAGAACAAAGATGAAGTATTCAACAAGTTCAAGGAATTCAAAGCCTTGATCGAGAACCAGACAGAAAAGAAGATCAAGACCTTTCAATCAAATAATGGTGGAGAATTCACTTCAAATGAATTCAAATCATTATGCAAAGATTCAGGGACTAAGAGGGAGTTAACTACTCCATATAATCCACAACAGAATGGGGTTGCAGAAAGAAAGAATCAAATGATCATGGAAGCTGCAAGGGCTATGCTTCATGATCAAGATCTTTCCATGCATATATGGGAAGAAGCTACCAGAACAGCGGTATATGTAGAGAACCGTACTCCACACAGTACACTCAAGAACAAGACACCTAAAGAAGTCTTCTACGGCAAGAAAATAGAAGTCAGCCATCTCAGAATATTCGGTTGTCCAGTGTACATACACATTCCGAACGAAAATAGGACAAAGTTAGATCCTTCAGGAAAGAAGGCTATATTTGTGGGATACCGTGAAAGCTCGAATTATAGAATATACTTCCCAAGATTCAAGAAGATCAATATCAGCAGGGATGTAACATTTGATGAAGACTTAGCTTACAACAAATCAAGAAAGAGACCTACTGAAGAACCTGAAGAAACAGAAGCACCCAGAGTTCATGACACAACCATGAACGAAGAATATCAAGAAGAATATCAGGAAATAGAAGAACCTCAAGAACCTGTAGATCCACCTCAAGAGAAGAATCCTCATAAGAGGAAACATGCTTGGGTATGAGAAGCTATCCAAGGTGCGGAAAGATATGGGGCTCTAGAAGAGAATCATAGAGAAAGAAAGAGAACCAAGTCCTACTCTACTTATGTAGCCTTATTATGTGATTTCATCGATAAAGAACCTTCCAATTATGAAGAAGTGGCAGAACAGAAAGAATGGAAGGATGCTATGATCAAGGAGTATCAATCGATCATGAAGAATGATGTTTGGGATGTTATATCAAGACCAGAAGGGAAGTCTGTTGTAACTTCCAAATGGATCTACAAGATCAAGCATGCTGCAAATGGTAGCATAGAAAAATATAAAGCAAGATTTGTGGCTTATGGCTTCTCCCAGAAAGAAGGAATAGATTATGAAGAAACTTTTGAACCTGTAGCCAGATACACTTCCATCAAATTAGTACTTTCTCTAGCTGCAGTGATGAAATGGAAGATACACCAGATGGATGTCAAGACTGCTTTCTTGAATGGTGTAGTAGAAGAAGAAGTGTATGTGGAGTAGCCACTCGGTTTTGAGACACATGACAGGGATTCTCATCTGTGTAGATTGAAGAAATCCCTGTACGGTTTGAAACAGGAACCCAAGCCATGGTACGACAGAATTGACAGCTTTCTATCCAGTTTGGGCTTCACCAAGAGTAAAGCAGATTCCAACCTTTACTACAAGGTTGAAGATGGAAACCCAATGATGCTCCTACTGTATGTAGATGATCTGTTTGTAACAAGTATGGTGGGTTGATTTCCGATATGAAGAGGAATCTTGACACTGAGTTCAAGATGAAGGACTTGGGTATGATGCATTATTTTCTAGGCATGGAGGTGTGGCAGAATGTAGATGGAATTTCCCTAGGACAAGGGAAATATACAGTAGAGATCCTGAAGAGATTCGGGATGATGGACTGCAAGGCCATGACCACACCTATGGCATCGAACCTGAAGCTATTGAGTGATTCTTCATCAGAATCGATTGATGCTACGATGTATCGTCAGATGATTGGGTCCTTTATGTACCTGATGAACACGAGACCAGATCTTTGGTTTGCTGTGAACACCTTGAGCT
Source organism: Pseudotsuga menziesii (assembly GCA_001517045.1). NCBI lineage: Eukaryota > Viridiplantae > Streptophyta > Pinopsida > Pinales > Pinaceae > Pseudotsuga > Pseudotsuga menziesii. Next base: position 129,501 of record LPNX010919093.1, read on the forward strand.
AGTTCTTGACAGATCTGAGACATGTTCACTTGATTGCTGCAAAGCATATTCTAAGGTACCTGAAGGGTATAGTTGATTATGGGCTCAAGTATGAGGTGAATCAGAATATTAACCTGGAGGGTTATGTTGATTTGGATTGGGTAGGTAGTGACATCGATAGGAAGAGCACTTCAGGGTGTTGATTTAGTATGGAATTAGGTGTGATCTCTTAGTTTAGCAGGAAGCAATCCTATGTGTCACTGAGTACGGCTGAAGCAGAGTATGTTGCATCCTGTTTAGCTAGTTGTGAGGCAGTATGGCTAAGGAAGCTACTGTCTAATTTATTTGATCTCCAATTAGATGCTACTTGTATATATTGTGACAACCAGAGTTGTGTGAAGTTGCCGGAGAACCCGGTGTTCCATGACAAGTCGAAGCATATCGAGATCAAGTATCACTATATCAAGGATATGGTGCAAAGAGGAGCAGTGAAGCTCCAGTATGTTGTGACGGACGAATAGATAGCTAATGTGTTGACGAAGCCATTAGCTAGAGTGAAGTTTGAGTACTTCAGGGAGAATCTTGGTGTTCTCCAGATCAAGGTTCCTTCCAAGGGGAAGTGATGAGTCCATGAGCCATTCTGACATGGTGAGAGGATTGGTTCCTTCCATGGTCAGATGTAAGGGCTGAGCCATTCTGTCATGGTGAGAGGATTGGTTCCTTCCATGTCAGATATGAGTGCTAAGCCATTCTGATGTGATTGAGGGATGTGTTCCCACTTGATCAGATATAAGGGCTAATTCCATTCTCCAGGAGAATGGAGGCACCTGGTCAATTACCAAGAACCCTCAACATGGGGTTGAGAGCCTTTCTAGCAAGGTTGTAGGATGTGTTCCTACATGGTTGGATGTAAATGCAGAGCCCTTCTGACATGGTTGCAGGATGTGTTCTCCCCATGGTCAGATGTAAGTGCAGATCCATTCTAACATGGTTGCAGGATGTGTTCACCCCATGGTCATATGTAATTGCAGAGCCCTTCTGACATGGTTGCAGGATGTGTTCCCCCCATGTTCAAATGTAAGTGTAGATCCATTCTGACATGGTAGTGGGATGTGTTCCCCCCATGGTCAGATGTAAGTGCAGAGCCCTTCTGACATGGTTGCGGGATGTGTTCCCCCCATGGTCAAATTGAATTTTAGAGCCCTTCTAACATGGTTGTGGGATGTGTTGCCCTTATGGTCAAATGCAAGTGCAGAGCCCTTCTGACATGGTTGCAGGATGTGTTCCCCCCATGGTCAGATGTAAGTGTAGATCCCTTCTGACATGGTTGCGGGATGTGTTCCCCCCATGGTCATATGTAAGTGCAAATCCTTTTTGATAGGGTTGTGGGATGTGTTCCCGCATGGCCATATGTGAGTGTTGGGCGTTCCTTTATGACATGGTGTTGGATGTGTTCCTCTCATGGTCAGATGTAAGTGCTGGGCGGGCCATTCTGACTTACTATCAGATATAAGCGCTGAAGAATACCTACATGGAGACTAGGCCTGCAACCAGCATGAAAAAGGGCTGGCTCTGTAGAACTTCCTGTGATGAGAAGATTCATGATATAGCACCCGTGATGATGATCCAGTGATGATGATCCAGCAGTGATGATCCAAATCCAATGATGATCCAGATCCAGTGATGATATTCCAGTGATGATCTAGATCCAGTGATGATGATCCAGATCGAGTGATGATCCAGATCCTAAGATGAAGATGACTTGAATTTGACGAGGACTCGATGATGATCTAGATGATACAGAGAAGAAGACTTGTGCTGATAAATTGTGTCGAGAGAATACCTTCCTAGTTAAGAGGGAGTGTTAATGTATTTGTAACTTCAAAATGTATTCATCCGTATATCTTATGTATTGTACCCCGATGTTTATTCTGGGATGTGTCTGTAATGTACATGAGTAATGTCATGCCCCGATGTTCCTATCGGAAGGTTCTATAATGTAAACAAGTCATGTCAAGTCATGGTGGGTAACCCTCCTATTGATCAAGGGTTAAAGTCCCTGCAGTTCTGGGGCACTAGGGTTATTAGACTCTCCTAGAGAAGTCAGCCCTAGTAGGTTATTGTCAAGTTGGGAATTAGTATAAATAGAGAGTGAGTCTCTCTATTTATCACACACTCACCCACGCTCAGCTGTAGCACATAGCTGAGAAATAAGAAGCTGCTGGGGCTAGGAAGAAAGAGGCTACTGCTGTCGGGAGATCATCTTACTGTTTTGGGGTTTTACTTTTGGTGTTGATTCTATCTCTGAGGAAGTTGCGGGGTTTTCTCCATTTATGGTTTCCCCGAGGAAAAACACTGTGTTCATTGTCTCTTGTGTTTGATTGATGTGCTTTTTATTCTCTTAGTTAAAGATCCTAATATAATGCTAGCTTAATGTTAAAAATATAACAGAAGCAGATTATTTTGCAGCTTGTTCAGCTAGTTGTGAGGCAGTATGGCTAAGGAAGCTACTGTCTGATTTATTTGATCTCCAGTTAGATGCTACTTGTATATATTGCGACAACCAGAGTTGTGTGAAGTTGTCAGAGAACCTAGGGTTCCATGACAAGTCAAAGCATATTGAGATCAAATATCACTATATCAGGGATATGGTGCAGAGAGGAGTAGTGAAGCTCTAGTATGTTGCAACAGATGAACAAATAGCTGATCTGTTGACAAATCTATTAGCTAGAGTGGAGTTTGAGTACTTCAGGGAGAATCTTGGTGTTCTCCAGATCGAGGTTCCCTCCAAGGGGAAGTGATGAGTCCATGAGCCATTCTGACATGGTGAGAGGATTGGTTCCTTCCATGGTCAAATGTAAGGGTTGGGCCATTCTGTCATGGTGAGAGGATTGGTTCCTTCCATGGTTAGATGTGAGTGTTAAGCCATTCTGATGTTACTATAGGATTGGTTCCTACATGATCATATATAAGTGATGAATGCCATTATCTGAATGGAAGCACCTGGTCAGTTTCCAGGAATACTCAGCCTAGAGATGAGGGCCATTCTGATGTGACTGTGGGATGTGTTCTCACATGATCAGGTGTAAGTGTAGGGCCATTCTGATGTGACTGTGGGATGTGTTCTCACATGGTCAGATGTAATTCCAAAGCCATTCTGAGGAGACTGTGGGATGTGTTCCCACATGATCATATATAAGTGTTGACCCCTTCTAGCATTGTTGCGGGATGTGTTCCCCACATGGATGGATATAATTGCTGAGCCCTTCTAGCATGGATATGGGATGTGTTCCCCACATGGCTGGATATAATTGTTGAGCTCTTCTGATATGGTTCTTGGATGTGTTCCTCCCATGGTCAGATATAAGTGTTGAGCCCTTCTTATATGGTTCTTGGATGTGCTCCTCCCATGGTCAGATATAAGTGCTAAGAATTTCCAATATGGTTATTGGATGTGTTTCTCCCATAGTCAGATGTGAGTGCTGAGCCTTTTCAATATGGTTCTTGGATGTGTTCCTCCCATGGTCGGATGTGAGTGTTGGGCCTTTGTGACAGGGTTGTGGGATGTGTTCCCACATGGTAAGATGTGAGTGTTGGGCATGCCTTTCTGACATGGTGTTGGATGTGTTCCTCTCATGGTCAGATGTAAGTGCTGGGTGGGCCATTCTGACTTAGGGTCATATATAAGCACTGAAGAAGACCTACATGGAGGCTAGGCCTACAACCAGCATGAAAAAGGGTTGGCTCTGTAGAACTTCCTATGACAAGAAGAATCAAGAGATAGCACTAGTGATGATGACCCAGTGATGATCCAGATCTAGTGATGATGATCCAGCAGTGATGATCCAGATCCAGTGATGTTGATCTAGCAATGATGATCCAGATCAAGTGATGATCCAGATCCAGTGATGATGATCCAGATCCAAATGAAGATGATGAGCTCTCGATGATGATCCAGATGATACAGAGAAGAAGACCTGTGCTAATAAATTGTTTCGAGAGAATACCTTCCTAGTTAAGAGGGAGTGTTAATGTATTTGTAACTTCGGAATGCATTCACCTGTATATCTTATGTATTGTACCCCAATGTTTATTTCAGGAAGTGTCTGTAATGTATTGGAGTCATGTCATGCCTCGATGTGCCTATCGAGAGATTCAATAATGTAAACAAGTCATGTCAAGTCATTGTGGGTAACCCTCCTATTGATCAAGGGTTAAAGGCCCTGTAGTTGTGGGGCCCTAGGGTTATTAGACTCTCCTAGAGAAGTTGGCCCTGGTGACTTATTATCAAGTCAGGAATTAGTATAAATAGAGAGTGAGCCTCTCTATTTATCACACATTCACTCACACTCAGTTGTAGCGCATAACTAAGAGAGAAGAAGTTGTTGGGACAAGAGAGAGAGAGACTACTGCTGTCGGGAGATCATCTTACTATTTTTGGGGTTTTGCTTTTGGTGTTGATTCTATCTCTGAGGAATTTGCGGGGTTTTCTCCTTTATGGTTTCCCTGAGGAAAAACATTGTGTTCATTGTCTCTTATGTTTGATTGTTGTGCTTGTTATTCTCTCAGTTAAAGATCCTAACATAATGCTAGCTTAAATGATAAAAATCTAACATATGTAGACCATATAACTAACTCATCACCCTAAAATCCAAAGTACTTTGCTGACCTCCATTCTTGACTCCATATAGAATAGTTTTATGAATCTACAATTTGAGCTAGATTAATTACTCCTTAATCCCTCAACTTATCACTGGGGAAGTCTGTGATTCCCTTAGCATCCTACCCAAGCATCCTCTCCCACTGTTACTTTGGCTCCATTACCCACTTTCCGCAAAATTCAGTCACCCACTAAGATATAGGCTTGTACAATGGATTTCCACATGGAAGACCCATTTATAATGGATTTATTCCTTGTCCTTATCCAATATTCAATATATAGAGACTCAAGATATTTTTGTCTTATGACTTTTGTCCAAATCCCCATGCCTTAAATCAACCTATGTATTCTCTTAGCTGCAAGTGCTTTTGCAAGGCAATGAGGTTTTTTTAAACCCCATCCACCCAAGTCCTTAGGTAAATAAATTTTGGTGCTATGCCACCCAAGGGAAATAATCCTCCCTTCCACCAACCCAAAGAAATCTATAAGTGATCTTCCTGATGTGCTCAAGTCTACCTTTTGGGATGAGGGTAAGTGTAGACTAGTAAACCGATATAGCTTACATCACTACTTTCACTAGAACTAGTCTACTTGATCTTTTCAACCATTTGTTGTTCCATAGATTCAACCTTTTTTCCACCTTTTCCACTAGCCATACCCAATTTTCTTTTGAGTAGTCATTGGGAATTAAACTAAAACCCCAATATTTGAGCCCATCCTGCAAAGCAACTGTAGAAAATGGGAAAATATTGGACGAGTAGAGTCCATCTCAATATTGTTCATAAATGATACAATGGATTTCCTTTCATTATATACCATACTAGATTCCAATGAAAAATATCCAGTATCTCTTTTACCTTGTGGGAATCTCTTATATTGCCATTACAAATCAACATAATATCATCCACAAATAATAAGTGAGTAACAGCTAGGGCATTGCCAACCTGTATACCCTTGAAGGATCCAGATGCTTTGGCATTTGCAATAACTCTATTCAAACCTTCAACTACAAGCAAAAAAAGGCAAAGGGGAAAGAGGCACCATTAGCGAAGGCCTTTGTTCAATAGTTATTTGGTAGTATTTATTTTTCTTCTTTCCAATCCCAAGATGATCAATCAAACCCATCACCTCCTTAACTTGAAAAGGAAAAACCCATATTTAATTCATATTCACTTAAACTAGCCCTCTTAACCCTCTCAATAGAAAATTTATATTTTAATTAACTTTCAAACCCAACCAAGCCCAACCAAACCCAACCCAACCCAACCCAACCCATTTATAAATGAAGTTTTATATACTCACCAAACTTTGAACGAAAATCATTAAAACACTATTTAAGTTTTGTAAAAAAAATCATAAACACATACATTCAATTGATTATAAGTTTTCTATATCATATTATGAAAATTCTAAATGGCAATGTTAATACCCTCTCCTCAATGTTGCATCTTTATGTGGTCACATGAACAAGGTCTCAACTTTTCACTTAGGTTGAAACAAAGGGATACGTTGTTGTGTATAATAAGGAAAAAATATTCTTATAATAATATAGATACATACTAAAAATTGACAAAACAAAAATAAATCTTATAATAATATAGATACATAATTAGTGTATTAAAATTTGAAATCTTTGTTGAAAAGCATTAATAATTAATTTTTATTATGATTTTTTTAAATATATAAATACTTTCTAATTAGATATTTTATACCATGTGAATGAAAGAATGCATAATAGAACAAATATGAAAAAGAATGCATGCTAGAAATAACATGAAAGATCAAACTAACGTGAAAATAGATAGTTATGGATAATTTCTCTACATTATATATTAATATTTTCGAAACCAAAGACTTGTAAACTGCTACAACTTCCATAGTCGCTCTAGACAAACAAAATTATGACATCGAAAATTGACCAAAGGGAGTAACAAGTTGCATTGTCCATTGGTAGTTATACCTTGTCATTTAGATTCATCCTTTAGGTAGGTGTAGGGTCATTTTCACTGTAGGTAGTTTGTTGGTGACTTAAGACTATCCCACAAGGGTCCATTATCTAAAGGTTCTTGTGCTAAAAGGTTTCATAATCTTATCAAGGCTGTTTAACATTTATATTTTAATTGCATCGAGAGAGAAGCGAGGTGCTTTACAACCCAGTATGGGGGAGATCCTATCACGTTAGTCACGTTATGCTAGCCGATATAAATAAAAAATGAAAAATATAAATTACTTATGGACTTAAATAATCTNCCTCAAGAAATTGGATCCCTCTCGGTGCTTGATAGATCGGGTTTAAAATGGATCTATGCTAGTTTTAGCATGCAATTTATGTAGGGGATATAACATTGTTTGTTTAAATTAGGTCTATTTTAATGTTAACTCATCCATTTACCTTAAAAAAATTTCAAGTTGCTTGAGAGACTATAAATATCTCTTGTTTGAGGTGTAGCTCATAGAATCCTTTCAAGAGTGTTAGGTTAAGTTTCCTCACCATATTTATTCATAAGTTTATTGAACCACTCTTGAGTATTCATGGGTTCAATGATTAGCCTCAATTTACAAATTGAGTGTATTTAATTTCCTAATCTCTAGTTCTTGGACAACCTCTTTAACCAAGCATATATGCATATGCTCCATTATAAGTTGTCGAGATAATAATAGATTAGTTATTCTAATTGAGAGTAGAGAGAAAAAGAGGCATGTTGTAAAGAGTGAAAGATGGTAGGATCCATCACTTCCCATGAATTACAAGGGGGTGGGGGTTGCAATTAATTGTTAGAGTGTCATGGAGGGGTTCCAGGTTTGTTGTATTAATTACTCATAAGAAATTTCTTTCCATATCCTATTGAACACAAAAGGAAAATCATCGAAGGAGCATACCACATGAACAAGAGAGGGATGGTTAATATCTCTTGAAATGAATTCCTTTAGGATTTAAAAGCTCTCTTCCTGAATCCTACTTTATCCCCTCTCCTCTCATGGTTTTTACTATGGGAGGAATACCCCCCATCAGTCCAGTTTCCAAGGAAATTATTTCTTTGAAAACAATTTATAATATAGCTTGAAAGAATGTTTAATCTTATCGTGATGCTTCCACCTCCTAGTTTGTTAAGAGAATTGAAGCAATTCTTCATCTCATTGTAAGTTGAGCACCCCTATTATCAAATATTTTCAATTTGTTGGGAGTTATCTCATTGGGAATTTAGCATATATCGTGATCTAGTCCTAATACTCTTGAGATTTGGATCAAACTGCATTAGTCTACATTGATCCATGATTTAATAAGTCACCTCTATTGCAGGAAGAGATCTTATTCCTTTCCCTTTGAGAATAAGGAAGATTGTGATAGAATTCCCATAGGTGGGCCCTAATTCATGGGGTCTAATGGATTGTATCTAAACTAATCTAAACTAATGGCCATTGAGGTTTTATACCCAAGAACAAATAATATAGATATGATTACCATTCCTTCCACTCTACCTATGGGACAAATATAATCTAGAAGAGTTTGTAACCCTTTGGAATAATATAAAGACAAGTTGGTCATGAAATGAGGACTTTATCTCGATGCAAGAATATTCATTGAAGTATATCTTCAAAAAATCATTTCCATAATCCATTGAAATATAGCTAAGAGAATGGATTCATGTATAATAGTTTATCTTTAAGAAAATCCCTTTTAAATGTAGCATTGTTTCACAGTATGGTTTCTTTGTGAGGGATTACCAAAAAGGAATGTTATGATCCTAAGGAAATTTATATGGTGTTGAATGTATACGTGATATGGATGAATGTATATGTAATGATGTTGATTATATATTTAATATGGATTATCCTAATAAAGGACCACACATGTAATGGGTAAGAGTATGCATGTATAGAGGTCCATATAGCTAATATGGGACATGAACATATGATTTGGATAATGGATGTGTTGAGGTTATTTAGAGGTGGTTCTCCTTATATATAAGGATTAATGTGTGGAACATATCTATTATATCTTTGGGAGTAGTGCTTCACATTCACATTTGGTGCTATGGTTTATAATTAGTTTAAGAATTATGTACATAACATTTGGTATAAGAGTTTAAAATTCATGGTTCAACACCTTTAAATTAGTCATATTACCATTTTCACTATATATTTACATTATACCAAAAAAGGATATTGAGGATATGTAATGCTTCATATTTTTTTCCTTCGATTAAACTTGCTTTAGACCCTCCAATTACTAATAGATCAAGTCAATTTTCTTTGACTTTGAGTTGATGACACTTGTTAGTAGACAAGATGCATGAGTACATGTATATCTATGACTGACAATTATTCGATATTTAATTGTGATTGACATGTATGTATACTACCTTGAGATTTATTTATTATTGCAAATGATGAATTCAATGTTTTATAGTGAACATAATGGTCATTGTTTTCCTTTGATTGTTCATGGCTTGTAGTTCTAGTGTGAGATGACTAACATGTTATATTTGGCTTGGAACTACTTTTTAGATTTTATGTTTAATGGAGACCTTAGATGAAATTTATGGATAGGTCTAATCTTGGAGAAAACCTCCCTCGATATGATGGAGTAGAAGAAAATTCAACTGGTGGAAATATCATCACCTTTTCTTCTCATCTAATCTTTCAAATTTCTGAACTCAACATATAGAACCGAAATTTGTAATATTACACCGACTAGCTAATTAGGGGTTTCAACTCTCATTGTTATGGGTGTGGTGGATAATTCACCCTTTGAGCTTATGCCTCATTTTCAAGGGCCACATATTTATCTTGATAATCCTTCAAATCCCTTTCATAGTCTTGCAACTATTTGTAAACTTTGTATTTCTCATATTCCATAACCATGAACCCAAGGGTCTGAATTGGTTGTAGATCTAGGAACTTGAGCCTCATCTTCAAAGCTAAAATATTTTTATCTTTGTCATCCAAGGAGTCTTTGACCGCAATTTTCTCCAAATCCTTTACATTGTTATACCTATATCTAATTACTATTTTTTCCTATTTTAGTCTCTTCTCTAACTCACTGATAGTATCCTACAACTTCTTCACATTTGCATGGGATATTGAGACATCTCTGTACAACATCTTATTTACTTTCTTATGAAGGTAAAATATGTATGTAAGATGTACCTAATATATATTTATGGTAATTTGATTTTCCTTGCAATATGTAGGGGTATTAACCTTTCTCACGTGAATTTCCAACACTACTGGATTGAGGGTCCCTTTGTTGTAATCTAAAGTAGTGAGCAGTTTTGTATGAGTCTTTTTGTTTTCTCTTCCACCATGGAAACATCTCCTCTTTTTGTTTATTGTTTTGTTTCTTGATTCCATTAAACTAAGTGATTAAGGAAGGAGGATCCTCTGAATCTCCTCTTTCTATAGTGAGAGTTCATGTGGCAGTTGTACCAGGATTTAATAGTATTGTATACAAATACTCAACTGAAATGGTTTCTCCCTTAGATGCTTTCTCAAGCTCAATTGATACTACCTCATTTGTTTTAGGATATCCTTATAAAGTGTCCTTCTTACAAGTGTATTTTACCATGGATTTATAAACATTGGTTTGCTTCTCAACCTTTAATTTCTTGCTTGTATGCTTCTCCTTATGATCAATCTCCATATTGGTCTAAACAACTAATCTTGGTATCTTGGCACCAACCTCACTCTCTAAAGGATTTTATACTTAAGTGGACTTTGAACATGTTTTCTCCTCAATTTTATCCACATAAATAACCTATTGGGAAGGTTTTCCTACTTCTTGTTCTTAATGTTGTTATTGAATATATTCTACAATAGCATTGCTCAAACATATTCCCAGCTTTCCAAGTTGGAATATTTTTCTAACTGCTTAGTCCTTTCATGATTATACACAATAATTTATTTCTCATGCCCCTTATCAGAAATCACATGATTATGATCATATTTTCATCTATATCCCTTTTGAAAATCCATGTGAAACAACAATATCTCAATTATTTAAAGGGTTGACCTTTCCTTGACTAAGAAGGAGCTAACCTCCTAATGGAGTTTGAAGGTAATAGGTTTCCTTTGCTTTACAAAATGTACATGAACACTATGGATCCTCTATCTAATGCACTCCAATGCAAAAATCCTTGGATTCAATAAGATAGGGAGCATATAGGGCTCCTCCTCAAAACCATAGACTCTCGAAATGGTATAATTCTTCAGGAGATACCAATCACCCACTATGATTTCAATACTAATCTATAGAAGAATCATAAATTCAAGAAATACTATGTGTGGAGAATTTACATGTATCATAAAACACACCACTTGTATGAAGGTGGTAATGTAATGGTTAAATCATCATTTATTCATTTGTTGTCTCACCATGGGAAGCCATTGAATAACTAGTAAGGGTACATGTGAGGTGTCGACCAATTGGAGCCTAAGTTCTCCATATAATGGTAGTTCTAGTGTATAAATAGATAGACAAGATAGGACTTGAATCTAAAACAAATGGTACGATGGTAATCATTAAGATTAAGGTGAATGGATCGGGATAAGAATTGGAAATAATTAAACTTTATGAACATATCGTCATTAGGAATACAAATGGACATTAATAACCCTAACAAGGTATCATCAACAAGAAAGCCATATTTGTAACCAAGAACCTAGCACATCATGGATATGGAAAAACTTGACATCTAAGAGAAAGTTGAAGACTGATAAAGAAGAGTGCATGACGTCAATCCAACTTTTTGTTCCATATGACTGGAAAGTAACTTCATTTTCTTCTCTGCATCTAAATCCTAGAACATAGGGGCCAATTGATCATCATCTAAGGTTGAAAAAATTACCAAGTCTGGTAAAAAATAGTATGCTATAAATAGCCTCTAAGGTAATGGCCAATACAGTATGAGTTCCATTAAAGGACATCACTACTCTTTGATGTGGTAAATACTAGTTAGCACACCAACTTATGAGTTCTAGAAAATGATACACTTGAGGAACAACCGCTCGAACCATATTTGACTGCCATAGGTAAAGGTACTCAGATGAGTTGTTTGGGTTGGTTTGTATTAGCCTAATAGCTTAGTAGAGATAGAAAAAATGTAGAATGGGATCATATATCTCTCCATCACTTTCCATCAATCATTAAGATGAAGGTGAATGGCTTGGGATAAGAATTGGAAATAAGTTAAAAAAACTGACAAAAAGACCTAGGCATGCTTATATTTACCCATCCAATTCAGCATGAGGCTATTCAATTTGATTACTTGTGAGTTTTCTAAAGTGAAAAATGTGCACAAGAGATTCAATGAGGGGAAAGGAAGAAGTGGTTTGAGTATGAAGATTGTTTTAAGAACTAGTGCAGCTTGTTCACTGAGTTCTTTACTGCAGAAGACAGAAGTAATACTATTGAATACTTCTGTGGAGTTGCAGGGGTTTTAAATCCCATCCTTTCATTAGTGCTTTCAACCAGATGGACCAGTGGACAAGCTCAGGGGTCCTAAGACAAGCAGTTGAGCTATCTTCAGGAATTGGCTGGGTGGAACGGGCTTCTTAGGTTGTTTGTCTCCTCTACAAGTTATCAGGTTCCAATGTGTTATTTTATTTACCTTACGCAAGTATATTACTGAATATATTGTTTCTGTAATTAGACTGTGTAATCTCTTTTTAATTCAAAGAAGTTTACTAGTCAGAGTTTATCCGATTAATTGACCTAGGATTAGAGTTATTGATTAATGAATGAAATTACATGCTGTATTTTTCCACTAACTACTCTAGTACAATGGGTTTGTTTAAAAGATAAATAGGAATGATTTAAACATGAAATAGATCATTTGAAATTTACTCTATCTTGAGTAGTTTTTCTCTGATTAGTTTAGTTAAGATAGTTTAAAAATCATTCTTTGTTGTACTAGAATTATGTCATATATTTAAAACATCTAAGAATATTAGAGAAGGACTAATATTGTAACCTTAGGTTACACAGACAATAATTAGTTGAAGTATAAGAACTGTAATAAATAATAAATGCACTATAATTAAATCCACTTGGTAAATAAAAAAATAAAAATGTACATTCAACACTGTAAAATCTATTTTATAGCCAATGTTATATACCAGTTATAATATATGTTTTACAAGTTAAAACTTCAAAAACTATTTATTTTGTTAAAAAACAAATACTTGTAAATTGTTTTAAAACCATAAGCTGCACAAATACGTTTTCTTTTCATTCTAGAAATTCCTTAATAAAGACATTCTATTTATTCCAAGATGTTTAAGAAAACAAAAACAGAAAGCTAGGTTAAACTTTTCACGATAATTCTATTTAAAAAAAGAAATTTATCAAAATGTTTGCTAAAAGACCTTACAGGTCATGGTCGTAGTATGGTCTACATTAAATTATAATCATAGTTCTAACATATAGTTTTAACAGAGTCTAAAAGAAAATAAAAGCAATCACTCTGTTACTTTGCAAACAAACATTTTTTTCTTAAAAACCCTAAATAATCTTTAACAAATAATTACACCAAAGATTCCTAATAAATAGCTTTACCAGCCAAAGCCATATGTTAAAAACATAACCAAATGTTTCTTTTATAGTAGAGTTTTCTTATAAAAATATTAATCACACAGTGCAATTGTTTTTCATTAAAATGAAACCTTGAATAACAAACGTTGCACCTTACGGCTGTAACTCTGGCATCTAAAACAAGAAGCTACGAAGATACAAGTCGAGATGGAATTCGAACTTTATAATCGCAGTAAATATTAAACATTTTACACAAAACTATAACAGTAAACTTCTTGCTTGGGTCGTGGCCTTTAAACAAAAACTCAGGAAGTGTGTCTTTTGTACTCTAACTACTATTATACCAGAGCCATAGCTCTTTAAAAAAAAAAACCTAAGGATTACGAACAGTAAACAGCCTTACTAACTCCTTTTTAAAAACCAAAACAACAATAACTAGATATTTTTATTGTGGCCGTAGCTGAAACTTTAAATACTAGCATCCTAACCCTTGAAAATTGAACACCATGTAAACAATCACAATGCAACATTGAAGGCATCCATGGGATGAGATCGAGGCTTACCAAGCCAGTCGATCTCACACCCTTTCACCTCTATACAAACGTCGTCATTTTCTCTCAACTTCATGGAGTTTTTAATTTGCTTAAACACACACAAAAACCTATTAGTTTGTTTCGTTTATCACTTCGAACAAAAATTAATAGAAGGAATCGAGTGGAGGGTTTTGGCATTTACTTACCATTGGTTACACTAACCACCGAAATAAAGCTAACAACCATACTTTCACCCTATCCGAACCATGACCGAGCAAGATGGAGGCAATGTGGTAAGAAAACAAGAGTTTGGAACCTATATTCACCATAGTAAATATCTTGCAACCACTCCTTTAATGTTTAGCTCAAAAATTAATTACAACGAAGAAGCAACAGCACACTGCTAATTTCACCACGACTTCACAAGATTGAAACCACACCTCAGCGACCAGCTCAACTAAAAAAGGTTGTGGCAAAAATCAGAGCTCCAAACTCATCGAAGCCAGGAACTTTTACAACCATAACAGGTATTGCAGAGAGCAAGAAAGTTGAAGCCTGTCGGCTCTTACCTCCTCCCAAATAGTACCCGTGTTGGAAATAGAACCGTGTTTTTATGGAAACCTAAGTATTTATGATATCAGGGTTTATGTCAAACCCTCCTACCAACGTTTTCTCTCCACGTGGAATCCACTTTGGTAAAAATCTTTCTGTTTCTCTCTATAGTTTAAAATTCTTGTCTTCACTGCATTACATCCATCAAATTATTGTCTTAGCATATTAAACAAACTAGTCATATCTTAAGAGGATTTTAAATAAGCATATAACTATTTATGTAATGAAATATGATTTAGTAGTATCATTCATCGGAATCTGCCTATATAAATTATTCTATTGTACATCTTTATAAAGCTAAGGTTATATTGTTTTTACACACCCCATTTTTGTTTTATATTGATAACCCTAATCTTATACAAAGAAATATTATTACTTTGGTTTAGAATTGGAGCTAGACTTTAGTACATATAATTATACCTTGCCAATAACCTAGCTAAGATTTAAAACATTATGATATACATATGAATATATGTTTAGGAATAGGGAGTATGTTATGCTTTGAGCTTTCATGCAAAGGATAAATCTGTTTTATTGGGGTATAGTACCTACTGTAAATAAAAGAGTAAAGATAATTTCAGAGCTTAGGAAGGTACGCGATGTTTCCTAGTAACTTTTCATAGTTAGGAATCTAAGGGGACTACAGTTCGGATTTCAATTCATACAAGCAACTAAACCATGGTCAGTAGCTATCATATAATCATGATATTTTGTTATAATGCAACGATCACACGATCGGCTCCAATTCTATCTGGGAGGAAAATAGTAATTGCAATAAAACTATGATATCTTACATCTAAATAATCAAAAGATTCTAAGTTTAACCCTCTTAACTTACTCTTTAGTCTTCAAAGCCTTAAAAATCCTACACCTTAATCTGGAAGTAAATGTTTACCTGTAAAATAACCTGTACAAGAATTCGAATATGCGTTGGCTTGTGAAAGCTAAGTAATCCTTGGGACAACCTTAAGCCCCTTCTAAAAGACAAGAAAAACAGCTATCAAAAGTACACACTTGTGGAAGAATAAAAAATTGATCTCATTTCAATAAACCTATAACTCTTTAACTTTGTAGACTGAATTTTTCAACACTGTTTGAATGCGCTCAATGGCAGGAGTATTATAAGTTAGCAATAATTCTGTAATATTTAGTTACAGTCAATGAAAAGAAAGTTACTCCTAAGTTTCTCTTATTTCATACCTTGTAAACTATATGATAATTAAACTAATAGTAGTTGTTATACTAGCATTGTTAGGCTTTTACTCAACATTTAATATCACAAAGAAAAAATTTTAAATTTTGTGGTTTTTTTGGAGTGTTACAAATGGTATCAGAGCCCATGTTCAGACACTAGGCCTGAAGTGGCTCAACTCACTTAAACAAAAAGTAAATAAAAAGTAGGCGTACTTATTAATGACTTTAAATGTTGTTGTACATAAAATTTTCAGAACTAGAATTGCAAGTATGGAAGGACTCGAAGAGTATGCTGAAGAGGGGTCCCCACTAAATGAACAAAGTAATTCTAGAAAAGAACCTGTTAAAGAAGATATAACTAATAATTCATCAGAATTACTGCAAATAGTTAAAGATTTAAAAACTTAAATGGAGATTGGTAAAAAAAGAGAATGAGAGAATCCTAAGAGCTCAAGAGGAGCTGAACCAAATATTGTTGGAAAATTTTCATAACGAAGGAAGGGATAAACAGATAGAATCTGATGATATGCCCTACCAACATAAGAGTAAAAGATCAAAACACTCTAAAATTAAAAGCAATTCTTCTTCTAAAATTTACGATGACTCACATAGGAAGAAACATCGGTATTATAGTGACAGCAGTGAGGATAATTATCATTCTATAAAGAAGAAATATAAGCCATATGAAGAGATTTCTTAAGAGTTTAAAAATATTAAACCGCCAACTTTTAATTGCAAAACAAAAAAAGGAGAGGAATTCGAAGCATGGCTATCCGGAATGAAAAAGTACTTCCAGATATATAATTACTCAAATCAGTTAAAAGCAAGAATGGAAATATATAACCTAATTGGAAAAGACGGCATCTAGTGGCAAGACATAAAACGAGAGGAAAAGGAATAAAAGGAAATAATATAAACTGGAGCACTTTTAAAAAATACTTTAAAAAGAAATTTCTGTCGGAGCAGTATTACAAGGAGCGTGCTAAAGAGTTCTATGACCTAAAGTTGGGAACCATGAATATGAAGGAGTTAAATAGTAAATATTTAAGCTTACTATGTTATGTGCCTTATATTTTGGATGAAAAACCCAAGGTTCAATGGTTTCTGAGTTGTTTACCTTTTCACATTAAGGACAGAATTGAATATGATATTCCTAAAACCCTTGAAGAGGCCATGCAAAAAGCAAATTTCTACTATGAGCAGAACCGGAAAAGGGAGAACATGCCAAAATGGAAGGCCAAGAGGTCTAATAATTTTGAACATAAAAAGAAGGGTTTCACACCTAATCGAAATTTTGGAAATAATAACTCACGCAATGTTCCTAATAAAAAATTTCAAGGAAATAAAAGTAACTCACAGCAAAACCCTACTGGCCCAATAAATAAAGAATTTGTGAATAATCACAGTAATTACGTTAAAAATAATGAACATAAAGAACTAATAAAATGTTTGGATTGCCATGGACCTCACTATGAATCAGTCTATCCAAACAGAAATAATACTGTCAATAACATTCATACTATGTAGGAAGAAATGACGGTTGGTGATGTAGTAACAGGGATGCCCAGAATCAATGCAGCATTGGAAAACAAACATGATGACTATCAGACTTCCATGGTGGAAGTAGAAGACGGATGGACATACTGAAAGGGTAAATCAAATCTTGGAATATATGATAAGGATGTATATTAGAGAACAGCCAAGCAAATGTGAGGACTACTTACACTTGGTTGAGTTTGCATACAACAACCACTACCAAGCTTCAGCAAAATTCAGCCCATTTGAAATTTTGTATGGCAGAAAATGCAATACTCCCATATCATGGAGTAACTTAGTTGATAGGTTAGTACTAGGACCTGAGTTATTAAAGGAGATGGAATTAATCGTAAAGCAGGTACAACGTAATTTGAAGTTTGCACTAAACATATAGAGGAGTCAAGCAGATCTTAAACGAACTCAGAAAGAGTTCCAAGTGGGCGAACATGTTTTCATAAAGGTAAAACATAAAAAGAGTTCTTTAAAGTTAGGAATTTGTGCTAAGTTAGCACCTAGGTACTGTGGGCCTTTTGAAATATTGTCCAGAGTTGGACCGGTGGCATACCAATTGACCTTACCACCTAATCTTAAAGTTCATAATTTTTTCCATATTTATGTTTTAAAAAGATATGTACATGATGCTACTCATGTTATTAATTGGAATGATGTGCAGGGTGAACCCGAAGGAGATTTTCTTGTGGAACCGGATTGTATCCTCGACAAGAGGGAGATTTTGCTTCGAAATCGCACCATTGGGAAGGTGAAGGTGCAATGGAAGCACCTTTTTCCAAAAGAAGCAACCTGGGAATTGGAGAGTCATATGCGGGCAGCATATCCAATTTTGTTCCAGGGTAACTCTAAGAATGATGAATAAAGTAACATCGAGGATGATGTTATACTTAAAGCGGGTGTATGTCACGTATGTAACACCCCGGTTTTGACCTCATTTGCATGATGTATATAATGTAATTAATCATGGTGAGGAGCTAAAGGCAAAAACCCCACCATCGATTCGGTTGTGTGTGTTTCGGCAATAGGGATAGTTGTCGATGGTATATCGTGCTATCCGGCACATTATAGTTTGGCATCATGTAAATACGCACATCAATTAAACTAAACCTATAGCCAGCTACGATGGTGCAACGTTAAAATGAAAAGGGCATGATTCCAAAGGATAAGGGTGGGGGGGGGATGTCAAACCTTGGGCTATTTGGGGGAAAAGCCATGTGTTACCACCTTGTTTGATTTGCCCATCTTCCCTTGTCTCATCCAACATATTTAATGTCTTATTGAGTAGTTGAGGAAGTTATGGCTGGGAGTGGAGTGTGGTAGGACTGTCAGTCCTTGCCCATGCGTACACTCCACCAGCGAGTTAACCTCACGTTGGCAAGCAACCTCCACCGCATTCTCTCCATTTGCTTGTTCACTCTCACGTAGGGGCGTGCAGGAGGAGGTCGGTCCATCTTCCTCATGCAGATCCGAGTTAAGAAGGGGCATGATTTCTTGTTTGGGGGTTCGTTTTCCCTCTCTCACGCTGTTCATCGGTCTGTGGTGCGAGCTGGAAGAGCGGCCTCAAGGGCATGATTTTCTGCTGTGTATGTGAAATAATCATGGTCTTCATCCACGATTCGGGCTTGTTGTTGGTTTAACCCGCGATTTGGGTTGCTGTCGTTCTTCCCCTAATTTTTGGATGCCATTGAGAGTCTGATTTCTTCTTCCATTTCAGACTGCGTGTGTGTTTCTTTCTTCCATGTTTTGCCTGGGCTGTGTCTTTCCCTTTGCGCACAGGCTGGGAGTTTTTTCTTTTTCCCTTTTCTTCTTGTGTAAGTTCTCCAGCCATTACATTGGGGAACTGTGTGTGCTGTGGGCTCGTGGATGTTGGTTGGCTGTTGATTGCCACATCCCGCTAGCTGAGTTTTCCTCTGTTCACGCTAGGAGTTTGGCTTCTCCTTTATTTTGAGACTGTGGATTGTTGCCATCATTCATTTTGAGTCTGTGGCTGTTGATGTACCCTGGTTTTGGGTTACTGCTAAGTTGTTTTGGCCACGCTAGGGCCAAGAACAACTCTGGAGTGTGGTTGGACCTGAGCTGTGTTTCACCTTTTTTTTGGGGTTGTCACCCTGTTGTCTATGCCTCCATCACAGAGCCGTGAATGGGTTGTTTTGCTGCGGTAGGAAATGGTTGGTATTCAAACTATCGTGAGTGGGATTAGAGGCTGGGTATGCATGAGAAGACTGGTGTTGAGGCCACCAGCTTGGAATTTAGTCTATCCTAGCTCCTTGACAACCTGGTGAACCCTACGGTGTGGGTTTTGCTGATTGGAAAACCTTGGCTATGTGTAAGCCTGCATTGACCCTTAGTCCTTGAGGAATCATGCCCAGCTTGGGGGTGGCAGTGTTGCTGAGAGATTAATGAGCACGTGGGCCTATGGTTGGGTGGAAAGTTGCAGCGACATAGCTGGTTGTAGCGTGAGTTCTTCATTAAAAGATAAGTACTCTTGATTATTTCATCTCTGCAATTATATCTACTATTCCATGAATTATGATGAACATGTTAAATGTTGGAATGTGTGTGTTGCTTCCGCTGAATGTTGAGTAACTGTGTATCCCTATATGTTTTATGCATCTTAATATGCATGATGTTAAGCTTTTAATTTCAGCATTGACATATGTTCATGTTCATGGGGTTGTTTTCCCATATGATTGGTGTTAGTAGCGTCCTCTTCGCCGGTCGAAGGGTCGGGGACGTTACAGAGTGGTATCAGAGCTCATGTTACAGCATGGACTTGAATGAACCATGAAGATGCAGTGACAGAAGCTGGATTGCTTTCTGCCCAGTAGAGACCAGAATTTTATGACAGAAAACTTCCACAAAAATTTGCCTAAGTGTTTGAACTGTCGGTTCATCCGAACACTTAGTGGGAAGGACTTCCGATGTAGCAGAAGAGCTAAGCAGAAGCATACCCGATAGAGGACAGTTGGAAGAAATTACGGAAAAACTTTCTAAGTTTTCGTCGGCCGTTGGTGGAACTTAGTGGATGTGGGAGCCACAGTTTCGGCGAAGATCAGCCAAAGGCCGCCGAAACGCCGGCTCAATGTAAGTAAAGAAACATCCGATATTGACTTTTGGTGTCAATGAAATTTAGTTGTTTGGACCACCGATGCCGTTGGCGGAAAATAGTTGTTGGGTTCGCCGACACATAGTGCTTAATGGTTCTGACCGCCAACAGATGCTATGTTTCGTAAAAGAAGAAGAGAAAAATTTTGAAAAATTTGTCTAAGTGTTGAAGACCATCGGCGATCAGTGAAAGACAGTGGTTTGGATCGCCGATACTTAGCCAATTGAGTAACGTCGTTGCGGATGGCTAGACCACTATGCTCCCGACGAGTAGGGCCTCCGGCCACTTATGCAGTAAAGAAAGTTCAGAATTTTCTAAGTAGTGAAAACATCAGCCATCGGAAGCAGAAAGTTGTTCGTGCGCCCGCCATTGCGGAAGCCTAGATCACTAGCCTTCCGACAGGGAGAAGTTCCAACTGCCGATGCCAGTCAGAATCATTTCACCGATCGGAAGAAGATCGAGGATGATGGGTCATCATTGCGGCTGCTGATGGAACTATTTCGCCGATGAAAAGAAGAGAATGGAGCCGATCAAGTGGCGAAAGGGAAGACAAAAAGGAAAATCTCAAAAAAAATTCTAAGTCCTGGAGTCATCAGCCATTGGCGATGGTTAGTGGATAGAGCTTCCAACAACCGATGAGCTACATTAGATGAAGTGAATGGATTGTGCATTCACTGTTGCGGCGGTCTAATGGACTATCCTTCCAAAGGTTAGAGGATTCGATCTCCGACACGGTAATGCTTAGTGGATCTAATCGCCGATGAGCAGCGGAGAAGTTAGTTGTGCTGACCGTCGAAATGTCGGATTGATAGTTGGAATGAGATCTGATTCTGCAAAGAGGAAATTTTGAGTTTTCAGTGGGATTCCTCAGCATATTTCAGCAATTTTTCAATGGATTTACATGGCTAAAAAGGAGAAAAATGGCAGGAATATTATGCCCCCTTGACCCCCGTCGTCCCCTGAGACAGTCGTTCTTGTGAAAAGGAAATTCTATGTTTTGGGAAAATTAGTCAAACCCAGAATTCATGAAAGATGAATGGTGCATCGAAAATGAGATCGGCGAGTTATTGAGTGTTCCTCGTTGTACGCACTGACTTCTCCCGATAGAAAAGTTTTCCTGAAGCTTCCTAGACTAGCTCCTACAGGTGGCTGAAGTTGGCACCCAAACAAAAATATAGTTGTGTGTAAAAATGCAGAGATTTGGTGAAAATCGTCATTTTAGAAGTAGTGTGATTTTCACACCCAAAGTTAGAATGGAGCATGGGGATAGGCATTAGAAAGAGTATCCAGCAGAGAACAAAGGAGAATCACCAGAGTTGAATGCATAACAGCAAGGTGCTAGTGATTGTTTGAAAAATAAATGTGTTGCTGTTAATATGAACAAACCTGGGAATTGCATGCCTAGATGCAACAGGACCATGAAGTCAAACCAGCTGTTGTGCGGAAGAGGAATTCCATGCAAAGATGAGGGATTTGAAAGGGAAAATTCCTTAACCCCTGTCTTGCTAACTATATTATATTTTATAATTTTTATGCATGAAATGCATGAGGATATGCTTTGCATACATAGGATATTGAGGATTATACACCTATAATGAACCACTAATGATAGTTATTGCATTGGTATTGGCATTAGTGGAAAAACCAACGACAACATGGACCTGGCTGAATATGTTGTTGATGCTGAAAAATGTGACTAGCAACCCTATGAGAAAGGGATAAAGCAACAAGTCCAGGATAAAAAAGTTGGTGAGCAAATTCTGCAATCCTCTGCGAGATACCGACTAAACTTGTAATGTCGAAGGTGTAAGTAGGATCCATGTAGGTAATGGTTTAATTATGACAAATTCCAAGGAGTGGTAAAGGTAAAGACCTCATACCATGTGGATATTTGAATATAGAAAGGTGTCATGCCTGTATATATTGATTGAGCTTAGTAGTTCAAGGAAAGTAAGTACTGATGATCTTGATTATAGTCACGCATCCTATATGAAGTAGTCATGGTTAGGCCATGCATGGTATGTTGAATGCATAGTATTCCTGAATCAATGCAAGGTAGCATTGAATGTATATACATTAAAAATATTTTATGAATCTTGTAGTCATGTATTGAATGGATGCTAATGAAGGGTGTGAGTGACTTATTGCATAAGTACATGTGCAAATGTTGTGATGCATTGCATGAATGCATTGAGATGAGTACATGTGATATTATGAATAACTAATGGCTGAAATGATGAATTGATGACAATTCAGGAACCATTTCAAAGGTTGTTATGAATGCAAGATAATAAGTGCATAAAGAGGATAGTCATGATCAATTTGCTGCCAGAAATGCTATATGGAAGAGCAAGGTGGTACAAATGATATGCTTGTGAAGTAAGGAGTATCTAAACATTTCATTTAATTGCATGAATGATGTGACTATGCCTTGCAAATGTTAATATGATAATGATTGCATGAAGTAAATGATTTTTGGTAATATTGATGTGACTAACAACTGGAAGTATTTGAATTTTATAAATTCTGAAAATGCTTCAGTGATGGTTGCAGCAATGAAAAGGTTATATGCATCCAGACTTACCAAGTGTTTGGTTGATTGAAGCTCAGGTTTCAGGTAGATTATTTAGAGCATGGCAATGAGAGTAAGACCATGACAAAGGCCGAAATCTACCATATGAAAGAACCAAACCTCTTGAGAAGAGCCTCATGGCTGTGAAAATAGTTGGTATGCATAATGGGTTGTTAAATTTGAATTGTGAATTTCGGATTTAAAGAAAATTGCTGACAACTACTAATCACTATTGGCTTGCATAAGATTGTGACAGGAGGACGCATTGTAAGTGGGTATTCATGTTATGCTAGTAAGCATAAAATTATAATGGGCATAGTATTGCTACTTATGAGAGACCCACAAATGAGGATCACCTCATTGCTAAGCAAATCAACTTTTGTTGTAGGTAGAGTTGCAAATTCTTATTGAATTTAATTACTAATGTCATTGCTTGTTTATGGAACAATCAATTTGGATTGT
Source organism: Pseudotsuga menziesii (assembly GCA_001517045.1). Classification (NCBI taxonomy): domain Eukaryota; kingdom Viridiplantae; phylum Streptophyta; class Pinopsida; order Pinales; family Pinaceae; genus Pseudotsuga; species Pseudotsuga menziesii. The sequence goes on from LPNX010919093.1 coordinate 152,700, forward strand.
ATTATCAGATAATGATTGACTGTTTGGCTATTTGATGAATGTGCCAGGGGTACACACTGCAGGAGGATCATGTGTGATGGCCTGCAGGAGCCAAACTTCATGGGAAGGTTTTCCCTTATCTTGGAAATGGGTTTCGGGTGAAACTCCATTGGACAATTTGGAAATGTATCATCTGCACTACATGTTTGGTAAGCAACATGAGTGAGATGGTATAAATTATGTCGGTAAGACATGTGTGGATATGAAATGCCAATAGGAGTTGAGATGGCTAACTGAGGGACTGCCAACTCAGAGAAGGGAGCCCCATTCCTCCTTAATGAAGGAATACTGTGTCAGCAAATGGATAAGTGTTCTGTGACCCTTGCTAACAATATGAATGTCAAATTATTAAAATTCTATATGCAGAACATGTTTTGGTTTTATTTCCATTATGACCGATTGCTTGAGTATGAATAGGGCCTACATGGCACACACCGGGAAAGGGTGCACACTTTTCGATGTCGAGTCATGAAAGGGTTTTCAATATTGACTACACCCTAGGGAGTGGACGCACTCCTGGTGTCTCAATACTTGATAGTGAATGATATGAAATATGATTACAGTTTTAGAGTAATAACGATGATGAGTTTTCTTATATTGCTTGTGTTGACAGGCTAAATAGATGCAGTTGGGTGTTGCACCCTAAAGAGAAAAGGAAAATGGTTGTTGTGAGGGGTTGCGGAGTAAGGGTTATTGTTGATATAAGTGTATGTTGATATAAGTGTATTGTTGGTATAAGTGTATGTGTTATTGTTGATATAAGTGTATTGTTGGTATAAGTGTATGTGTTATTGTTGATATAAGTGTATGTTGGGATGTTTTATGGCTGAGGATCCATAGTAGATCCTAGACCTGGAAATGGTCGTGGTAAAGTTCCAAGCCCAGTCAACATGAGGATGTACTGGCTGGACATTAATTATTTGATGTTGTGGAGCAGCCTGCGTGCTGACCTAACATCCAATTCCATAGGCGATCCCAAGGCTTGCAAAGCGAAGCAAGATCCTGTGGACCAACGAGGAAATGCACAATACAAATAAGTATTGGATTATTTTGCTTATGAATGTACATGTGTATATAATTGGGTTATGATGTTTTAAGCTCTTGTTCTAGAGATAAAACCGATGAGAATAAACTAAACATGTGAATCTATTCAATGTTTGGATATAGGTATCGCTGGGAGCGAGGACTATGAGAGCATCCTAGGGGTGCATGTGGACATATGACTGTCCTGGAGAGCTCGGAATGAGTGGTAATGAAAAAGGTGCTAGTAAGACTGTGGAGGTCCTAGCAGCCGAGACAAACCATGTGGAGAGACTCCATGGTTTAGAGGTCTAAAATAGACCAGAGACACTAAGTGTCATGACCAAGAGGGATTGGTCCAGCATTCACGGTGAAGTGAAAGAGGCTGAGAGCATGAAAATCCACAGCAGTGGTGTGGGTTCCAGGATGGGACAAAACAAAGAGGGGAAAAACTCTTGCTGCTCTCTCTTGCCTTTTGATTATATATACATATATATATATGCATGGTGAAAACAAAAGATTGTTGAATGCATGTATGACTGGAAATGGAATGTGTGTATTTGTTGAAAGTAAATTGTGAATGCTGGAATGGTTAATTCCCTACCCAAGAATGGACATGAATGAGCTCGTGTGCCTATTGGGAAGGCATGAAAAATATGAAAATCTCCTTGATAAGACTTGGATGGTCATTCCAATTGGGCAATTAACTGACTGGTTTTAATGTCTATATTATGCTTGGCCTGACAGAATTTCAATGGTGCATTTCACAGGTGAGAAAAGTGAAACCTGGTGGTGCACATTGATTATGACAGCAGATCAAAAGTTGTTAGACTTAGCTGGAAGTCTCCTTCAAATGATTTCCAAGACCCAAGAAAATCTTGGGGAGATGCTCAAGATACAGAAAAGGCAGAATGAAATGAACCACCAGACTCTTGCAAGACTCTATTGGTTTGCAAAGGGAGGTGAAAAGCCTTCTGGGAGCAATCGGCAGCAGAAAGGAAGGTGGATCAGTGATGGGACAATCGTCCAAGCGACTCGTTAAGAAACGGTCCAGGCATGAAGACTCAAAGGAAATTGAGCAGGTAAAGATGAAGCAGCCAGTGAAAAGCTGGGAATGCGGAGGACATCATTTACGCCGGGGCTGCCCAATGAGGGAACATGATGAGGGCAACAATCGCAAAGTTCCTAGGTTTCAGGATAAGCTGAGAGCTGAGAACCAACAGGAGAAGTTCATGGAAGCTGAGGGGCTTGGTCTTGAACGTTCAAAGTAAATAATTGAACATGGGACAGATCTGCAAAATTTTGAAATTTTAATGTGCAATTGTGTATGTATTGTATATGTATTCCTATGTATTGGAACACCGAGGATGGTGTTATTCCAAGGGGGAGGGGAATGTAACACCCTGGTTTTGACCCCGTTTGCATGATGTATATAATGTAATTAATCATGGTAAGGAGCTAAAGGAAAAATCCCCACTATCGATTCGGTTGTGTGTGTTTCAGCAATAGGGATAGTTGCCGATGGTATATCGTGCTATCCAGGACATTATAGTTTGGCATCATATAAATATGCACATCAATTAAAATAAACCTACAGCCAACTACAATGGTGCAACGTTAAAATGAAAAGGGCATGATTCCAAAGGATAAGCGTTGGGGGGGATGTCAAACCTTGGGCTATGGGGGGGAAAAGCCATGTGTTACCACCTTGTTTGATTTGCCCATATTCCCTTGTCTCATCCAACCACTTTAATGTCTTGTTGAGTAGTTGAGGCAGTTATGGATGGGAGTGGAGTGTAGCAGGACTGTCAGTCCTTGCCCATGCGTACAGTCCACTAGCGAGTTGACCTCACGTTGGCAAGCAACCTCCATCGCATTATCTCCATTTTCTTGTTCACTCTCATGCAGGGGCATGCAGGAGGAGGCCGGTCCATCTTCCTCATGCAGAGCCGAGTTAAGAAGGGGCACGATTTCTTGTTTGGGGTTCATTTTCCCTCTCTCACGTTGTTCATCGGTCTATGGTGCGAGCTGGAAGAGCGGCCTCAAGGGCATGATTTTCTGTTGTGTGTGTGAAATAACCGTGGTCTTCATCCATGATTCAGGCTTGTTGTTGGTTTAACCCGCAATTTGGGTTGCTGTCATTCTTCCCCTGATTTTTGGATGCCGTTGAGAGTCCGATTTCTTCTTCCATTTCGGACTGCGTGTGTGTTTCTTTCTTCCATGTTTTGCCTGGGCTGTGTCTTTCCCTTTGCGAACAGGCTGGGAGTTTGTTCTTTTTCCCTTTTCTTCCTGTGTAAGTTCTCCAGCCATTACATTGGGGAACTGTGTGTGCTGTGGGCTCGTGGATGTTGGTTGGCTGTTGATTGCCACATCTCGCTAGCTGAGTTTTCCTCTATCCACGCTAGGATTTTGGCTTCTCCTTTGTTTTGAGACTGTGGATTGTTTCCATCATTCATTATGAGTTTGTGGTTGTTGATGTACCCTGGTTTTGGGTTGCTGCTGAGTTGTTTAGGCCACGCTAGGGCCAAGAACAACTCTGGAGTGTGGTTGGACCTGAGCTGTGTTTCACCTTTTGTTTGGGGTTGTCACCCTGTTGTCTATGCCTTCATCACAGAGCCATGAATGGGTTGTTTCGCTGCGGTAAGCAGTGGTTGGTCTTCGAACTATCGTGAGTGGGATTAGAGGCTGGGTATGCATGAGAAGACTGGTGTTGAGGCCACCAGCTTGGCATTTAGCCTATCCTAGCTCCTTGACAAACTGGTGAACCCTACGGTGTGGGTTTTGCTGATTGGAAAACCTTGGCTATGTGTAATCCTGCTTTGACCCTTAGTCCTTGAGGAATCATGCCCAGCTCGGGGGTGGCAGTTTTGTTGGGAGATTGATGAGCATGCAGGCCTATGGTTGGGTGGAACGTTTCAGCGACGTAGCTGGTTGCGGGGCAAGTTCTTCAATAAAAGATAAGTACTCCTGATTATTTCATCTCTGCAATTATATCTATTATTCCATGAATTATGATGAACATGTTAAATGCTGGAATGTGTGTGTTGCTTCCGCTGAATGTTGAGTAACTGTGTATCCCTATATGTTTTATGCATCTTAGTATGCATGATGTTAAGCTTTTAATTTCAGCATTGATGTCTGTTCATCTTCATGGGGTTGTTTGCCAATATGATTGGTGTTAGTAGCATCCTCTTCATCGGTCGAAGGGTCGGGTACGTTACAACGTACCCCAAATTGAAATAACATTTTATGTTTAAGAAGACATTATATATTTTATTTTATTGTAATGTTTGTGATTATTGACCAAGTGGGTTCAAGGATGATTGTAATTAATTATGCTGAATATTTTATTAGTTAATAAATAAAAGATGAGACAAACATCCTAAGGAGGCTGTTGAATGAGTGTCCATTCGCCCACTAGATGGAGTAGACTCGGGTGAGAGCAAACTGACACATGGCATCATCCTCAACCACTTCTAGTTGTTGTAAGGGCCAACTTCCCTATTTTTTGGGTAATGTTCCCCAAGAAAGTGGAACAAGAGCAGGTGGCTCATTAAGTGAAAAAAACTGACCAAAAGAGCTAGGCATGCTTATATTTACCCATCAAATTCAGCAGGAGGCTATTCAATTTGATTACTTGTGAATTTTTTAAAGTGAAAAATGTCAACAAGAGATTAGATGAGGGGAAAGGCAGAAGTGGTTTGAGTGTGAAGATTGTTTTAAGAACTAGTGCAGCTTGTTAGCTGAGTTCTTTACTGCAGAAGATAGAAGTAATACTGTTGAATACTTCTGTGGAGTTGCAGGGGTTTTAAATCCCATCCTTTCACTAATGCTTTCAATCGGTGTACCATTGGACAGGTTCAGAAGTCCTAAGACAATCAGCTGAGCTATCTTCAGGAATTGGTTGGTTGGAACAGGATTCTTAGGTTGTTTGTCTCCTCTACAAGTTATCAGGTTCCAATGTGTTATTTTATTTACCTTATGCAAGTAAAAGTGTTGACTTGAATTTAGTTATGATTAGATTTATTATTATTACTAAATATAGTGTTTCTGCAATTAGACTATGTAATATGTTTTTAATTCAAAGAAGTTTACTCGTTAGAGTTTATCTGATTAATTGACCTAGGATTAGAGTTATTGATTAATGAATGAAATTCCATGGTGTATTTTTCCATTCGTCATAAAGATGAAGTACTCTAGTACATCACGTTTGTTTAAAAGATAAATAGGAATGATTTAAACATGAAATAGATTATTTGAAATTTACTCTATCTTGAGCAGCTTTTCTCTAATTAGTTTAGTTAAGATAGTTTAAAAATCAGTCTTTGGTGTACTACAATTCTTTCATATATTTAAAACATCTAAGAATATTACATAAGGACTAATACTGTAACCTTAGGTTACACAAACAATAATTAGTTGAAGTATAAGAACTGTAATAAATAATAAATGCAATATAATTAAATTCACTTGGTAAATAAACAAATAAAAATATACATTCAACACTGTAAAATCTATTTTATAGCCAATGTTATATACCAGTTATAATATCTATTTTACAAGTTAAAACTTCAAAAACTATTTATTTGTTAAAAATAGAATAGTGAAGTTCTTTTGTCTAGTAAAAAGGCTATTAGTATTATATTACTTAGTGTAATTTACAAAGTACCTTAAATAGCTAACTAACTAAGTTTTTCATAACCAAAATTAACTCTTTTATTACAACTTGTAAAGTGTTTCAAAACCATTCATTCCAGAAATTTCTTAATTAAGACATTCTATTTATTCCAAGCTGCTTAAGAAAACAAAAATAGGAAGCTAGGTTTAACTTTTCACAGTAATTCTATGTAAAAAAAGAAATTTATCAAAATGTTTGCCAAAAGAACTTACCAGTGATAGTCGTAGTATGGTCTACATTAAATTATAAACATAGTTCTAACATATAGTTTTAACATAGTCTAAAAGAAAAGAAACAAACAATCTTTTCTGAAAAACCCTAAATAATCTTTAACAAATAATTACACCAAAGATTCCTAGTAAATAGCTTTACCAGCCAAATCCATAGATTAAAAACATAACCAAATGTTTCTTTTATAAGCAGATTTTTCTTATAAAAATCTTAATCACAAAGTGCAACTGTTTTCCATTAAAAGGAAACCTTGAATAACAAAATTTCCACCTTACGGCCATAAATCTAGCATCTAAAACAAGGAGCTACAAATATACAAGCCGATATGGAATTCAAACTTTATAATCACAATAAATATTAAACATTTTAAACAAAATTGTAGCAGTACACTTCTTACTTGGGTCGTGGCCTTTAAACAAAAACTCAAGCACTGTGTCTTTTGCACTCTAACTACTATTATACCAGAGCCATAACTCTTTTAAAAAAAAACCTAAGGGTTATGAATAGTAAACGGCCTTACTAACTCCTTTTTAAAAGCCAAAACAACAATAACTAGATATTTCTGTTGCGGTTGTAGCTAAAACTTTAAATATTAGCATCGTAACCCTTTAAAATTGAACACCATGTAAGCAGTCGCAACACAACATTGAAGGCACCCGTGGGATGAGACCGAGGCTTACCAAGCCATTCGAGCTCATACCCTTTCACCTATAGACAAACGTCGTGGTTTTCTCTTAGCTTCATGGAGTTTTTCATCTGCTTAAACACACACGAAAACCTGTTAGTTGGTTTCGTTGATCACTTAGAAAAAAAATGAATAGAAGGAATCAAGTGGAGGGTTTCGGCATTTACTTACCATTGGTTACACTGACTGTCAAAACAAAGCTAACAACCAAACTTTCACCCTGTCCGAACCACGGCTGAGAAAGACAGAGGAAAAGTGGTAAGAAAACCAAAGTTTGGAAGTTACATTCACCAAAGTAAATCTCTAGAAACCACTCCTGTAATGTTTAGCTCAAAAAGTAATTATGATAAAGAAGCCACAGCACACTGCTAATTTCACCATGACTTCGCAAGATTAAAACCACATCTCAACGACTAGTTCAACTGAAAAAGGTTGTGGCAAAAATCAGAGCTCCAAACTCATCGAAGCCATGAACTTTTACAACCGCAGCAGGTATTGCAAAGAGCAAGAAAGTCAAAGCCTATCGGCTCTAACCTCCTCCCAAACAGTCCCGGTGTTGGAAACATAACCGTGTTTTTAGGGCAACCTAAGTATTTATGAGCTCAGGGTTTATGTCAAACCCTCCTTTCAGCGTTTGCTCTCCATGTGGAATCCACTTTGGTAAAAATCTTTTCGTTTCTCTCTATAGTTTAAAATTCTTGTCTTCACTGCATTACATCCATCGAATTATTGTCTTAGCATATTAAAAAAACTAGTCATATCTTAAGAGGATTTTAAACCAGCATATAGTTATTTATGTAATGAAATATGATTTAATATTATCATTCATCGGAATCTGCCTACAGAAATTATTCTATTGCACATATTTATAAAGCTAAGGTTATAGTGTTTTTACATACCCCATTTTTATTTTATATTGATAACCCTAATCTTATACAAAGTAATATTATTGCTTTGGTTTAGAATTGGAACTATACTTTAGTACATATAATTATACCTTGCCAATAACCTAGCTAAGTTTTAAAACATTATGGCATACATATGAATATATGTTTAGGAATAGGGAGTATGTTATTCTTTGAACCCTCATGCAAAGGATAAATTTGTTTTATTGGGGTATAATACCTACTGTAAATAAAAGAGTAATGATAATTTCATAGCTTAAGAAGGTACTAGATGTTTCCTAGTAACTTTTCATAGCTTAGGAAGGTACTAGATGTTTCCTAGTAACTTTTCATAGTTAGGAATCTAAGGGGATTGCATTTCAGATTTCAATTCGTACAAGCAACTAAACCATGGTCGGTAGCTATCATATAATCATGATATTTTGTCATAATGCAACGATCACACGATTGGCTCCAATGCTATCTGGGAGAAAAATAGTAATTGCAATAAAACTATGATATCTTACATCTAAATAATCAAAAGAGTCTAAGTTTAACCCTCTTAACTTACTCTTTAGTCTTCAAAGCCTTAAAAATCCTACACATTAATCTAGAAGTAAATGTTTACTTGTAAAAGACATGTACAAGCATTTGAATCTGCGTTATCTTGTGCAAGCTAAGTAAGCCTCGGGCCAACCTTAATCCCCTTCTGAAAGACAAGAAAAACAGCTATCAAAAGTACACCCTTGCGGAAGAATAAACAGTTGAACTCATTTCAATAAACCTCTAACTTTTCAACTTTGTAGACTGAATTTTTCAATACAGTTTGAATGTACATAGTGGTAGGAGTATTATAAGTTAGTAATAATTCTGTAATATTTAGTTACAATCTACGAAAAAGAAAGTTACTCCTAAGTTTATCTTATGTCATACCTTGTAAACTATATGATAATTAAACTAATAGTAGTTGTTATACTAGCATTGTCAGAATTTTACTCAACATTTAATATCACAAAGAAAAATTTTAAATTTGTGTGATTTTTTTGGAGTGTTACACCCTTTGAACTAAGTCTCTGGAACTTAACGATTTCTCCTATACTATTAGTGTCTTTAAACATATATTCGTATGTTCTCTAAACACCAATCATCCCAAATCGGGAAACCTAGGACAAGCTCCCTTATGAACTCTTGCTTATATTTAAGGGGCCTCACCAAAAATTTTGCAGGTCACAAACACTATCCTTGATTAAGCTATAAATCTCAATAAAGTGTTAAGAAATTAACTGAGCTATAAATATCGATAAAGGGTTAAAAGATCGATAGAGTTGTTTTTAAAAAGGTGGTTCACCATTTGTTAGAGAGCTACTCCACTGCAAAATATGCCAACACCTGCTATTCCAACACAAGAATCAAGGTATGCCCAAATTACATAACCCACTCATTTATTAAAAAGGGGCTCCACAAGAGAAAAAATGTCACTTGAAAGAATTGAAATTGGATGGGAAGCGTAGCAATCATTCCTCCCAACCACCCAATAACCCACTCATTTATTAAAAAGGGGCTCCACAAGAGAAAACATGTCACTTGAAAGAATTAAAATTGTATGGGAAGGGTAGCAATCATTCCTCCCAACCACCCAACTACAACCAATGGACAGATTGATCGAGCTATTAAGCTTGATCAATGCACTTTTTTAATAAATAGTAAAAATAGGCTTGTGTGACTATTTTTCCCATTTTCCATGGAGAGGATCACGACTAAGACACCAACATCCACGTAACCTCCAACCTCTCTTACATTGGCATCATGGCATTCAAACCAAGAGGTAGGTCCATTTTTAAAATAAACTATAAACTTTTTTTTAATTAAAATTGAATTGAATTTATTTTGTTTTTGTTTAATTTTTAGTTTTCTTGTTTAAATTGTATCAACTAGAATGTTTATGCTGCCAATTTAATTTTCAAGTGTGTATTGGCAAGCATAAATGATACTTGATTTATTTCTCCTATTCTCTAACAATGTTTGGAGGATTGAAAACAGTCTCGTATACACATGTTGAAAATAAAACCAACAACATAAACGTTGTTGGTTTTGTTTCCAATAAATTGGATTTTTTTAAATTAAAGTTGAATTTTTATTTTTTTTAATTGTATACTTTGATAGCATTTGGGCTACCATTATTTGTTTCAATAGGGAAAGTTTTGCCAATGGGCTAGTGTTACATGTTTTTTCCCAAAAAGAAATCCGCCAATTTGCATTTTTTTCTAACAATGATTTTCCTAGATTTCATATAGTAAAGTCTTTTTACTCTAAAAATTGCCAAATGCAATTTATAAACTATATAAAATCCTTAGAAATTAGAATTTTGCAAGAAAAATTCACCAAACATTTTATAGTTGTCGTTTCAATAGTTGGTAGGATTCGCCAAGATTTTTACACTTAAAAATAAATATGGATCCTTAAAATTTTCCCTTTTTTGAAATATATATCAAAAAGCAAAAATGCTACCATTTTTTTTATTTTTTTTTAATAGGAAGGATTGAAAACCATCCATTTGATACATGGTTGATAGTAAAACGGGCAACATTTAAAAGTTTAAGCCATGTCACCTTCAATATCGAAGAATTAATACAATTCCATTATCTTTATCTATTTAAAGGAACAATAGCATAAAACAGAGTTCGTTCATATATGTCAGTTTGAAGGTTTGATCTCCCTTCACCAGCGGTTTCCTTTGATGAAGACGAAGCTTGAAAAATTCTCTGCTCCAACTGTTTCTTACACAAACTCTGACACGAACTCTTACATGAACCTTCAAATGGATCAACACTTGTCTACTCCCATTAGTGGCCTCCTGCCTTTCGGGATTACAGACCTCTTGTGCTATTTAGATCCTAACAGAACTTTAGATGAACTTTGGATGAATCTCAGACAACAGAGAGCCAAGAGAAAGAAAACTTTATTTTATTAAGAATGCCTGATATCAATTTACACAATGATTACATAGGTAAGATCTGAAGAGATCCAGCATACAGATTCTTTGACGGACTAGGGAACCCAAAGGTGCTGAAGCTACCTTTTGCTCATTTCCCACACTTAGACTTGGGAACTCAAAGGTGCCGAAGCTACCTTCTGCTCATTTCCCACACTCAAATTCTAACTTACTTGCAGAGCTTTAACCTCCAAATTCCGATGATCCAAATGACTTACTTCGCCCCTTATTTATAGGAAATTCGGGGGACAAGTAGAATCCTACTTTTCAGAGTGTCGAGACATTTATGTCCTTGACAGGAATAAAGCTAGTACTGGATTTTCCATAGATTCCTTGTAATGTGGGTCAAACCGCACCAAAAGTCGAAGAATTCCTTTGAGCTACAGATATTCGTCCGGAAAGCTTATGAACAAAGTGGAGATTTTAAAGAATCAAATCCCATGGAAAACTTATTGATAAGACTAAAGGTTACACAGTGGATATTTTTACAGAATCCCACGAAAACTGTCAGACACCATAGTCGGTCTGAAAGACATTAATCAGAGTACATTGAACCATACTAGTTATCATAATACAATGTGTCCCACATTTTGGTGTATATTTGGAGGATAATAATAGGTTGTCCTTGTAAATTATGGACCTTAATCTTCATACGTACTAACCATTGATGATGGCTACTCAAAAAGCAACCAAACACTTGTTTTTCATCCATGACTTCGGATTCTTGTAGATCTCTTATTTTATTAAGTCCAACACCATGTCCTTCATATTCGCTTTCAATGATATATGGGTCCACTACACTTCGGTTGATGCCAAATGTTTTCCACCAATTGAAGAACCAATTAGGGATATCAAACTGTAGAGATGTTCTAATAAATCTGAACTTGAGAAGGGAGACATATGTCCTGTCAGAATTTTCCTTGCATAAAATGTCCCACCACATCTGTTTGTATTCTGAATAATTGTAAGGAGTGCCAAGAAATATTCGGTCTGCATGTCCTGTTGGCCACCATTCAAGATTTCATGGACGATTTATGCAGTCGTACTGATTTTCTATCGCGGGAGCGATAGAAAATTTTTGCCAAATAGATTCGACATCATGAAAAGTATATATCAATGCTTGTGATGCATCTGCATCTTTTCTAAGTGCTCTGTCATACATCAAAATTGGAATAGCACTTGTGGAAGTGGGCCTTCGTTGAATCTCTGGTACAAGCCTTGGGAGTAGAGAACATGGCTGCAGGTTCTTATCAATCACTCGAGTGCTTCGAAGCTACCAGGTTGGTCTCCATTGTTTTTTGTATTCGGTCTAGCTCATGCTTTCTGGAATTTCTCTGGTTTCTTCCAGATTGTTTTTCCACTCACTGGCTATGATTAAACAGGAGGCAGGTTGATTTGATATTTGTTTTTCTACAGTCTGTAAGAGATTTTCTCGGCTCAAAAAATCAGGCAAACAATTTTCAGAACCTTTAATATGTTCAATATCAAATTCAAAGTTTGAAAACAAAGCTTGCCATCTTGTGAACTTGGCCTCACTGGCCTTTTTAACTTCTTTGTTCAAGAATTTGTTCATGGTAGCAGCATCTATTCTTAAAACAAACTTTTTGTTAACCAGAAAAATTTCAAATTTTTGCAGAGCATTTAGTGCAGCCTTGATTTCTTTGTCTAATGCAGCATAGTTTTTCTCTGCATCCTGCCAAACCCCTGAAGCAAATTGAAAAATTTCTTCTGACTTCTTTTTATTTTCTTTGATCCTTACTTGCTTAAGAACTGCTCCCCACCCTTCATTACTGGCATCAGTTTCAACAATTTTTGGCAGATCATCATCTGCGACATAAAGAATAGGCAGAGTCTTTACTCTTCCTTTGATTTTTTGCATGGCTTTGGTGTGCTCATGGGTCCAGGGAACCGGTTCCTTCTTCAATATTTCATTCAAAATCTTTCAATCTTTAGCACAGTCTTTGTAGAAATGACTGACATAGTTAAGACTACCCAAAAATATTTGCAGCTGGGTTTTGTCAAGGATTTTGTCAGGAAATTTATCAGCAAATTCGACTGCATGTTGTGTCAAGATCAACGTTCCATTGGAGATAACATGCCCTATTAACTTGATCTTGGTTTGGAATAATTCAAGATTCTTTTTTGATAGGACCAAACCGGCTTCTTTGACAACTTTTAACAAGGTTTCCAAATGTTTAAAATGTTGCTCAATTGAATCTAAAAACACAAGAATATCATCTATATATACAATCATCCAATCAAAGTATCGCTTGAGCACATTATGGTAGAGTGATGAACAATGTAGCTTTTCTTTCTGGAGTTCTTGTTGAGACATAAGGTTCTACAGCTACAAGGAAAGGAGTGCCAAGAATACAGGAAACTGGAATATCTGAGAGGAAAAACTTCATATCCATACAATGTTGCTCAAAGCACAATGTTGCTTTGGGGATCTCATATCCCAAGGAGATTTGAGTATTTCCTACGCCAGTAATAACATGAGAAGTTTTTCTCAAATATTTGGCCGGAAAAAGATCTTTATACAGCATATCCACATCTGCACCAGAGTCAATCATAGCTTTGAGCTTGAAAATTCTATCTTGAATTTTTAAATGTATCAGTACCAAAGGTTTTTTATGCTCAATAGCCAAAACTTTCATAGAATTAAGGCCTTCAAGACTATTAGTATCAAATATACTAATGTTTCTATTTATGTGCTCTTATTCTGATCTTTCTTATGAAGGAGCACCTCTTTTAAGTTTCTGGATTTCATCTCACAGCCCACAGATCGAATTTGTATGCATTTTCTTCCAAAAATCGACTTTCAAGACCTTGAACTTTGTGTTTTAGATCAGAAAATTCCCTTTTCAAATTATTTAACTCTTTACCTAAATCATTCAATGTGAGAGGTTGTAATCTTTCATTTATGTTATGCTTTATGAATGATTTGGTATGCTTTTCAAAAGAAGCATCAACAAATACATGCTTCTTACCTGAAGACGTTTCATCATGAGATTTTTGTGTCATCTTCATCATAGTTTTCATAAAAGAGTCAAGGAGGGATGCCTTCATTTCTCCTTCAAGTAATGCTTGGATTTGGGCAAGCATTTGTGCATCTTCTCCTGTGTTGTTTGATGCCATGCAAACTTTTAGTTTGGGCATTTTTCTGTCGAGTTCTTCCTCTGTTTCTTCTATGCTTTCATCCGTTTCTGATTCTTCTATAGAGCTGCAAGAACACTGATTTGGGTTTGAACATTGACAGTTCTAAGAAATAAATAGAACTTCCTATTCTAATTCAGACAAATCATCAGTGTCATATTCAAATTCAGAAGTTTCAGGACTAGAAATGAAATTTCCTGGAGCTATATGAACTTCTTCCTGCTTAATAAAAGGGCTTCTGGGGCAGGCATCAATGATGTGCAAATATGAGCCACATCAGTTGCAATGAATAGGGATTCTAGAAGCCATTGATATTTCGGTATTTCTGTGAACCTTATTTTGGGAATCTTTTCCCCTGGTTTTTTTTCATGATGCCTCTCCTTGTGGGCATCTGTTTGCTAGGTGTCCTGGTTTCCCACAGAGCCAACAAGTGAGCTTTTGCTTTTCCTGAGCCTTAAAGGTTTTCAGATTCATATCATTTGGAATATAATAATGGGTATTAGGAACCCTCTTGTAATGTGCTCTCTTTCAAAACCTATTAGGAGGTTTACCAAACTGAGAATTCTTTTGAGGTCTTCGGACACTCCTGATTCTTTTCAATGTTTTCTTGGCCTTTCTTTTCCTGCAAATCAGATCTTCTATTGATAATGCATACTTAGCACATATTGATTTGCTATTAAGAAATCTAGACATTTTTTGAATAGATTTATTTACCTTAGTGCTAGTACATAGGCCAACCAGAGAAGAAGTAATAATAGAGTAGATTTCTCCCCAAGTGTAGGTTTCATAAGGCATTTGAAAAATGCCTTGGGCTTTAAAGTAATCTACATATTCACTGGGGAGAGCAGCAAGGTATACTTATTTCCAGATCATATTTTTTCTATCTGCTACCTCATAGATGCGTTGCATCCATTCCCTGTGGAAATCATCATAATTAGCCATACTCTTACATTTTGAGTTCATTAAAAAAACAGAATGTTTATCAGATATTTCATGCTATGTTCCACACCAGTGCTCTAGGATCATAGTGGTAAGAGCACCAATCATATTACTTTGTGGCTTTCCATCTTCATGGAAAATTATATCTCCAGCATCATCTCTTAATACTTCCTTTTCCATTTTCTCCACAAGTGCAGGAGATGATCCTCTTTCCCACCATTTGGCTAGAGTACCAGTAAAACATTGTATAAGACATTTGCATGCTTCTATCTTGCATTTTCCTTTCATGCACATAATTGTGTATGATACATACATTCTGTCTAACACTTGTCTAATTTGTCCTACAGACATATTATCAATGTTCCACTCTAGGTAGCTTTCTTTAGAAAACTGTGGTACTTCAGGTAACTTTCCTTTGCCATACAAATCTGGAGCTGAGGGCCTAAACATGTTCCATGGTAGGATTTCTCTAACAGGCAAAGCCCATTCTGGTGCAATATAGGTAACAAGGGAATAATCTGCCTCAATGCTTTCTTTAGGAAAATGGAGGGGAAATTTTTCTTTGATTTCAGACTTTTCTAAATGATAAACACTAGAGATTCCTTCAACTGGTCTAGTAAAAAGATTAGAGAGGGGGGTTTCTCTATCAGGTTGATCTTTTGAAGGAAGATCTGCTTGGATTTGTCTGACTTGGTACTTGATATATTCCATTTTCTCATCAAGTTCAGACAGTTTATGGGTCATTCCAAAATAAGAGTCTTGTAACTCTTCCAGTTTTGCACTCTGATTTTTGGATTCAAAGGTTGTTATTGTGACTTCAACTCTAATTCCTGAAATATTTAGAGAAAGGGAATTATTTGAGGAGACTAATCCATTCATGGTGACCTGTAGCTGGTCAATATGTCTCCTACGAGCATAATCATTTGTGACAAATGTATGTGCATCCATTCCTCTTAAAGAAACATTTGTCCAATTTATTTGTTCTGAAACAACCTGTATTCTTCTATCAGTGTTACTCATTTGAGATTCTTCTTTATCCAAAACTAGAGGGACAGCTTTAGATTGTTTCTCTTCTTCTTCAAGAAGAATGCTTTTGAATGGGGGAAAGGTAGAAGTGGATTCTAATTGTTGCCCATCAATGCTTTTCCACTTATGTTTAGGACTTTCTATTCCTTTTCCCTTTTCATAGTCCATCATTTGGACTAGTTGTTTTTCATAAATATGTTTTCTCCATTCATAGAAAGAAATCCAACAATCTTGATTATTCATATAGGATTTCCATTTTTTTGCTAAGCTTTCCTTTTGTTCTGCGGGGACTGATGCATTGAATTCTACTGCATCCGGGTGAGAAAAGAGATCCCAATTTATCATTCTCTTCATCCAATCTTTATCTACTTGCCATTTTTTGTAGCCTTTTATGAGAGTAAAGAATTTATGCATTTCAGGGATAGAAGGCTTTTGGATATCAGCTGGTAGAAAATTATTGAAATGATAGTCACAGATGACTGTGTTGGCTTGTTCTATGTATCCTAAACCATACTTGGGCATACCAGGAGGTCTGTAGTAGCTAAAGATTTATTTGAGTCTTGGGTCATCAGTTTCCAGTGCAAGGATGGAATGTATCATTAAGACATGATCATCATGGGGAAAACTAATATCAGCACATTTGGGATGAGGGCAAGATTCTTTGGACAGAGTATGTGGAGAAATATTGTTGCAAGGATTATGGTTTTCATGTTGTGTAAATAGGATAGTATTTTCTTGCTCTGAAGTAGAAAAATCAGCACATTGGGCTGCTAAGCTCTGAAGAGATATGAGTTGAGAGCAATCGGGGCATTTGACAGAAAAGGGGACAGATCCCAAAGAGGACAGCAGAGGCTATAATGAAGTATGAAGGCAGTGTGTAGGCATAGGAGATGCAGATGGAGGGAAGGAGATGATGGCAGAGGAGGATCCTTCCTGTATATTTGCAGTAGTGATTGCACGCTGCTTAGGGATGCGAGGAGTATCAAAAACCCAATGAGATGGAAATGATAATTGATCCCATTTAATAGTTTGATGTTCAATTTTTTAGTTCAGGGGATCAGTAAGGACCAGAGTACTAGCCTGAGAATCTTGTCTAGGAGAATGTAGAACAACAAGATACATGGTATTGGTGTGGCGAAAACATCCTCTAGTCTAGATAGAGATATTGGTCCATTTACTGTGCATATCAAAACCAGTGGTTTTGATTTGAAGTTTGAGAATATCAGTGAGGTGTTCATCAAAAGAATAGACTGAGAAATTTGGATAGCAGTCAAACCAAACAGGGCCATTTGACAGAGGAGCAACCACACCTCCTATCAAAGAATCTGTGAATTTATTGTGTGTAAGATCTTGAACTGTACATAGAACAAAAGTGTTCAATCCTTTATGTGTTAAAGCACTAATTCCTACTCGAATACAGCCTAAATGAAGATACTTAGTGCCATTACGTTTAGCTTCAGCTTGAATTTCTTTTGGGTCTAGAAGTGCAACAGTTTGAGTAGTATCACAATTTTCTTGTACTTCAGAAACAGCTTCTTTTACTTTAACACGACTAACAGATTTAATATGAAACATGTTTAAATCTACATAGACTTGACTAGGGTTAACACTAGGTAGTTTCTAGGCAGCTTGGGGATTTTTCTCCACAAGTTCTAGATCAGCAGAATTTAAAGTTTTAGTAGAACTAGATTCAAACATATCTGACAAAGCAGAAGAACTAGTGGATGCTAGAGATTCAGCATGCTTAATATCTTTGAAATACATAGATCTATCCATCGTACCACGTAAATTTGATGAACCATGCTCTGATACCAATTTTGAAGGTTTGATCTCCCTTCGCCAGCGGCTTCCTTCGACGAAGACGAAGCTTGACAAATTCTCAGCTCCAACTGTTTCTTACACAAACTCCTACACGAACTCTTACATGAACCTTCAAACATATCAACACTTATCTACTCCCATTAGTGGCCTCTTGCCTTTCGTGATTACAGACATCTTGTGCTATTCAGATCCTAAGATAACTTCAGATGAACTTTGGATGAATCTTAGACAACAGAGAGCCAAGAGAAAGAAAAAATTATTTTATTAAGAACACCTGATAGCAATTTACATAATGATTGCATAGGATAGATCTGAAGAGATCCAGCATACAGATTCTTTGACGGACTAGGGAACCCAAAGGTGCCAAAGCTACCTTCTGCTCATTTCCCACACTCAGACTTGGGAACTCAAAGGTGTCGAAGCTACCTTCTGCTCATTTCCCACACTCAAACTTGGGTACTCAAAGGCGTCGAAGATACCTTCTGCTCATTTCCCACACTCAAATTCTAACTTACTTGTAGAGCTCTAACCTCCAAACTTCGATGATCCAAATGACTTACTTCGCCCCTTATTTATAGGAAATTTGGGGGACAAGTAGAATCCTACTTTTCAGAGTGTCAAGACATGTATGACCTTGACAGGAGTAAAGCTAGTACTGGATTTTCCATAGATTCTTTGTAATGTGGGTCAAACCACACCAAACATCAAAGAAGTCCTTTGAGTTATAGAGATTCATCCAGAAATCTTATGAAGAAAGTGGATATTTTAAAGAATCAACTGCCATGGAAAACTTATTGAGAAGACTAAAGGTTACACAGTGAAGATTTTTATAGAATCCCATGAAAACTGTCAGACACCATAGTCAGTCTGAAAGACAATAATCAGAGTACATTGAACCATACCGGTTATCATAATACAATGTGTCCCACATTTTGGTGTATATTTGGCGGAAAATAATAGGTTGTCCTTGTAAATTTTGCACCTTAATAATCATACATACTAACCATTGATGATGGTTACTCAAAAAGAAGCCAAACACTTGTTTTTCATCCATGACTTCGGATTCTTGCAGATCTCTTATTTTATTAAGTCCAACACCATGTCCTTCATATTCACTTTCAATGATATATGGGTCCACTGCGCTTCGGTTGATGCCAAATTTTTTCCACCAATTGAAGAACCAATCAGGGATATCAAACTGTAGAGCTGTTCTAACAGATCTGAACTTGAGAAGGGAGACATATGTCCTGTCAGAATTGTCCTTGCATAAAAATTCCCACCACATCTGCTTGTATTCTTAATAATTGTAAGGAGTGCCAAGAAATATTTGGTATGCATGTCATGTTGGCCACCATTCAATATTTCGTGGACAATTTCTGCATTAGTACTGATTTTCTATCACGGGAGCGACAAAAAAATTTTGCCAAATAGATTTAACATCATGAAAAGTATATATCAATGCTTGTGATGCATCTGCAGCTTTTCTAAGTGCTATGTCATACATCAAACTTGGAATATCACTTGTGGAAGTGGGCCTTCGTCAAATCTCTGGTACAAGCCTTAGGAGTAGAGAACATGGTTGCAGGTTCCTATCAATCACTTGAGTGCTTCATAGCTGCCATGTTGGTGGTCTCCATTGTTGTTTGTATTCAGTCCAGCTCATGCTTTCTAGAATTTCTCTGGTTTCTTCCTGATTGTTTTTCCACTCACTGACTATGATTAAACAGGAGGCAAGTTCATTTGATATTTGTTTTTCTGCAGTCTATAAGAGATTTTCTCAGCTCAAAAAATCAGGCAAACAATTTTCAGAACCTTTAATATGTTCAATATCAAATTCAAAGTTTGAAAACAAATCTTTCCATCTTGCGAACTTGGCCTCACTGGCCTTTTTAACTTCTTTGTTCATGGCAGCAGCATCTGTTCTTAAAACAAACTTTTTGTTAATTAGAAAAATTTCAAATTTTTGCACAGCATTTAATGCAGCCTTGATTTCTTTGTCTAATGCAGCATAGTTTTTGTCTGCATCCTGCGAAACCCCTAAAGCAAATTGTAAAATTTCTTTTGACTTCTTTTTATTTTCTTTGATCCTTACTTGCTCAAGAACTGCTCCCCACCCTTCATTACTGGCGTCAGTTTCAACAATTTTTGGCATATCATCATCTGCAACATAGAGAATAGGCAGAGTCTTTACTCTTGCTTTGATTTTTTGCACGGCTCTAGTGTGCTCATGGGTCCAGGGAACTGGTTCCTTCTTCAATCTTTCATTCAAAATCTTTCAATCTTTAGCACAGTCTTTGTATAAATGACTAACATAGTTAAGACTACCCAAAAATCTTTGCAGCTGGGTTTTGTCAATGATTTTGTCAAGAAATTTATCAGCAAATTCAACTACATGTTGTTGCAAGATCAACGTTCCATA
This sequence comes from Pseudotsuga menziesii, assembly GCA_001517045.1. Lineage (NCBI taxonomy): Eukaryota > Viridiplantae > Streptophyta > Pinopsida > Pinales > Pinaceae > Pseudotsuga > Pseudotsuga menziesii. Next base: position 172,590 of record LPNX010919093.1, read on the forward strand.
GGAGATAACATGCCCTAAAAACTTGATCTTGGTTTGGAATAATTCAAGCTTCCTTTTTTATAGGACCAAACCGGCTTCTTTGACAACTTTTAACAAGGTTTCCATATGTTTAAAATGCTGCTCAATTGAATCTGAAAACATAAGAATATCATCTATATATACAATCAGCCAATCAAAGTATTGCATGAGCACATTATCCATCACCCTCTGGAATTTGGAAGGAGCATTCTTGAGCCCAAATGGCATGACATTACATTCATAATGTCCTATAGGAACACTAAAGGTTTTTTTGAACTTATCTTCCTCTTTAATGGCTACTTTCCAAAATCTAGACTTGAGATCAAACTTTGAGAATATCTTAGTTCCTGCAATTCTGTTTACTAGACTCAACTTATGAGGGATTGGGTATGTGTCATCTGCAAGAACTTTATTCAGAGGCTTGTAATTCACAACAAGTCATGGAACACCTCTTATTTGTTCAAAGTGTTTATTTAGATAGAACCCATAACAATTCCAAGGACTCTTAGAGTGTCTGATAAGTCCTTTTTATAACAGTCCTTTAATTTCTTCTTCACATAATTTTTGAAAATGGGCATTCATGGGAATTGCTCTGCTTTTACAAGGTTTTCCCTCATATCCTTCCTTATAGGGAAGTTGAATAAAATACTTAGCTTTTTTCCAAAATGCAGTTGGGTTTTCATAACATACCTGAGTCTCAAATTGTTCTTTGAGATGTGAAATTTTTTGTTGAAACTGTGGCAATTTCAATTGGTGTTATATTCTCATAGCTGCTTTCAAATCTTTCAATTCTTGGATCTTTTTCTCTTTCCGCTGGATTCTCATGGCAATCTAGACCATTGTTGAAATTTGTGGAGAAGAGACGAAAGGGAGGACGACTTTGGTTGCTCAAATAGCTTTTGCAGAACCTTGTCTGATTTTTATATTAGGTAGAGTGATGAAGAATGCAACTTTTCTTTCTGGAGTTCTTGCTAAGCCATAAGGTTTGACAGCTGCAAGGAAAAGAGTGCCAAGAATATAGGCAACCGGAATATCTGAGAGGAAAAACTTCATATCTAGACAATGTTGCTCAAAGCACAATGTTGCTTTGGGGATCTCATATCCCAAGGAGATTTGAGTATTGCCTACTCCAGTAATAACACGAGAATTTTTTCTCCAATATTTGGCCGGAATAAGATCTTTATACAGGATATTTACATTTGCACCAGAGTCAGACATAGCTTTGAGCTTGAAAATTCTATCTTGAATTTTTAAATGTATCAGTACCAGATGTTTTTGATTCTCAATAGCAAAAACTTTCATAGAATTAAGGCCTTCAAGACTATTAGTATCAAATATACTAATGTTTATGTTTATGTTCTCTTCTTCTGATCCTTCTTCTAAAGGAGCACCTCTTTTAATTTTCTTGATTTCATCTTGAGCCCACAGATCGACTTTGTATGCATTTTCTTCCAAAAATCGACTTTCAAGACCTTGAACTTTGTGTTTCAGATCAGAAACTTCTCTTTTCAAATTATTTAACTCTTTACCTAAATCATTCAATGTGAGAGGTTGTAATATTTCATTCCTGTTATGCTTTATGAATGATTTGGTATTCTTTTCAAAAGAAGAATCAACAAATACAGGCTTCTTACCTGAAGATGTTTCATCATGAGATTTTTGTGTCGTCTTCATCATAGTTTTCATGAAAGAGTCAAGGAGGGATGCCTTCATTTCTCCTTCAGGTAATGCTTGGATTTGGGAAAGCATTTGTGCATCTTCTCCTATGTTGCTTGATGCCATGCAAACTTTTAGTTTGGGCATTTTTCTATCGAGTTCTTCCTCTATTTCTTCTATGCTTTCATTCGTTTATGATTCTTCTGTAGTGTTGCAAGAACACTGATTTGGGTTTGAACATTGACAGTTCTGAGAAATAAATAGAACTTCCTGTTCTAATTCAGACAAATCATCAGTGTCATATTCAAATTCAGAAGAACTAGTGGATGCTAGAGATTCAGCATTCTTAATATCTTTGAAAGACATAGATCTATCCATCGTAACAGGTAAATTTGACGAACCAAGCTCTGATACCAATTTTGAAGGTTTGATCTCCCTTCGCCAGCGGCTTTCGTTGACAAAGATGAAGCTTGACAAATTCTCAGCTCCAACTATTTCTTACACAAACTCCTATAACAATGCAATATGAACGAAACCCTAACCAAGGTTATCCCATCGAATAAGCAAGAAAAAGAGTAAAACAAAACATTGCAATCATTATGTATAAGGGTAGAGGCATGTGGGCAAGCTATGTAAATAAACAAGGGAAAGTGTATGGTAAAACCTGGAAACTGTTAAAGCACACCGGCTGGGCATAAAACATGTAAAAAATGTGTTTTCATATTTCAATATGTGACTACCAATGCATTCATAATATATGTCTGCACTGATGTGCTTGTTTTATATTGGAGTCTATAGTAATATAATTTGCAAAGAGTTGCTTGTGTTATATTGGAGCACCGGAGTGATATAATTTACAAAGAGCACTGGGTAGACATAAAATACTCAAAATTGATGGTTTGGTATTGCATTTTTCATTCACCAATGTGTATTAAATATATGAGTGCATCGATATGCTATAATGTAATAAGTGCACTTAGGGTGATGATAGCAGAAAATGTATATAAAAATATATGCTATCAAACATTGCATATATTTTGTTTTGCAGATTTGTTTGTGGATGTTTAGCATCAATGCATATGTGTTTGTTATGCACAAATGAATTTAATGGTTTCAAATGCACAGTGTGTTATGTTTATTAAAGTGCACTAGATGTGTTAAAAATACCTATGAATGTATGTTTGAACTTAAAATGGTATATTTATCTCAAATGCTCTTTGAGGATATAACCACATCAATTACAATACTTCATAGCATATATATGTTGCTTAAACTCACCACATTCTAAAAAAATGATTTCAAAACTATATTGAAAGTTAGATTATGATATGGTTCCCCAAAATTTATTTTAGGAAAATATACATGTAATGTTTGATGATTTAGCTCAAATGTACGGAGAAAAAGTTATAATATCAAATGGTCAATTCTTCAAATTCGAGCTCATTCCATATTGTTCAAAGTTCATTAAGAGCTCATTTTCCATCTCTAGTAAGTTCAAATTTTACTTATATTTTGATTATCTAATTGAATGTATGTTATTTATCCATGTGAATTTGAATAACAATGCATTCAATTTTGAAGGATCCTATGTTGGTATTGAGTTAAGATGCACAATATATTCCACCAATTGAAAAAATCCTCAAGATATTTTCAAGAGCAAGATACTGCAATTAGTTGGTAGATGAAAATGGACATCCTCTTCACCCCACCAATTGTAACATGCCATCTTCGAGCCACAATATTGGGTCATTGATGGTGATTCATCATTAGTTGGATATATTTTATGATGCCCCAGTAGTATGTGGTTGTTCAAAATGTCAATGTTTGGAGGAGAACTCTTGGCATGTCACACTCACCCATTATATTAATGATCAACTAACCAATTTTTATGGTCTAATACCTCCTACTCCAATAAAAAATCCAATAGGTTATATAGAAAAGACATGTAGGAACATTTCCTTATGCTCATTTTTTGAAAAGATGGAATCCAAAACAACTATGTTTCATCCTAAAATGACCAACTCCTCTACTTTTTCTCAGTCAACCAAAAGTTATAGTGATCCAAAGTATGATATAAATACCATCAAAAACATATCTAGTAGGAGATCCAAAGAGTTGTATGACTTGAGAGAAAAAAAGTTCAAATACACACCAAGGTCGGTCCAATTTTTGGAGGGTAGTGATGGATTCTCTCTTCCTATGCATTTCAAAGTAAATACCAAACATGTTACAATCGTGCTTTGTATGGAACTTGGTGGTATTCTCTACATGTGCCCGGTGTTGGAACTGAATTCTCCTTTTATGGCAATAATTTTATGATTTCCAAGTTTAAGATTGTTAGCTGGAATATTTCACCTCCTCCGGACAGCAAGGTGTTCCACTGGTCTGAATGGTTCATATCCAGAACAAATAGAGGACAGAGGTTGAAGACTCTCCCTAGACGTTGTAGATATCTGGAATACAAGGCTTTGACAGTTCACCTGTGTACCTACAAAAAGCTCAACATGAAACGAATCAAAGCAACCAGAATATGATCTACTAATCTATGCTAGTGACTATGGAATCTAGCAACATATATATGCGAAATCACAACAACAACATTTTATGTGGGACAGAAATCAACTTGCATTAGAAATATGAAGAAGTTGACAACCAAGCCTTAGTGTTGACATGCATCTCCATGAAACCAGCTCTTCATCCCCAAAAGCTTCGACTCTAGCTCTCTATGCTCTCTCCAAATGATCTTGGGCCAAGAATCAATCCAATAGCATAACAATACCTTCAATTGTTCTCCCCTCAACCATGGCTATGAGCTCATATTTATAGGGCTTTAATGGATAGAGATGGTTGAGAAATTAGTGGGTGAGGTGGCCTCTAAGATCTTAGGATGAGGAAACTTGAGCTCAACCAACCCACAACAGTAGGGATAAGGGATATCTTGAGTCTTATCATCTAGAAGCCTCGAGAAGCTTCTCTTTTTCCCTTTTTACCCAGGGTACTGCGCTTCTCCTTCTATGACAGAGCGGTTCTGGTAATAACCGCCTATGTACCAAGGGAAATGGGCAGTGGCACCGCTTGTGGACAACCGATGAAAGGTGGTGCGAGAAGGGGTACCGCTCCTGGATAAAGGGGCATGCGCGGTGCTGGGAATTTGTATGATAAATTGATAAAAAAACATTTAGTTTCCACTCCAGAAGCTAGGATTCAGGGAAAGTAGGTATGCCAAATGTCTGATCACATGATGGTGATAGGATTTTGGTATAACAAAGATATATGTTGCAAATCTTGGGTTTTTTATCCTTTCACATGTACTCATTCCTCCAAAACAGTCAATAGAACTTATGCAATTTTCTGGTCATATTTATTGTTAGTTTGTTTACTTGAATATTATTAAATAAACATAGAATTTCCATGTATAGTATGTGCATGAATGGTTATTCTTTTGGAAACTTCAATAGGAAGAACCTGTTATATATTAATGGTCATCCACACACTCATGGAAACAATATAGGTTTTATAAAAACTTCTAGGTTCTCTTTATTTTCTGCAAATTGTTCATTTGAGGAACAATCCAATGACCAAGAGTTCCTTATGAAAAGGAAAGCATCCAGATTTTTTGTTGTGCATTCAATAGATAGTTTATCTCGTGGTGACGATTTGATAAACAATAACTTTCGTATAGAACCAATTGCTTGTTAAAGATTCCTTGCATTGGTACTACATTTAAATGTCCCCTTTGGGTGCAAGGAAAAAATCATTGATTAGTTGTATTTTTTATTTTCAATGGGATTAATGCAAATGTATTGCTCAATTTGAAGTTTTATTTTCAATGGGATTAATGCAAATGTATTGCTCGATTTGAAGTTTTGTTTTATAAAATGCTTGTGGTTGAACATTTACTAATTGGAAAAAATTCCCATGCTTCTATAATAATTATTTGGTATAATGTTTGAACTAATCGAATTTCATTTTTCTTATTAATATCATCGATGTATTGCTCAATATTTTTGAAATCATGATTCTAGCAATGAGTGGTTGATACCTTCTTCAAAATCCTGGAAGTTGCTTCCACCACCCCTCTCTTTGGACCTAGATAGTCAAATTCTACTTATCTAGGGACAACAATGTTAGTATACAACTTGAAATCAATGTATGGCGTGTCAAATGCCTATTTCTCATCATTTTTGAGGTAACTGACCATCAATCCCATTTTAGTTTGAGGATTCTTGTCACACAATCAACATTGAAAATGGTCAATTTTATGAACGTTAAATAACATTGTACATTTATATTTCCCACTAAATGCAGGTTATTCAAAGATAAGGTACTCCTGAGAGATAATGTCTTTCACAACAAATACAAAGAGGCAAAGAAAATGTTGAAAATGTTGGGTATTGAGTACGTATCATATCATGTTTATCTCAATCATTGTATTCTATATAGATATGAATATCCAAACAAAGGGATATTTCCAAAAATTGGGCATGATAGGTACCATCATTTTAAAAAAAGGGTAAAACACATGGTCATCCTCATAATATATTGAGGCACATGCCTATAATCCCAAGGATTGAAAGGATATTTCATGAAAATAATTAGTTATGTTAGATGATGGCATGCCTCGCACAGAAGTGAGTCAAGAGTTATGTGAATCTCAATGGATTCAATAGCCATGAAGAATATAGAGGATGCATGTCCTAATAATTCAAGAATGAAGTACGGTTCCTTCAATTGAGCATAGCCATGGATGTTGTTAACCCATATTCCCTCTAAAAAGACAACTATTATATTTGTCTTGTAGTAGTGATCAATAATAATATCCCCCCATGGTTGTACTAGTGAAGAATGAACATCTTATGTTGGATCTTATGGCCCTTGGTAGAAAATAAGTGAAGAATGTGAATGTTTACCTACAGCCATTTATCAGTGAATTGAAAGAATTATGGGAAGGCATACATGTATACAATGTATCAAGACCCATCCTAACATATAGGAATTTTACATTATATGGCATATGTGCGTACACCACACATAATTATCTGGTATTAGGAATTTTCTATGATTTGTTTATATTTGTAACAATATTTTTTTGCCATAGTTAATTCAATGTGACTATCTTGATCTTCAAAGTTAACGTGTTTTGTATACAATAACACTACATGTCTTGTAACAAAAGCGTATCATGGATGTAAATGATGTGGATATTCTATGAAGTCTAGGTGGTCCACATACCTACTAAATGTATTGTATGACTACTCTAGGGTATTCCTCCTAAAATACAACCCTTGTAGAAGAAATACATCCGCTTTCAATGGTAAACTAGAGATAACTGAAAGGCCTGAAATAATGACACCAATTGACTAGCTTAGGGTTTATGACAAAGAGAACCAGAAGGAAATTGCAGAAATGTTCGATTCAAATGGGAAACCTATGTTCCATGATCATGAATTATTATACGCCTATGTTTAGAATATTCCCATTGGGATGAAAAGGAAATTAGTATTTCATGAGCTCCCATATTGGGAGCATCTTAAAATTGCCCACTTACTAGATCCCATGCATATATTTAAAAATGTTTCATCTTCTTTATGAAGGAACATATCATTGAAACAATGTGACATATTTGATGTTAGGAGAGATCTTATTTCTTCAAATACTAAAAAGAAACATTGGCCAAGATAATAAAGGAGAGGAGAGGTTGGTCACTCTTGGTTTTTTAAAGAAGGTTATGTCACATGGATTTTGGAAAAATAGTATCTTTCTTTGGAAAAGGACGTTATATTGGGTGTGAAGATGCCTTGTTTATATGGGTATACTCTACGATGTTGCTTCACTATAAAATAACATTTGTCGAGGTTTAAATTGCATGACCATCTAAACCTTCTAAGAGTATATATGTCAAAAATATTTTTATTTTTTATGCCACAAGTTAAAAACAGTTAATTGTGTATGTGTTTAATTTGTAGTGTCATTGTCCTTTGCTCATGTGTTGGTGTGTGAACCATGAATTTCTTGAGGACCTATGGCATGCCATATCTAAATCATCTTCATTTGTACATTAGATCGCATCAAAGGAGATCCATATGGCTAGGATTCCATGATTGGGCCTAGAGATAGTTGATATTGTTTGTATGTTTGAGAAGGAACTATTGATGAAATTCATGGACTTATAGGTTCATTGTCTAATTCACGTAGTTGATGAGGTTGAATTATTTGAGGTGGTCTCATGTCATTGGATGTTCTTATTAGGGCGGTACATGAAATAATTGAAGTGATTTGTTCAACAAAGGGAAAAAATAGAGGGGTCTATAGTAGAGGGGTACATAGTATATGAGTTATTCTATTATGCCAGTGAGTACATCAAGAAAATAAATGACACACTAGGAATGATCATTTAGGATGACCAAAGGATTGAGGATAAAAGGGAATGGTAGATAATTCAAATGAACAAAAAAAGGCACATGATAAAGAGTATGTCATTGATTTAGGTGCCCAGGCACACGACGGGGAAAATAGTTCAATTGAATGAATTGGGTACTGTTATGGCAGAAGCATAGTTATAATAAGGAAATCAAGAAATACACTACACATAGACAATATGCAAGAGTTCGAACCAAATTCTATTTTTTTTTCTATTATGCTCAATACTCTACTTGTATATTACAATAGTATACATGTTTATATAGAGTGTTCAGAATGCTTTGGTTGTATTCCCATTACGTTCAGTTACAAGAAGTTGGAATGGTTTGAAATTCCAACCGTTACAGACTATTGGAAGAAAGAAAGACAATTTGTCATAGTCGTATTGATTGTTGGTGTCGACAATTCATATCAAAGTGTTGAACCTTTCAAGGTTGTGTCGAGGTTCGAACTTGTCGAAGTTGATGTTGAACCTATTGCAGTTCAAAAACAATCCCAATTGCTGGGTGGATCATTCCCCCTTCCTTAAGAAACAATGGTCCCCGTTGTTTTCTCGTACATATGATGAAACTTGTTGGTGATTTCAATAGCAGAGTACCATTTTCCTTCAACTAGGAGTTGTTCAGATTTAGCCACCTGAAATAAGGGAATTGTGTTCGTCCTTGTATGGTGTATGTGTCATCCCATAATGGTGTCACGAGGATGAGGCTCCTGAACATCTGGATGGATCTCTTAGGGATTTGTTGTCTACAAGTGATTCTATTACAATATTGGTGCATGGTATGGCCGAAGTAGATCCACATTAAATACTAGATGAAGACCCAAGCATGAAGGAATGTTGAGCTGAAAAGTCTTTTCTCCAATATACTTAAGGATAATGTATGAACCATATTGCAAAGGCTTCAGCTTTCTATATGGACTAGTTTAGTGTTCCTTCTTGATATGTAACCAAACCTAATCCCCAATTTGAAATGAATGAATAATATGATGCCTATCGTTTCAGGCCTTCGCTTTCGCATTAGCTCATTGCAACATTTCGTGTGCTTGTTTCTGGATGTTGTATATTTTATCTCAAAACTTAAATGCTTTCTCAACTTCTCATCGGTCAAATTTAGTGTCATTTGACTGTATCAATGAACTAATCAATTCGATGGGTTCTAAGGGTTGAAATCCATTATAGATATCAAATGGACTCTTTACCATGGAGTTGTGATGAGCACGATTGTAACGGTGTTGTATATATGGGATAATTCCATACCATGTCTGATGATGCTTGTGGTTGTACATGTGGAGAAGTTTTACTACCAAATGATTCACAACTTCTGTATGTTCATTTATCTGAGGATGGAAAGTTTCCAACAAAGAGAGTCTCGTGTCGATCTGTTGCCAGATATTCTTCCAAAAGATGCTAAGAAATCTAACATCTCTATCGGAAATGATGGTCATCGGAAGGCCATAATGTTTCCAAACATGTTTGAATAAGTTTTGAGCAATTTGTCATGTTGTCATAGTCTTCTTGCATGGAATGAGAATAGCCATCTTGGAAAATATGTCAACTACTACTAAGATCACATCATGTTGATGTTTGGTAGTAGGATATCTTGTCAAGTAGTCCATAAAAATAGATTTCCATGGTTAACTAGGAACTAGAAAAGGCGTATACAATCCTTGTCGTTGATTCAATGGTTTAGCAATGGAACAAACCACACATGATCAAATGTACCTATTGACATCATATCTAATTGAAGTCCAATAAAAATACTTTTGAAGGATGGAAAGGGTCTTTGCTTCTCCAAAGTGTTCTGTAGTCTTGTTGTAGTGCACGTCCCAAATGAGCTTATGTCGGTTCTCACGTGTCCATACACAAAGTTGTCCAAGCTTGTATAGCAAGGTATCTTTTAGGTAGTATTCGGTAGTGAACAGTGGTTCGTTTTGAAGCTGTCGATAAATTGCAAAAAGTCGGAGTCTACCAAATACAAATGAGGCCAGGTATTGGTGTCATAGCCCTGCATACTCATGACTATAAAAATTATAGTAATGGGTGGCTGAATTAGACAACCGGTTGAGACATTGGCTTTACCTTTCTGATACTTAATTACCAAATGAAGTTGTTGCAATCCACTTGATTTATCGAGTTGTTTGTAACATCGACTAGGATGGGGAAACCTGTAAGGGATTGTGGTCAATAAGAATGGTCATTTCCTTTGTAATGTCCCCGGTTTTGACCCCGTTTGCATGATGTATATATTGTAATTAATCGTGGTGAGGAGCTCAAGGCAAAAGCCCCACCATCGATTTGGTTGTGTATGTTTCGGCAATGGGGGATAATTGCCGATGGCATGTCGTGCTATCCGGCACATTTTAATTCGGCATCATGTAAATCCGCACATCAACTAAAATAAACCACAACCAGCTACGGCAGTGCAACGTTGAATGAAAAGGGCAGGGTTCCAAAGGATAAGGGGTGGGGGGATGTCAAACCTTGGTTAAGGGGAAAAACCCATGTTTTATTACCTTGTTGATTTGCCACCTTTTTGTCTCACCCAACCTTGTTAACCTCTTTAATGCTCAACTGAGTGGTTGAGGGAAGTTATTGCTGAAGTGGTGGTGGTTGTGGCAGGCTGTCAGCCTTACCCACTTGCCCACTCCACCCATGTCTGCCCATTCTTCTCCCTCACGCACTCTTCCCTGGTCAGTACACACTCACAACGAATTGGTCTGTTGGCTCCTCACACACAGGCTCTGGGTGATTTTGGTCTCACGCAGAGGCTGCTATGCATCCTCACGCAGAGGTATGCTCATCCTCCTTATGGCCAGTTGATTTGCATGCAGAGAGAGAGGCTATTTTCCCTCGCGCGCAGGCTGAAATCCTCACGCAGAAATCGGGTATGTCTTTTCCCGTGCATTTTGCTGTTGGGTGCAAGTTTTTCCTCACGCACATACTATTTGGGTCGTTTTCCCATGTGAGAGGCGTGAACATTGTTATTGCTTTGGGGTTGTTGTCTTCCCCACGTTTTTGTGTTAGCTGTGGTGTCCAAATTCGTTTTGGGCCACTGTGGAATGCCAATTTGTTGGCTGTGTTCTCCTCTATCCATGCTGGGGTTTGCTTATCCTTCATTTGGGACTGTGCATAGTTGTTGTCGTTTCCATTGTGAAATTGGGCTACTGTTGTTTCCCTGGTTTGGGATGTTGTTGCTGAGTTGTTTTGGCCACGTTAGGGCCAAGAAAAACTCCGTGTTGGCCATTGGACTTGAGCTGTGCTCATCCATTGTTGGGGCTGTCCCCTATTGTTCATGACTTCTTCACAGAGCTGTGAAGGGTTGTTATGGCTGCTGGTATGCAGTGGTTGTCCCTTGGACTGTGCTGGCTTGGCTTGTCTGTTGAAAGCCTGTGAAACCCAGCCATGTTGGTTTGGCTGTTTTGTGTCCACTTGGCTATGTATAAGCCTGCAATTGACCCTTATTCCGGAGGAATCATGCCCAGCTCAGGGGTGGAAGCGTTGCTAAGAGACTGATGGGCACGCTGGCCTATGGTTGGGAGGAACGTTGCAGCGACGTAGCTGGTTGCGGGTGAAGTCTTCATCAACAGATAAGTGTTGCTGTTTACTTCATCTCTGTAATTTATATTGATGTTAAATGCTGGAATGTCTATGTTGCTTCCGCTGATTGTTTGAAGGACTATGCATCCTTGTATGATGAATTATGCCTGTTGTTTAGGTTTTAATTTCAGCATTTGTTTTCTGTCAATGACCATGGGGTAGTTTGCCCGGTTGTGTTTATATGTTCGTCGCGTCCTCTTCGCCGGTTTGAGGCATGGGGACGTGACAGAGTGGTATCAGAGCTTCTAGGTTGCAGCAATGGGCCTCTATGGGCCAAGAAGGTGCAGCGACAGAAGGTAGAATTACCTTCTTTGTTCGGCAGAGCAGCAAAAATTTTGAGAAATTTTGCCTAAGTATTGGAACAGTTAGAAGGTTTCGTGAAGTCCCCGTCCGACGTTGCGGAAGAGGGGATGAAGTTAACGTCCGCTGTTGCAGAGGAGTGGGTGAAGTTTCCCCATCCGACAGTTGCGGAAGAACTGGAGAAGTTCCTATCCGCCGTTGCAGAAGGTTTCACGGAGTTAACCTCCGTCGTTGCGGGTGAGACAACGATCTTGCCATCCGACCGTTGCGGACGAATTCCAGAAGTGCCGCCGTTGCGGATGGTGGAGTGATTCCGCATCCGACTCGAGATCCGTCCGATCGCCGACGCCGCAGAAAAATTTCAAAAATTCGGCTAAGTATGGAACAGTCGGGCCATTGAAGGAAGTGAACTTCCGACATTGCGGAAGGATTGGTAAAGTCTCTTGTCCGTCGTTGCGGACGGTGAAGCAATTATGCTTCCGATCCAAAAGTCACCCGAACACCGACGCCACAGAAAGATTGAAAAAATTGGCTAAGTGTTGGAGAAATCGGAAGGGAGAATGGTCCGGCATCCGATCTTTCGAGAGTCAGCCGACGTCCGACGAGCCGACGAAGCGGGCGTTCGCTGTTGCGGATGAGTTGGTGGAGTTTTCCATCCGCCGTTGCAGCTACGGAAAGGTTTCGGTCGTCGATTCTACAGAAGAAGGAAGGGTCCGGGTGAGCCGCAGTTGCGGAAGGTTGGAGCTTCCGGGGAGCCGCAGTTGCGGAAGGGTTGGAACACCCGGAGAGCCGCCGTTGCGGAAGGCTGAGAGTTTCCGGGGAGCCGATTCGGCGAAAGACAAAATGGTCAGGGAGCCGATTCGGCAGAGGAAAGAATGGGAAAGGAGCCAACGTTGCGGCTGGGAGATTGATTTGAGGGCCGATTCAGCGGCTGCGAGGTTGGTTCCGGGAGCCGATTTCAGTTGTTTTCAGGGGGATTTTTCAGTCGTTTTTCAATGAATTTCAGGGCTGAAAATGAGAAAAAGAGGCAGCAATCTAATGCGCCAGATTGCGCGAAAATTAATGTTTTACAAAAAAAAACGAGGGCAAGCCCCCTTGACCCCCGTCGTCCCCCTGAGACAGTCGCTCTTGAGAGAAGAAGACTCTATGTTTGGGGTAATTTAGTTGAATCTAGAATTCATAAAAGATGAATGATGCAATGGAAGTGTGGTGGCTGAAGTTAACATTCTCGGCCAAAATGCAGCTGTGTGTAAAATGCAAAGGTTTGCTGAAGGTCTTCATTCTTGGAAGTGGTGTGGTTTTCACATCCGAGGTCGGAATGACGCATGTGAATAGGCGTTGGAAAGCTTATCCAGCAAGGAGCAAGGATAAGTGACCAGAATTTGAGCATGAAGCAATAAAGTGCTAATGATGGCTGCTGCTATCAAATGGACAAATCTGGACAGTTGCATGCCCAGGGGAGCAAGGACTGTGAAGTCAATCAGCTGCTATGTGGAAAAGGAATTCCACGAGAAGATGAGGGGTTTGAAAGGGAAGTTTTCATTAGACCCTATCTTGTTGATTATAACTTTATTTCTTAATTTTATGCTTGAAATGCATGAGGGTATGTATTGCATGCATAGGACATTGCATGATTGGTAAGAATATTGAAAAATATATATATGTACAATGAACCACTAATGATAATCATTGTTTTGATGTTGGCATTAGTGAACAAACCAACGATGACATGGAATCGGATGAATATGTTGCTGATGCTGATGAATGAGACCAGCAACCCTCTGGAGAAGGGATAAGGCAACAAGTCCATGACAATAGTTGGTGAGAAAATGCTGCAATCTCCTGCAAAGGACCAACTAAAGTGGTCATGTCAAGGGTGTAAGTAAGACCCATGCAGGTAAGAGTTGCTTATGACAGATTCCATGGATTGGTCCAGGTAAGAGACCTCATACCATGTGAATGTTGGAATGTAGAAAGGTGTCATTCCTATACATGTTAATGATATTGATTATAGTAATGCATCCTATATGAATTAGTCATGGTTAGGCCATGCAGGGTATATTGAATGCAAGATAGCATGAATGGATATGCATTAAAAAGATTTTATGAATCTTGTAATTATGCAATGGATGTATGCATATGAAGGGTGTGAGTGACTGATTGCATAACTGTAGGTGCAATGTTGTGGAGTATGGCATGAATGCATTGAGATGAATGCATGTGATATTATGGAGAACTAATGACTGAAATGATGAATTACTGATAATTCTGGAACTTTTTCGAAGGCTGTTATGAACGCAGGATAGTCATGATCAATTGGCTGCCAGAAATGCTCTATTGAAGAGCAAGGTGGTATGGATGATACACTTGTGAAGTAAGGGTATCTAAACTTTCATTTAATTGCATGAATGATATGACTATACCTTGCAATGTTAGCATGATAATGATTGCACGAAGTAAATGAGCTTTGAGAACACTCATGTGACTAACCTTTGAAGTATTCGAATTTTATAAAATTCTGAAAATGCTTCAGCAATGGTTGTGGCAATGAAAAGTTATATGCATCCAGACTTACCAAGTGTTTGGATGTTTCAAGCTCGTGTTTCAGGTAATTTATTTTGAGAATGGCATTGAGAGGTAAGACTCTGACCAATGCCAGAATCTACCATGTGAAAGAGCTTGTTAAAAATTTGAATTGTGAATTTCAAATATTGCTGACAACCACTAGCCATTGTTGGCTTGCATAAGATTGTGTTTGGATGTTTGAAGCTTATGTTTCAGGTAGATTATTTGTGCATGACAGTGAGAGGTAAGTCCCTGACCACTGCCAGAATCTACCATTTATGAGAAGAAATCTCATGGCTGTGAAAGTAGTTGATATACATAATGGGTGGTTAAATTTGAATTGTGGATTTCGGATTTAAGAAAGTGCTAACGACTACTAATCATTGTTGGCTTGTGTGAGATTGTGTCAGGAGGGACACATGGTAAGTGGGTATTCATTTTATGATAGTAAGCATAAAATTATAATGGGCATAGTAATGCTGCTTACAAGAGACCCACAATTGAGCAAGTCAATTTCTGTAGTAGATAGAATTGCAAATTCTTATTGAATTTGATTGCTAATGCCATTGCTTGGTTATGGAATGATCAATCGGGGTTGTAGTATCAGGCAATGATTGACTGTTTGGCTATTTGGTGAATGTGTTAGGGGTACACACTACAGGAAG
This sequence comes from Pseudotsuga menziesii, assembly GCA_001517045.1. Lineage (NCBI taxonomy): Eukaryota > Viridiplantae > Streptophyta > Pinopsida > Pinales > Pinaceae > Pseudotsuga > Pseudotsuga menziesii. Next base: position 187,812 of record LPNX010919093.1, read on the forward strand.
ACCATGTGTGATGGCCTACAGAAACCAAACTTCATGGGAAGGTCTTCCCTTATCTTGGAAATGGGTTTCGGGTGAAACGCCATTAGACATTTTTGAAAATGTCTCGTCCGCACTGCATGTTTGGTGATAACATGAGTGAGATGGTATGGGTTATGTCGGTAAGACATGTGTGAATGTGAAATGTAAAAAGGAAGCAGGGATGAGGGCTTGGTTTGCTTAAACCTTGTGATTGGAAACCGCACAGACAGAGCTAGAGGGCTGACTTTCTTCTCCACAACCCCGGAATAGCACTGGAAAGGGAGTGCAGGGCCTGAGGGACTGTGTAGCAGAGAAGGGACTGATTCCTTGTGCTGGGTGTGTGTGTGGGTGTTATAGAAGTCAGGCTAGTTCTGGTGTAGGTGTTCCTAGCTCTACAGCGAGCTCACCAGCTTAGCATTCAGTTTTCCCAGTTCCTTGATGGTGCCTAACAGATATAAAGGCATACTGCGACGGAAAATGGATAAGTGTTCTGTAACCCTTGTGATGAATATGAATGTTTAATTATTAAATTCCATATGCAGAACATGTTTTGATTTATTTCCATGATGACTAATTGCTTGAGTATGCATAGGGCCTACATGGCACACACCGGAAGAGAGTGCACACTTTTCCGATGTTGAGTCATGAAAGGGTTTCAATATTGATTACACTCTGGGGAGTGGACGCACTCCTGGTGTCTCAATATTTGATAGTGAATGATATGAAATGTGATTACAATTTTAGAGCAATGA
>LPNX010919093.1:208975-258188 GCA_001517045.1 Pseudotsuga menziesii
CTAAACTGTGGTGACCTATGGAGGAGGATATGGTGGTCAGTCATCATGGTGAGAAAGGAGGATGAGGAGGAGGAGCTCATGGTCGGTTGGATCAGTGAGGAGAAGGATGAGGTGGAGGATCACCGCCCTCATTATAAGTAGAGGAATACTGACTATCATCACCATCTCTCATATCATCTAGAAGGTTTCCTACACCAACTATATGATGCATCAAATTCATCATAGCATGTGGAAGAATCCTCCATATATATACAATCTTAGGGTATCGCATGATATCCCAAGCCCATACATGGTGGTTTCGTTGTCGAGCCAACAATGCAAATAAGTGATATGCCAAATCCTAGCGGAATCAAACATCTGGCCTCCATCTCAAACCGGGTCTCTACAAATAAGGCATTACCTTTGGCTCAGTCATCTCCTCGTCTAGTACCTCAGGAGGCCCCTCCTTAACATAAGTGCCAACATATGCAAAATATATAGTACACAATAATAATTAGATGATTTAATTAAACAATTTAATATAAAAAACTTAAAGAAAATGTTAGAATAAATTGCATGTGCATTAAATAATATAATAAAATGCAACTAGATTAATTAAAACATAACGCCAATTATACCTTTGGCATCTGGTGGCTCATCCTGAGTGAAAAGGATGTTCAAAATCCTCGTTAGTCCAACCTCATGTATGAATATGGCACAAGATTTGTGTGATTATCCTTGTGGGAAAGTAATGGTAGTGTCTCTGAGGTGATACTACATGGGAACTCTAGCTAGCCTCTCTTGGGCATCATCTCTTCCAACATGTGCAGACGCACCTCAATCATCATCCTAGGAGGTTGGTGGTCAAATGACAGGTTAATGATCATAAACCTCTCAAAAAATAAACAAATCAACTTTAAAGCAAAAGGGAGGTTAAACCTCCCCTCAAACTGTGCACAACATCAATCCAAAATAAAACAAAATTCCGCAAAAAAAAATGGTAGACCACCTAATGCATCTAGGTATATTCCCTAAAGGATCTACATAAAATAATATAGGGAAACTAATGCTCTTCCCATATGTGGTGAAGTGAGACAATGTTGTTACAAAAAGTGAAATGCACCTAACCTCCTCTACATCGAAAGAAGCTGTTTATAGATGTCTACCATAAACTTGGAAATCAGCAGCATCAGTGAGGTGTTGACCAATATATATTTGAGAGTAATCAAGCTAACTCTATGTTGCAACACTCGGTGGTACATCAAGGAATTGGGAAAAATCCTTCCCTCTTACGGATAGCCCAGTGATGACATATATGTCCTCCTCTATGGGATGGAACCATAGATCGAAACCGAACCAAAATGCATGTCTATTCTAATCCCAATGACATAGCAACAATATTCGTGATGTCGAGATCCCCTCTAGGGATGTATCCTCCTCATTGAAATTGAGGAGGCCAATATTCCTTGAGAGGACTCAATTTTGTGCTAAAATCGAGTAAGAGTACAAATCCCTCTCCCTATCTTGGGCCTCCCACTCCCATACAACATTGTATAGGTCTACCCACACATGTTTCACTCTCATCCTTGATGTCTCTGATACACATTTAACTTCAATCAATCTCACACACACATACACATGCATGTATGTATAAAACATAAAAAAATCATTAAATGACCCTTTTATATATTGAGATCAAAAAAACAAATTCTCAAAATACATGAATTTGATAAGTGGTGTACCAGGAAATCATTGTAAGTAGTGATTTTGTTACCATAGGGCACCGTGCATGGGGCGCTATAATAATAACAACACACCAAACACATAAAACAAATATTATAACATTACAAAAAACATTGGTGCGCTATAGTGACTTTAACCTCCACCTCCAGTGCATTATAAACCATATACGTATTGTTAATGGTGCACTTAGGTGACCATAACGCACCATCTAGTGAACAAATTATTTTTACAATAAACAAATGCAATGTGCTTGCATGTGCTTTGTTAACTACATAGCACCTGTGTGTTATATGATCTATAAACAGATACTACAATGCACCAAATATCCAAAGTTATTATGTCATATATTAAACTAGTGCATCCCATAGTAGGATGCACCCTACTGTATGTGATACTACAATGCACCAAATACCCAAAGTTATTATGTAATATATTAAACTAGTGCATCCCATAGTAGGATGCACCCTACTACACGGATCGGGGTTTTGGAAATATATAAAAGTATAGTTTATGAATATAAAATGATAAAAAATAGTTGTTCGTCAAATTTTGTTTTAATTTTCCCTACTTCAATGCTCTTAATTACACGAAACACATGTGCATTATCCTATCTAGAACAAACTCCAATTTGTTTTTGTTAAATTCATCAAGGGACATGTATTTTTCGGTGGAAGAAGTGTGTTATATATGTGGATGCACCATAAATTTATTTGAAGTACACCAATTATTGTTTCCAAACGAAATTAAAAAGAAAAAAAAAATCTTCCACATTGGATGAGAGTTTTCTATGTCGATGGGTTGTGTTTTGTCTACATCGATGTGTCTATATAAAGTCCACACTAGAGTGATTAATATGTATAAAATTGTTGAATAAAAACCTCCACTAAAGGCTTTGTCCACTCACATTTTCTAGCGACCTTCGATGTAAATGGATATTAAGGCTCTTCTTAGAGAAGAAGCACACGCAAAAATATCTGCTAGAAGGTGTTTTTCTTCTGGTGACAACAACCAACAAATTCTTCATTAACAAATTTAATTACTCTAATTGAAGGGGAGGATCAATAAATCATTATGTCGATAGGATTTTTCTATAGCCTAGTATGAGGGAGATGTGCAATTCCTTCTGTGCTTAATATGGATTTGAAATGTGACATTTAAAAAATATTAATAACAAAAAATATATTTCAATATCAGGCATAAACTAAATATTTCAATATTCACTTTTAATGAAATATTTCAATATCAACGTTATATGTGTGTGTATGTAAAGTAATTGAACGTAAGAAACAATCATATAGATAAAACATTTTTGTGATGTGCTTTGAATGAGAAAAATAATTCCTTTTGTGCTCAACAGGAGATGATATGGCAACAAATGATAATTTATAACGAAAAATTATGTTGCATCGAGTATGCTAAAGTTGGGGTGAATTACATTACATATTGAGATTAAATGATATAGATTAAAATGAAAATAGATATACAAGAAACAAAATGCTACTACAACTCGTATAGATCCATCTTAACTCCGAATATATCATGCATAGAGAGGGATTAAATCCCTCAAGGTGCAAACCTTTTTAGATTGAAAAAAATGAGGAAATGTTTTTACCTAGAGGGATTTGATCCCTTGTGGTGCATGGCAGATATAGAGTTAAAATGGATCTACATTGGTATCCAAACCTCCTCACTTAAACAAACACAACCCCCAAAATGGATGAAATATATTTTTAATGCCCCAAAATGGATGAAATATATTTTTAATGAGAACATTAGATTAGAAGATTTATAATGGCATCCTTACGCATTAATTCAATCTACAGAAAATAAGAAGATAATGGAAGCATGAATTTGACATTATCTTTTTCTCCCTTTCTTACAAAAAAACAATGGAGAATAATTTCCTTGTGGAGGTTTTCTACTCCACATCAATCCACTTTACAAATGAGAAGTTACGTCTTTATAGAGTTCTACCACTCAACCATCCTCATTAAAATATTAAAATAACTCGTTAGAGAGACCCTAGGATAAAGTGCTCCTCCTCAATGAATAAATTTAATTGGTTGAAATGCTTTAAATATGTCTAATATGCCATGTCACATGTTATTTTTCTAACTTCAATTTCAGTTTATTTTTATAATTGATGAAAACATGTTTTATTGTTTTAACATCAATTTATAGAATATAGATTCTAAATAAGAATCAAGAAATGCAAAAACAACTAATTATAAATTCAACACCGTAAATTAAACATTTTAAAAAGATTTAAATAATCATTTAACTCACAACATTTAATTAGATATATAAATATATGCATAACAACAATTTCATTTATAGATATGAAACATAATTGTTACACATGAGATGGTTGGCCTCTTGGAGAGGGAATTGGCGCACTTGGAGAGAGAGGGATCCTCACCATGATATGTCGGGTCTTGAGATCACCCTAACCTCTTGTACATGGAAAACTCCCACAAGTTCTTAGACATGGAAAACCCCTCACGTACATGGCCTATCCCTTAACACCGCTCTCTTGTTCATGGAAACTTCCTCGAATATATCTCTTCAACCAAATAATTCATTTTAATTAGGGTGTAAAGTTCCAATACCAAGAAGTAATGACCATTTACTATTACATCATAATTTTTCAATATTACACAATTAATTTTTACCTTTTTACATATTATTATTATTACTTATTATTTTTTATTCATTATTTTGATTACTTTTTTTTTTAGACTGTAACAGGGGGAGATTAATTATAGACCAGTGAAAAAGCCACCGGGTGCTATAATACATCATAATCTGGATTTAAAAGCTCATGAGCAGTTGAAAATCTCATGAAGTCAACAGTGACCTGCTAAGCCCCAAGGCTCAAAAAACTGAAGCTAACATAACAGCAAATAGTTATAAGGAAGAGAGAAGAAGAGGGTAGGACTATTTGGAGTTAAACTTCTCCATAATCTTATTAACTGCTGTCTCCAGTGCCGTAATTCGGTTCCCAAAGTCTCCTATGACATTGGCAGCGTCTTTGAACTGTGAGAAGACAACATCTTGATAGTATTTCATCTCTCCTTTGGAGTCCTTGAGGTCATTCTTGAGAGAACACAGCTCAGTAGAGAAATTCTTCCAGTGCTTGAGGTCTTCTTCAGCATTGCATTTGATCGAATTTCCTTGTTCATCTGACTTTGATTTGAGAGCATCCAGAGACTATTGGATGTCTGCAAGTCTTTCTTCCACTGTCTGCGGATTGGAGGACAACCCTACTGATGCCATGGGATCCGGGGTGAGCTGGGCGGGCGCGAGAAACCAGTGGAGAGGCGATCTCCAGAACCTGCAAAACTCAGAGCTCTTGAAGAGTGTTCTTGGGGTTGCTCGGAAAGGGGATTGAGAGGCCCGTAATAAGGAGGAGAGGGATCACGAGAATGGGATGGAGGAGATTTGATGTACATACGAATCTCCAAAGCACTCATTGCTGTACCGAGGAAGTGACTTAAAGGTTCAAGAAAAAAATGAAAATGCATCCCACACCGGTCCTGAAGATATACTGCAGAGAGAATCTCTGACAGAGTCGATTTAGGGAATATTGCAAAGAGAATCTCTGCCATTTACAACCAGAACGCTTATGTCCAGCACTGCGGCCTTGTTGGCCTCCAGGTCCGCCTGTTCATTGAGTCCACGAAGGATGTGGAAGAAGCTGATTTCTTTGAACTTTGAGGCTAACAAGAGGATTTTTTTAAGGATAGAGATTAAGAACATACTGGAAGGCAAATTTTTGGATCTCCGGGCTTGGATGATTAGTTTCAAATCTCCAAACACCACCAGAGAGTCTAAGTTTCTCTCATGGGCTTGCTTGAGGCCTTGCCAAAGTGCCAGCGCCTCTACCTTGTTGTTGGTCATTGAACCTAGCCCCCAAGCATAGGTGGCTAAGACAGAGTTCTCGTCCGAAAAGAGAACCCCTCCTCCTCCTGCTAGTCCTGGATTTCCTTTTGAGGCTCCATCAAAAAATAGGGTGCTTTCTTTTAATTTAGATCTCCACATTAGGAATTCATTTTCTTTGAGGCGGATTTCCCAATTAGCAATTTTTGAGATGGGAGCATTTGGAATAGGCTCCGGATGCCGAAATTGAGACAACCATCTTCTCTCTTGGGGATCCAAGTCTCTGGAATTCTTAAGCTTGCTCTTGGCTACCGATAGCTCCCCCAGGAGGGCTTTGCACTTGATTGCAATCTTGATGCTTGACTTTTCCTCATCCCTGAAGATTCGGCTATTACGCTCCAACCAGATCTTCCAGCAAATAGCTTTGGGGACCCATATCCAAATTGATTTAAGAAGGTATTTTTTATGGATATCAAAGGGAGAGCTGGTGGCCCAGGCAGCAAACAGGTCAGGGATGTTTTGGGGGATAGCGAGATCCTCAAGGTTTAGGAGGAGGACCTCCGACCAGATTTCTTAGGCGAAGGGACAAGTTATCAGGAGATGATTCATTGTCTCTTCCTCAGAACAGCAAAGAGGACATCTTGACGGACCCTCCATGCCTCTATTTTTTAAATTTTCCCCAGTCAGAATACTTTTATGAGCAGCTGTCCAGCAGAAGAAGTCGATCTTGGGCACGAAAGGGTAATTCCAGATAAAGTTCCAGCTAGCTGGATTGGGAGTAGCGTGAGGCGAGGAGAGGAAGGCTCTATATCCTTCGGCAGCTATGTAATTGCCTGAGCGCTGGCCCCACCCTCTTTTGTCTTGACTGTTCTTTGCTGAAGGTGTTTTCCCTTGGAGGTGCTGAATTAAGCAATCCTTTTCATCATTTAGCCATTGGGGGAGATTGTCCAGATGCCAGTCCTTCCAAATGCAGTCTCCATCTTCCTCCCAGCTTGAGATGTCCCAAAGAGTATTTTTGTTATTGTTTTGAGCCCAGTCCATAATGTTCCTTATCCCAGGATTTTGTCCTAGAGGTTGTTCTCCCATGATGGAGTCCTCCCATAGCTTTATTTTCTTTCTGTTTCTAGGGATCCAATGGACATTGGATTGGAATAGTGGAAGGACTTTGAGACAAATCTTATAGATGGGAGATCCTTTCTTACAAGGGATTGGCTTATCCAGGCATCGTAGCCTTTCCCCAGTGAAGTATTTCCTTCTGAGAAATTTGTTGCTCCAACTATCTCTTCCAGTGACCAAATTCCACAGAGTTTTGGCCCCCATGGCCAAGTTTTGTCTTGCCAGATCCCTTACTTGAAGGCCTCCTTCCTTATAGGGCATTTGGATTTTATTCCAGCTAACCAGATGGATTCAATGGAGGTTCCCTTTTCCTCCTTCCCAAAGGAACTTTCTTATCAGCATCTCCATTTTTTTCAAGATAGAGACCAGAGAGAGCAAAATGGAGTTTTGATAAATTGGGATACTCATGAGCACAGATTTGAGTAGCACTATTTTGCCTGCTGGATTTAACCAGTTGGAGCCCCAGTTTTAGATTCAATTCTTAAATTTATCAATGATAGGTGTCCAATGAGTTGCTCTCGAGCCTTTCTTAAAGATTGGAGCGCCTAGGTAGGTGAAGGAGTCCCAATCGTGGACAGCTTCCATGCCAAGCGATCTGGCTATCTCCCCTAGCTCCTTTACTGAGCAATTCCAGCCATATATCTTACTCTTCTGAAGGTTGATTTTGCTTCCTCATATCAGATTGTAAACTTCAAGCTCTTTCTTAAATTGGTTTGCCAAGAAGATGCTAGATCCACCTAAAAGGATCGTATCATCCGTGAACTGTGCATGATTGATGTTTTTTACCTTTGGGGCCAGCCGAAGTCCTGAGAGGAGATTCTTCTGCTTGCTGGAGATTAATTGAAAGCTTAGGACAAAAGCTTGAATTGCATAATGGAGGGGCGATAAGGGATAGCCTTGCCGGAGCCCTCTAGACGCTTGGAAAAAGTCAGTGGATCTGCCGTTTAACAGAGGGGCTATCCACGGGGAACTGATACAGCCATGCACCCAATTGATAAAATGCGCAGAGAAACCAAGTTTCTTCATGACTAAGAAGAGGAAGTCATGTCTAACCCTGTCAAAGGCATTGGCTAGATCCAACTTTATCACCATTCCTTCTTCTTTATTCTGGAAGCTAGAGTGGATAGCCTCTTGGACGAGGATATTGTCTTGAATCTTTCGCCCTTTAATGAACCCCCCTTGGTTCTTCGGGATGACTCTGGGGAGGATTTTTTTAAGCCTGTTAGCAATAATTTTGGTTATAATCTTGTAGCTTAAGTTGCAAAGGGAGATTGGCCGGAATCTGGTGAAGGAGGTGGCTCCCTTTTCTTTCGGGATTAAAGTAAGAAAAGTAGAATTGGTGCTTCCCCCAATTTTGCAGGTGGATTGAGAGTGCCTTACCATCCTTAGAAGGTCCAATTTAATAATATCCCAACAACTAATGTAGAATTTGGCAGTAAAACCGTCAGGGCCAAGGGCGTTGTCAGGCTTCATTCTGAACAGGGCTCTTTTTAGTTCTTTTAAGGAGATGGGGGCAGAAAGGAGGAGGTTATCAGCCTCTTGTATCAGGGGAGGAATGAGGTCGAAAGGGTTGTCGATAGGGTTTAAAGGGGCATCCTCAAGAGCAGAGAATAGATCTTTGAAGGTGAGGAAGGTTGCTTTCTTTATTTCTTCAGGGTCTTTTATCAGGGATCCTTGGAAGTTGATTTCATTTACAGCTTTGAAGCTTTTACGAGCTTCAGCTTGTTTGTGGAAATAGTTTGCATTTTTATCCCCACTCTCTAGCCACAAGCTTCTGGACTTTTGACGCCAAAATTATTCTTCGACCCTACAAGCTTTAAAATAGGACTTTTGAATATCTGATTCTTTGGAGAGAGTGTTGTTGGTGATGGGGAGAGTGTCCATCGCATGCTGGTGATTTTCGAGGGCTTTTTGGGCTACGATTCTGATGGAGGTAGGAGAGGATAAGAGCTTAGCCCAGTTCTTTAGATCTGATTTGAGCCTCTTTAGTTTCTGCTCCCATGAGAAGGAAGGGGACCCAGGTATTGGGATAGACCATGAATCTGAGATTACTTGCTGGAAGTTCTCTTGAAGCAACCAAAGCGGGCTGAAGCGGAAAGGGATGGGGCCAAGAGTGGAGTCAGAGAAAAGATCTAGCAAGATCGGTCTGTGGTCCGAGGTGCAGTTGGGGAGGATTTTAGAGGTGGCCATCAAACCAGAGGTAAGGAAGTCAAAGTGGATGAGGAATATGTCAAGGCGAGCTGCTATGTGACCAGGACCCAGTCTTTTCTTGGACCAGGCAAACTTCCCTGAAGGAGGCTTAATATCCATCAGATCCTAGTGGAGGATAATGTCCTCTACCCATTCTCTAGCTTGATCCCTTACTATGGAGCCTCCTTTCTTCTCTTCAATGGCCAGCGTGACGTTGAGGTCTCTGACAATGATGATGTTTCTTGGACTGTGCTGGCTTAGAAACAAATCAAGGGAGTCCTAGCAGCTGCGTTTTTCAGAAAAAAGGTTAGGAACATACATGTTAAAGAGACTTACTTGCTGACCGGAGTCCCGATGGAGAAGACTTGTGAAGATCCAATGATCGCTGCATTCCTTATTGACCAATTCGAATTTGGTAGAATCCTAGAAAGTGGCTATTCCTCCTTAGTCCCCTTTTGAGCTTATTGCTATCCCAGGGCCCTTTTTCCAGAAGGCGTGACCAGCTTAGTAGAGGATTGCATCCTCCATTTTTGTCTCCTGAATTAACATAATGTCCGGCTTGTTTATTCTGATGATGTCTTTCAGTGCTTCTTCTTTTGGGTTGGAGCCTAAACCTCTGCAGTTCTAGGAGATGTATCGCATTTAAAAAAATTTGGGTGGGGAGGCCCCCTTGGAGGGTTGGCCTTGCTTGGATCTTGTACTAATCATGGTTGGCAAAGTTTTCTGAGTTCCTTTGGCTACATCTCGGAAGGAATTTTCTTCTCGATGCTTTTTTTTTATTTTCTTCCCCTGTTGGACCTTAGCGGCATTGCATGTGAACTGCTGGATTCTGAGGCTCCTTCATCAGAGAAACCACCTTGGTCGGAGTCTAGATTAAATGGATCCTCCTCCTGGATGATAACCTTCGAGAGCTCTCCCATGGGGATGGAGGGAGGGATATCATCAGATATGACGGGTGGATCTGAGACTAGTTGCTGGGGAATTTCACCAGGGGCGGTGGGTTCTACCGAAATCGGACTAGCAGCATTTCTTCCTTCTTCGTTTGTTCCTTCAGTTGCCGTGGGTTGCTTTGAGGTAGGCACCTGAGTGGGGTTGGATGGTAAGATCCTTCCTTCTGTGGTCGCCTCCTTACTGCTTGATGCTTGCAGCATGGATCCTGGCCTTTTCTCTTGAGTTTTCGAGGCTGATTTCCCTTTTTTGGGTCATTGCCATCCTTCTGTTTCATCCCCTTGCTGATTTTTGGGACAGTTTCTTTGGAAGTGACTGTGCTCATGGTAGTGTCTGCATTTGAAGGGTAGTTTCTCGTAGTCCAACTATTGAAAGTGGTGCCAATCACCCACCGAGATCTTGATTGCTTCTGGTATCCTGGCCTCAAGATCCACCTCAACGTAGATTCTAGCATAGGAATATTGTCCCTTGGGGTCTGCCTTGTCAATGTAGCAGCCAATCCCATTCCCTATTTTTTCCAGAGATTCAGAGTTCCAGCAGTGCGCTGGAAGATTTGGGAGACGGACCCAAACAGGTACCTCCTTAGGGGAATCAAGATTTGGATCAAAATACGAGGTCCAGCGGTTGAGATACAGGCCCTGGGACCCCATGAAGTAAGGACCATTCCTGAATATGAGATCCCAATCATCCTTGGAGATGAATTCAAAAATATAGAAACCTCTGCCCACCGGGTAGCAGGTCACGTTGTGCTTCAGTTGGGGCCTCCAGTTTCTTTGAATCTAGTCGTCGGTGGTTCTGGTGGAGGGCCATAAACCCATGAACTGCCCGACCAGTCCATGTTTCACCAAAGCCAGAGCAATCTTGATGGGTTTTTCTTCTGGCAAGACAATTTCAGGTATTACATCCAGTTTCTTAATGAATTTCAGGATCTGAGGGGCTACCAGTTTCTTCCCGGCAATCGATAACAGCCTCCTGAAGGCAGCTTCATCAGAGATAGATGGGGAGGGAGGGGATTTACCTCCCCCAGGAGCAGCCATGGCGGCCACTGGGCAGCGCACTCAGCAGAAAGCCCTAGTTGAAAACACGCGCGGCCTCAAGCGCATTCCATTTTCCACGGTAGTTGCTCAGCATCAAGGATTAATTTTTACTTAAAGTACTTTTATTTTTTTATATATTATTCTTATTTTCAAGGACCCTTCTTTTATTTATTACACGAAAAAATCGATACGTGACATTATCCCCTCCTTGAAATGTCAATGTCCTCATCGGCTTTAGCATAATTTGCATAAAAAAATATAGTATGAAAACAATTATTTTTTATACTAAATATTTTTCTATAAGGTTTAAACATTTTCTTCTCAAAATATCAACATAATATTTTAATCATAGTGAACTTGTTAAAGGATAAGTCCTCGAGTGTGGACACAAGTGGACCTCCCTAGTTCGAATGAATCGAATCTAGAACAAAATGGAACAATACATGCACACCTCCTCTGTCATGTCCCAAATTTTGCATTGGGTCACAATGGCCTAATCACATTTTCCATATTCATGAGAGTTTGTCAAATTGATGCTAAGAGTCAAATAATTGCTATGGAGGAAAATTACTAGTTTCCTAGGTTGGGGGTGGAATATTTGGGATTTGGAATAAGGGGGACAATAAATTATGTTTGAACATTAGAATGACATAAATATTTAATAAAGGAGCTAAATAAATAAATACAAGGGAAAATCAAAGTGGCAATTGATCATGAAGACACACGGAGAATGTGGGACCCACACAAGCTAGATTTTCTATGCCACATGGCATCCTCCTCTTGTCATTTCGAATCCATAAGAATACCAAGGGCATTGGGATGAGTTGAGGTAAATATACTTAGAATGAATAAATTAAGGTCGAATAGGAGTGGAAGAGTAACTCCCATGGAAGAGGAAAAGGCATTTTGGAGCTAGTGAGACACTTCGACTAGATTCCCTAGCTCTATGACAACAATGGTGAAGATTCTATGACACCTATGACACAAATTAGATATGAAGGCTGAAATTTGACACATCTGACATGTCAGGTCAAAATAGAGCATCCAGGAGGGCGCTCATGTGAGTTGGGGAATCTCAATGGGATCCTACTCAAATTGGGGGAAGATGGAAGGCTAGGAAAGGGAGGCATTAGAGCAAATTTCAACTCAAAATGGGTCTCCTAAAAAAATTAATAAAATAATAGTTAAAATAATAAAATAACATTTATTAATTTTGGAGGAAGAAAAGAAAAAACTACTTTTTTGTTTGTATTTTTGACATATCTCCTCGTGTTTTTACTCAAATTTCGATCGGGAGAGCTCATTGGATGAGGAATTAAATTATGCATGCAACGAGTACCCACTTGGAATACTTTTGACAGACCCCGCTACCCCAAAAACAAGAAATACCTAAAAAAATGTCATGATGATGTCATCATCACATTTTTTTTAGGTATTTCTTATTTTTGGGGTAGCGGGGTCCGTCAAAAGTATTCCAAGTGGGTACTCGTTGGATGCGGAATTTAATTCCGCATCCAATGAGATCTCACGATCGAAATTTGAGTAAAAACACGGGGCGATATGTCGAAAATACAAACAAAAAAAGTAGTTTTTTTTATGATACCTATCCCCAAATCTATATTAAAAAAGTGTTTAAGACCTATACGGTATTTCAAATTTAAAGCAATTTCATTGGCTAACACATGATGACATGGAATTTGAGTTAAAGTTAAAAGGCCCATTTTGAGTTGAAATTTCCTCTAATGACACATGGAAAATCTAGAGAACCCACCCAAATTCGAATTTGCTTGAGTTTGTGGATGGATTGGTAACCTTAGAAGGATAAGTATGTTTATAAAATACAAGAATCAACCAAGAGAAGGGCTTTTGATCATTTGAGAAATCGTCATTTGTGAATTTTGAGAGCTAGTGGATGACTAGTTTTCTTTCCTTAGCTAATTTCAAGGGTGAAAGATTCCCATACAAGTTGGTGTTTGGAGAGGCCACTCCGGTATTTCATGCAGATTTAATGGATTTTTATTTGCAGGTGTAAGCTATAGGTAATCTTGTGGTTCCTTTTATTGCAACACTTTCTCTGAACCATTTCCGGTTTTTATTGCATCTTCTTGCTCATGGGGGGATTGGGCTTTGGGTGAGCTATTGATATATTTGGGGAAGCTTATAATTATCAATTATTTTATTTTCTGATCTAAATTCTCTGTATTTCAAGTTCAGAATAATCTCAGGTCGAGATACCAAAATATTTCATGCAAAAATGTTAAACACTGAAGAAATGGTGTCATTTCCCCACTATCTTGTTGTGAACCATTGTAATGCTAATGATTTCAAATTTGGAGATATTTTCATTGTAATAAGATAAAAATTATTTTTTATTCATTATTAGAAAGTCTCATGTTGAAATATCAAATGGTTGAATGGAAAAGTTATTATTAATGAGCAAACAATGACCATTTCCCCCCTACATTGATGTATGCTATGGTAATGTTGATTATTTCAACTGGGAGAATGTATATCTGATATATTTATGATGAATGGAATTTAATTTATGATTATTACAATTTTCATGTTCATAACTTAAGCATTTGAGGTCATTTTACTCAGTTTAATTGCATTTGGAGAAGATTTGGTGCCATTTCCCCAAGGATCGAATTAGTGATTTTGTAGCTGTTTGGGAGAGGGTCATAATAGATTGTATAAACTAAATAATGATGCATATGAGACCTTAAAAATTTTCCCTTAAACATATTCTTCCTCTTTTCAGAAATTCAAGTGGGTTTGGGAGCATTTGAGAAGCCATTTCCAGCATTTACCAAGGGGGAATTGGAGCCCCAATTTGCTAGCAAAGACTCCTACCTTGACCAAAATATAAAACAAGTTTTCATAAGTAATTGGAGGGTCATAAATAATCTTTGAACATAATATTAAAGTATTAATATCGCTCATACACCATCTGAGAATATTTGGAAGCTTTTGGGCCAATTTGGAGACCTAGACATCAAAAGTGGTCAAAGGTCAAAATAAGGAAAAAAAAGTGAAAAATTGATCATTTAATGAAATTTCTTAAAAAGGGACATTACAGTGGTATTAAAGCATGATATTGGCACCTGATATGGTCTGATATTTATGAGGAAGAGAATTCAGGGACCACCATTAGATATTGAAACCCAAAAGTACTTTTGTTGATGGTGAGGAGCTTGTAAAAATCATGGAACCTATTTTTGAAGACATGAAAAAGAAACTTATGAAAGGATTTGAATTGTTGGCTATCAAAGGTTGGATAAAATATATTGATCTTAAGAAAACAAAGGGGAAAATTGCATCATCTTGCTTGAAGGAGAAAAATGAGGAGACCCATGAACCACCTAGTTTTGAAATATGTGAAGTAGAAGAAGTAGTATATGAAGAGGATCGAAATTCACTCCGAAGTGACTCTGAAAAAGATGAAGATACATCACATGAGTATGAATAATTTTCTATTGAAAATATTGAAGATCATTTTGAGACACATTCTACCTTGGAAATGAAACAAAGAGAATCTATTGGGTGCTCACACCTCTATGTTGGTGAAATAGAGATCACTGTTGAAAGTGTTATTGCAAGCCAAAATTCCATTAAAAATGAAAATGAATACCTTGTATCAGTTGAAGAAGAAACAAAATCAACTTCCCCATCACCACTTGAGCTTCATGAAGTTGGTCCAAGCAAGAAGGAAGAATATGAGGAGGTTCATTTGAAAGAGTCTCATTTTCTTGAAGCTATCAAACCATCAAAAACCTTCGGGTAGATAGCCACATGAACATGAACAAGCATATAATGCTGAAATATAAGCTTAAAACATAAAACATACTAAGATGCATAATCCTTCATATACATAGCGGAAACAAACATACACTCATTCAAGCATACCACATGTTCATCATATTCATTAATCAATAAATGTAAATGCAGAGACAGAATAGTCAAGAATACTCATCTTAAAATAATTTGTCCCACAACAGCTACGCCGCTACAACGTTCCACCCAACCATAGGCCAGCGCGCTCATCAATCTCTCAGCAACACTGCCACCCCCGAGCTGGGCATGATTCCTAAAGAAATAAGGGTCAAGGTAGGCTTACAAATAGCCAAGTTACATAATTCAGCCAAGCCCACATAGTAGGGTTTATCAGGCTGTCAAGGAGCTAGGAAAGGCTAAATGCTAAGTTGGTGGCCTCAATGGAGATCTAAGGATGCCTACACAAGATTTAACCTAACTTCTAAGACATCCACACACCCAACACCAAGAATCAGTCCTTTCTCTACTTCACAGTCCCTTAGGCCCTGACTTCCCTTTCCAATACTCTTCAAGGGTTGTGGAGAAGAAATATAGCAGTCTAACTCTGTCTGAGTGGCTCCAAACACCAATTTTCTCAAGCATACCCAGCCTCTAATCCTACTCTCAACAGTCTGAAGACCAACCACTGCATACCACAGTAAAACAAAGAGTTCACAACTCTGTCAAGAAGATAAAGACAACAGGGTGACAACCCCAAATGAAAAGGTGAACACAGCTCAAGTCAACAAGATGACTCAGAGTTCTTCTTGGCCCTAGCATGGCCAAAACAACTTAGCAGTAACCCAAAAGATGTTTGCACCATAGCAACCAAGAAGCAACCCAAAACTAGGGGGAAGACAACAGCCCCAATCCTTATAATGAAACGATGGCAACATTACATAGTCCGCAAATGGGAATGAAGCCAAACTCCCAGCATGGACAGGGGAAAACATAAATGCAGACCATAATCGGTAAGGAGAACAAGCATAAACTTACACACCGCATAGAACGCGAAGGCTCATTCACAGGAAATCATGAGTGACAGAACATGGCTTCCTGACTCGCTGCGTGAGTCCCAAAACCAAGGTGAACCCTATGCGTCCCTATGCGAGATGAACAAGCGATGGAGAATCCCCCAAATGGTGTGCATGAGGAAGCAGACCTCCCCGCGTGAGAATGAGAAAGCTCCCAAAACTACGAATTTCCGAGTGGGAAAATGGAGTGAGTGGGAAGAATGTTTCTTCTACCCCACCCGACGTGAAGAGGAGAGTCTGCTGGTGGAGTGGGCACGTAGGCATGGACTAACAGTCCCACCACACCCACCACTACTCAGTAATAAATACTCCCCACTAACTGACAGCAGAACTTTAAATGGGTGGCTGACACATGGAAAACTCCTAATGACCCCCCCATGGGTTGGACAACCCCCCCTTAACCTTAGGAATCATGCACTTTTCATTTAATGTTGCACCATCATAGCTGGATGTAGGTTTATTTTAATTTATGTGCATATTTACATGATGCCAAAACCATAATGTGTCAAATAACACGATATACCATCGGTAACGATCCCTATTGCCGAAACATACACAACCAAATCGATGGTGGGGGATTTTTCCTTTAGCTCCTCACCATGATTAATTACAATATATATACATCACGTATCCTTTAATGCAAACGGGGTCAAAACTGGGACATTACAATCCCCTCCCCCTTGGAATAACATCGTCCTCGGTGTTCCAATACGTAGGAGTACATATACATTTTGCACATCAAAATTTCAAAATTTTTCAGATCTGTCCCATGTTCAATTATTTACTTTGAACTTTCAGGACCAAGCCCCTCAGCTTCCACGAGCTTCTCCTACTGGTTCTCAGATTTTGACTCATCCCCAAGTCAAGGAACTTTGTGGCTACTGCCCTCTTTATGTTCCCTCGTTGGGCTGTCCCAATGTAAATGATGTCCTCCACATTTCCAGCATTTCATTGGTTGCTTCATCTTTACCTGCTCAATTTCCTATGAGTCTTCATGCCTGGACCGTTTCTTAATGGATCACTTGGATGAATGTCCCATCATTGATCCACTTTCCTTGCCTTTACGGATTTCTCCCAGAAGGCTTTTCACCTCCTTTTGCAAACCAATAGAGTCTTGCAAAATTTGGTGGTTCATCTCATTCTTCCTTTTCTGTATCTTGAGCATCTCTCCAAGATTCTCTTGGGTCCTGGCAATCGTTTGAAGGAGACTTCCAGCCAAGTCCAGCAGCTTTTGGTCTGATACCATGATCAATGTGCACCGCTGGATTTCACTTTTCTCACCTATGAAATGCACCATTGAAATTCTGTCAGACCAAGCATAATATAGGCATTAAAATCAGTCAATTAATTGCCCAATTGGCATGACAGTCCAAGTCTCATCAAGGAGACTTTCATATTTTTCATGCCTTCCCAACAGGCACATGAGCTCATTCATGTCCATTTTTGGGCAGGGAATTAACTATTCTAGCATTCACAATTTACTTTAAGCAAATACACACATTCCATTTTCATTCATACATGCATTCAACAATCTTTTGTTTTCACAATGCATAAATATATATATATATATATATATAAGGGCAAGAGAGAGCAGCAAGAGTTTTTTTTCCCTCTTTGTTTTGTTCCATCCTGGAACCCACACCACCGCTGTGGATTTTCATGCTCTCAGACTCTTTCACTTCACCGTGAATACTGGACCAATCCCTCTTGGTCATGACACTTAGTGTCTCCAGTCTATTTCAGACCTCTCAACCATGGAGCCTCCCCACATGGTTTTCCTCGGCTGCTAGGAACTTCACAGTCTCACTAGCACCTTTTTCATTACTCCTCCTTCTGAGCTCTTCAGGACAGTCACATGTCCACATGCACCCCTAGGATGCTCTCATAGTCCTCGCTCCCAGCAATACCTATATTCAAATATTGAATAGATTTACATGTTTAGTTTATTATCAATGGTTTTTATCTCTTAAACAAGAGCTTAAAACATCGTAACCAAATCATATACACATGCATCTTCATGAGAAAGAATTGCAAAATAATCCAATACTTATCTGTATTATGCGTTTCCTCGTTGTTCCATAGGATCCTGCTTCGCTTTGCAAGCCTTGGGATCGCCTATGGACTTGGATGTTAGGTCAGCATGTAGGTTTTTTCACAACATCCTTTTATATATATCAGGCACATTCAAGCCAACCTTCAGTTGGGTTTATCAGACCGTCAACAAATCGCCTGTACTTATCTCAACAATACACTTATATCAACAACCAATCATCAGCCAAGCCAACACAATTGGGTTTATTAGGCCATTAACAATAACACATGCACTTATATCAACAATAAAAAACCATTTCCATATTTCATTTATGGTAGTGAGCTCTAATTCCACTACCCCATATCACACAAGAGACCACTCCCTTCTCTGAGTTGACAATCCCTCAGGAATGTCTCCTTCTTTGTGCTCTTTAGTAGAAGGTAGGATGAGCTCAAGCCATTGTCCATTTAGTGTACAATACTAGACTACATATGTTTATCCTGACAACACAAGCAATATAAGCATATTCATTAGCGTTATTTTTCTAAAACTGTAATCATATTTCACATCATTCACTATCAAGTATTGAGACACCAGGAGTGATTCCACTCCCTGTGGTGTAATCAATATTGAAAAACATTTCCATGATCCGGCATCGTAAAAGTGTGCACCCTTTTCCGGTGTGTGCCATGTAGGCCCTATTCATACTCAAGCAATCGGTCATCATGGAAATAAAATCAAAACATGTTCTGCATATGGAAAAAAAATTATAATTTGACATGCATATTCTTAGCTAGGGTTACATAACACTTATCCATTTGCCTATGTAGTATTCCTTTGTTAAGGAGGAATGGGGGCTCCCTTTTCTGAGTTGACAATCCCTCAGTTTTCCATCCCAATTCCTCTTTACATTTTGTATCCACACATGTCTTACCGACATAACCTATACCATCTCACTCATGTTGCTTACCAAACATGCATTGCAGATGAGACATTCCCAAAATTTCCAATGGAGTTTCACCCGAAACCCATTTCCAAGATAAGGGAAAACCTTCCTGTGAAGTTTGGCTCCTGCAAGCCATCACACATGATCTTCCTGCAGTGTGTACCCCTGGCACATTCATCAAATAGCCAAACAGTCAATCATTATCTGATAATACAATCCAAATTTGATTGTTCCATAACAAAGCAATGACATTAGTAATTGAATTCGATGAGAGTTTGCAACTCTATTTACTACAAAAATTGATTTGCTTGGCAATTAGGTGATCCTCAATTGTGTGTCTCTTGTAAGCAGTGCCACTATTCCCATTATAATTTTATGCTTACTAGCATAACATGAATACACACTTACAATGCGTCCTCATGACACAATCTTATGCAAGCCAATAGTGATTAGTAGTTGTCAGCAATTTCTTAAATCCAAAACTCACAATTCAAATTTAACAACCCATCATGCATACAAACTACTTTCATAGCCATGAGACTCTCCTCATAAGGCTTGGCTCTTTCACATGGTAGATTTCGGCCTTTGTCATGGTCTTACCCAAATTTCCATGCCCCACACAATCTACCCGAAACCTGAACCTCAGTCAGCCAAACACATAGTAAGTCTTGATGCATATAATTTTTCATTGCTACAACAATCACTGAAGCATTTTCAGAATTTATAAAATTCAAAACACTTCTAGTTGTTAATCACATCAATATTACCAAAACTCATTTACTTCACGCAATCATTATCATACTAAAATTTTCAAGGTCACATCATTTATGCCAAAATGAAATGTTCAGATGCTCCTTACTCCACAAGCGTATCATTTGTACCATATTCCCCTTCCATAGAGCATTTCTGGCAGCCAATCGATCATGACTACCCTCTTCATGCATTTACTATCCTGCATTCATAATAGCTCTTGAAATGGTTCCAGAATTGTCATCAATTCATCATTTCAGCCATTAGTTATTCATAATAACTCATGCACTATCTCTATGCATTCATGCATTGCATCGCAACATTTGCACCCATACTTATGTATGCATATCTACAACCTTTACTCATACTTTTCATATGCATCCATTCAATGCATAACTACAAGATTTATAAAATCTTTTAATGCATACCCACTCAATGCTACCTTGCATTGATTCAGGAATACTATGCATTCAAACATACCATGCATGGCCTAACCATGACTACTTCATATAGGATGCATGACTATAATCAAGATCATCAGTGCTTACTTTCCTTGGGATACTAAGCTCATAACAACATAATACAAGCATGATACATTTCTCTATGAATGCAGTATAAAATTAAAATACCCACATGGTATGAGACCTCTTTCTTTTACCACTCCATGCAATTGTCATAATTAAACTCTTACCTTCTTGGGTCCTACTTACACCCTTGACATTACCAGTTTGGTCGGTCTCTTGTAGGAGATTGCAAAATTTGCTCACCAACTTTTGATTCTGGACTTGTTGCCTTATCCCTTTCTCCATAGGGTTGCTAGTCACATTTGTCAACATCAGCAACATATTCAGCCATGTCCATGTTGTCGTTGGTTTTTCCACTAATTCCAACACCAATGCAATAATTATCATTAGTGGCTCATTATAAATGTATAATCCTCACTATTCTTACCAACATGTAATATCCTATGCATGCAAGGCATATCCTCATACATTTCATGTATAAAACTTGTAATCATAATTAGCAAGATAGGGTTTAAGGAAATTTCCCTTTTTCAAGTCCCTCATCCTTGCATGGAACTCCTTTTCCACACAACAGTTGGTTTGACTTCATGGTCTTGCTACCTCTAGGCATGCAATTCCCATATTTGTCCATATCGATAGCAACACATTTCTCTTTCAAGCAATCACTAGCACTTTGCTGCTCCACACTCAACTTCTAGTGACTCTCTCTTGTTCCCTATTGGATAATCTTTCCAACACCTATCCACATGCTTCATTCTGACCTCGGGTGTGAAAACCACATCATTTCAAAATGATGGCAAAACACACCACTGAATTTTGGTCTGAACTGCTAACTTCAGCCACTTAGGATTTCCTTCCTTTTTAGCTCTGACAACCTGCTGAGAATTTTACTGAAACCGCTGAAAAATCCACTTTGAAAACTCAAAATTTTCTTTACTCAAATCGAGTCTTATCCAATCTAAAATTACGACACTTCGGTGATCCAAACAACAACTTTCCTCCGGTGCTTATCGACGGCCCGATCACCTATTTTCCTCCGACGTGTCAGATCCATAGTTGTCTAAGCTTCTGGCTATTATCGGCGATGCCAAGGACTATGGTGTATCGGTGATTCAACAATAATTTTTTCCGCTTCGTCGGTGACTGGAACCGTTAACACCACAGCATGCAGTATCGGTGAGGAAACTAACTCTTTAACGATGCATCGGCGGACTCACAAATGCCTAAATCTTTTCGACGTTTCGGCGATCAAATCGTCTAATTCCTCCGCTTCTCATCGATGACCATACAACCAACTCTTCCATAGTATCGGTAGTCTGTTCATCTAATCTTTCGATCTTCATCAGTGATGCCAGTATGTCGGCAATCGGATCCTCTAATCACTACCGCGTCGGTGATCGGATCTTCTACTCATTGGGCAGCTAGTTCTCTAGCCTTCCGTAACGGCGGGCAGTAAACTAACTGGATTTCCCATAGCCATAACTCTGTCAGTGGTCAAAATGACTAGCAACTGTAATCTTTTGATCGGCGGTCGAAATCACTAACTGCTGTGGCGTCGGGCGGTTAGTCCTCTAGGTAGCTGCAACAGCAGACGCACAATCGTCTAACTCTTTCAACTTCCATCGGCGATCAATACAGCTAACTTCCACCGATCAAATCAACTGATCCCTACCATCATTTTGGTGACCTCATCAACTAAGTGTCGCCAATCCCTTCAACTAATCTTCGTCGATCACCGATGACCAACACTTAGAAAAAATTTTGAATTTTCTTCTGGCATCGGCTCTTCCTTCAACTAACGTTTGCTAATCCACTTCACTAGACTTGTCAACTTCATCTTCTATTCATTGGCGATCCCAACAACTATTCATCAGCGATCCCAACAACTAAACGTTTCTGATCATCGATGACCTCATGCCGTAGAAATTTTTGAAAATGTTTCACCTTGTCTTCCATCGCATCGACTGTCGAAACAACTATCCTTTGGGGCATCGGTGGTCGGGGACTCTATCTGTCTGAAGGATAGTCCACTAGCTAGCCGCAACGATGGATGCCCAATCAACTAATTTTATCCAACGTAGTTCATCGGAAACTTCATCATCTAAGCATCGATGATGTGATCAACTAATCATCACCGATCGCCGATGATTTCATGACTTAGAAAAATTTTCACAATTTCCGCTCCGCCATCACTATCGGTGATTCAAACCACTATCCTCTTGTCCCTTCCATCGACATTTCAGCACTCACATCCTCTAACTTTTGTCGACCAATCTACTAGACTTTTTCGATGGCCCATCGAGCACTTAAAAGCATTGCGGTGAAATTTACTTCAGGGACCTACCGCTGTATCGGCTCCCCCTTCCACTAACCTTTTCTGATGGCCTACGGGTACTTAGGAAAATTCTTACAATTTTCTTCCTCCATCATCGTAACATCGGTTGGTCGTTCTACTAAATTTCGTTGTCGCCAGGGTCTTTTGTATCGGATGGCTGTCATACTAATATATCCGCCTCATCAAAAGGGCTTCCCACTGAGACTTTCGATGAGCCGACAGCCTAATACTTAAATTTTTATTTTTTTTCAAAAATTATTTTCCACCTACCCTCATCGAATGGCCTGATACTTAAATTGTTTTTTTTTTTTCAAAAATTCTTTTCCACCTGCCCTCATCAGAAGGGCTTCCCACTGAGACTTCCGATGAGCCGACAGCCTGATAATTAATTTTTTATTTTTATTTTTTTTCAAAAATTATTTTCTTCCTTCCCTCATCGAATGGCCTTCTGACTACAATTTCCGACGTATTGGAGGGGCTTCTCACTGAGTCCTCTGATGGTCTGACGATTCCAATACTTAGAGAAATTTTTCAAATTTCTCAAAATTCTCTTGTCATGCACAAATTCCTTTTGATTTCTGTTGGGTAGAAGGCAACTTGCCTCTGCTAGCTGACCTTCATAGCCCATTCAGGCCCATGCTATAACCTTTGCTCTAATACCATACTATAACGTCCCCGACCCTCTAACCGGTGAGGAGGACGCTACCAAACCATCAAAAACCTCCAAGCAGATAGCCCCATGAACATGAATAGGCATATAATGTTGAAATATAAGCTTAAAACATAAAACATACTAAGATGCATAATCCTCCGTATACATAGCGGAAGCAAACATACACTCATTCAAGCATATCACATGTTCATCATATTCATTAATCAGTAAATGTAAATGCAAAGATGGAATATTCAAGAATACTCATCTTAAAAGAATTCCTCCTGCAACCAGCTACGTTGTTGCAAAGTTCCACCCAACCATAGTCCAACATGCTCATCAATCTCTCAGCAACACTACCACCCCCGAGGTGGGCATGATTCCTCAAGGAATAAGGGTCGAAGAAGGCTTACACATAGCCAAGGTACACAATTCCGCCAATCCCACACAGTAGGGTTTATCAGGCTGTCAAGGAGCTAGGAAAGGCTAAATGATAAGCTGGTGGCCTCAATGGAGAGCTAAGGATGCCTACACTAGATTTAACCTGACTTCTAAGACATCCACACACCCAACACCAGGAATCAGTCCTTTCTCTACTTCACAGTCCCTTAGGCCCTAACTTCCCTTTCCAATACTCTTAAAGGGTTGTGGAAAATAAATCCAGCAGTCTAAATCTGTCTGAGTGGCTCCAAACACCAATTTTCTCAAGCATACCTAGCCTCTAATCCTACTCTGAACAGTCTAAAGACCAACTACTGCATACCGCAGTAAAACAAATAGTTCACAGCTCTGTGAAGAAGATAAAGACAATAGGGTGAAAACCCCAAACGAAAAGGTGAACACAGCTCAAGTCAACAAGATGACTTAGAGTTGTTCTTGGCCCTAGCGTGGCCAAAACAACTAAGCAGTAACCCAAAATATGTTTGCACCGCATCAACCAAGAAGAAATGCAAAACCAGGGGGAAGACAACAGCCCCAATCCTCACAATGAAATGATGGAAACATTACACAGTCCGCAAATGGGAAAGAAGCCAAACTCCTAGCATGGATAGGGGAAAACATAAATTCCGACCACAATCGGTAAGGAGAACAAACATAAACTTACACACCTCATAGAACGTGAAGGCTCATTCACAGGAAATCATGAGTGACAGAACATGGCTTCCTGACTCACTGCGTTAGTCCCAAAACCAAGGTGAACCCTATGCGTCCCTGCGCGAGATGAACAAGCGATGGAGAATCCCCCAAATGGTGTGTGTGAGGAAGCATACCTCCCCATGTGAGAATGAGCAAGCTCCCAAAATCGTGAGTTCCCAAGTGGGAAAATGGAGTGAGTGGGAAGAATGTTTCTTCTGCCCCACACAACGTGAAGAGGAGAGTCTGCTAGTGGAGTGGGGACGTAGGTACGGACTGACAGTCCCGCCACACCCACCACTACTCAACAATAACTACTCCCCACTAACCGACAGCAAAAGTTTAAATGGGCGGCCGACACATGGCAAACTCCCAATGACCCCCCCATGGGTTGGACAACCCCCCCTTAACCTTAGGAATCATGTCCTTTTCATTTAACATTGCACCATCGTAGCTGGATGTAGGTTTATTTTAATTGATATACATATTTACATGATGCCAAAACTATAATGTGCCGTATAGCATGATATACCATCAGCAATGATCCCTATTGCCGAAACATACACAACCAAATCGATGGTGGGGGCTTTTGCCTTTAGCTCCTCACCATGATTAATTACAATATATATACATCGCGTATCCTTTAATGCAAACGGGGTCAAAATCAGGACATTACAATGAACTTAAAGAGATATAAACACTTGATGTGGTGGAAGAGGAACTTGAATTGTCTTAGTGATGAAGGTTATGTAATTTCTAAAGAAGAACATGATTCCTCTACATTGGAACCAATCTATGACAAAGGTTTCACACTTTTTAAGGAGATGCATGATACTACACATATGGATCCTTCCCATGATGAAACTTCTACACTTTTTGATCATCTGGGTGAGTTAGTTCATTCTCCTACATCCTACAATTCCATGTTTTGCACCATTAGTCTGAATTAAGTATGGGTGAAAGGGTTCTTTTGATGTTTCCACGGGAGGAGTATGGAACTCTTAGATTTACCTTTTATGATGACATGGATGGTTGGAGCACATTATTATTCACATTTTCATCAGCATCCTTTGTTACTTTATGTTGATGCACATCTACATGAATGCACCTATGATATGCATTTGAGTCACTTGAAGACTCATTGTTTTTCTTGCTCAACACTTGGTTCATTTGATGTTGGAGAAACTTCATCCAACACTGGGGTGAATAGATTTATGATTGGAGAACATTTTTGTTTCCAACCACATACTTTGTTATATCTTTATGATTCTCTAATTCATGGATGTATGGGTGAGACTTATTTGAGTCATTTGAAATCTCCTTGTTTTTTTTGCTCATTATTTGGTTCAGATTTTAGTGGAGACTATGCATTCACTTCTTGGATAAAAGAATACATGGCTGAATATTTTGATACATATCACATCCTTTTGGAGCAGCATTATAGGACATGGGATCCTCATCTATGTCTTTGGAGCATATTCGATTGGTCACTTGAAGCTTGTATGCACTTGGAAAATGGTGGTCTACTTACTTGGAGGCACAAGCACTTTCATGATTTTTTGATGAGGTACCTCCTTGATGTACATTTTTATTATGTTGTTATGTACTTTTCTGATATATATTATGTACTCATGATGTTTGGAATAATGCATACAATAAAATGGGATCCTGTAAATCTCTTTCCTAATGGTAGGGGTTGGAGAACACTCTTAATTGTTGGAGTGCAATACAAGCAATGGGACCCTGGGATAATTTTTAGTCCCATTGATTTAAAAAAATTGAGGAAACAAGCAGTATGGGAGATGGATTCCCCACTTAATAATGTTATTTTAATAAGATTAGTGCAGCAGCAAGCATGGTGGTTCCTCTCTAAAATCTTCATGGGATCTCAAAGACTCAAAGTTGGACAACTCAAGGGCAACTTCAAAGAATCATACAAAAAGCAAGTTCTTCAACACCCATGTTTGAAATTTTCTTGAGGAAAAGCAATATTGGGAAGGGAGAATTTTTCATGTCCCAAATTTTGCATTGGGTCACAATGGCCTAATCAATTTTTCCATATTTATGAGAGTTTGTCAAATTGATGCTAAGGGTCAAATAATTGCCGAGGAAAATTACTAGTTTCCTAGGTTGGGGATGGAAGCTTTGTGATTTGGAATAAGGGGGACAATAAATTGAGTTTGAAAATTAGAATGACATAAATATTTAATAAAGGATATAAATAAATAAATACAAGGGAAAATCAAAGTGGCAATTGATCATGAAGACACATGGAGAATGTGGGACCCACACAAGCTAGATTTTATATGCCACATGGAATCCTCCTCTTGTCATTTCGAATACATAAGAACCCCAAGGGTCTTGGGATAAGTTGTTAGGTCAATATAATTGGCATGAATCAATTAATTTTGAATGGGAGTGGAAGAGTAACTCCCATGGAAGAGGAAGAGGCATTTTGGAGCTAGTGAGACACTTTTACTAGATTCCCTAGCTCTATGACAACAATGATGAAGATGATATGACACATATGAAAAAAATCAGATATGAAGGCTGAAATATTACATATATGACATGTAGGTTCTAAATATATCATCCAAGAGGGTGATCATGTGATTTTGGGAAGCTCAATGGGTTCCTACTCAAATTGGGGGAAGATTGAAGGCTAGGCAAAGGGAGGACACGTGACAAATATTGAGCACACACCCAAATTTGAATTGGCTTGAGTTTTTGGATGGATTGGTAACCTTAGAATGATAATTATTTTTATAAAATACAGGAATCAACCAAGAGAATGGATTTTGATCATTTGAGAAAATTGTCATTTGTGAATTGTGAGAGCCAGTGGATGACTAGTTTTCTTGCCTTAGTCAATTTCGAGGGGGAAATATTTCCATCCAAGTTGGTGTTTGGAGAGGCCAATCAGGTATTTAATTGATTTTTATTTTCAGTTGGAAGCTATGGGGAAGCTCATGGTTCCTTTTATTGCAGCACTTTCTCTCAACCATTTCCAGTTTTTATTCCATATTCTTGCTCATGGAGGGATTGCGCTTTGGGTGAGCTATTGATATCTTTGGGGAAGATTATAATGCCCCATTATTTTATTTTCTGATTTAAATTCTATTTATTCCAAGTTTAGAAGACTCTCAGGTCGAAATACCAAAATATTTCATGCAAAAATGTTAAACAATGAAGAAATAGTGTCATTTCCCCACTGTCTTGTTGTGAACCATTGTAATGCTAATTATTTCGAATTGGGAGAGATTTTCATTGTCCATTACTGATTTTAATAAGATAAATATTGTATTTTCTTAATTCTTATAAAGTCTCGGGTATAAATAGCAAATGGTTGTATGGAAAAGTGATTATTAATGAGCAAACAATGACCATTTCCCCACTACCGTTGATGTATGCTATGATAATGCTGATTATTTCGAATGGGAGAATGTATATCTAATATATTTATTATTAATGGAATTTAATTCATGATTATTTCAAGTTTCATGTTCATCGCTTAATCATTCGAGGTCATTTTACTCAGTTTAATTGCATTTGGAGAAGATTTGGTGTCATTTCCATAAGGGTCGAATTAGTGATTTTGTAGCCGTTTGGGAGAGGGTCATAACAGCTTGTATAAACTGAATAATGATGCATATGAGACCTTAACAAATTTATTTAAACATCATATTCCTCTGTTCATAAATTCGAGTGGTTTTGGGAGCATTTGAGAATCCATTTCTAGCATTTACCTAGGGGGTATTAGAGCCCCAATTTGCTAGTAAAGACTCCTACCTTGACCATAATATTAAAAAAATTTGCAGAAGTGATTGGAGGATCATAAATCATACCTGAAAATAATATTCAACTCCTAATATTATTCATATACCTTCTCATAATATTTGGGAGCATTTGGGTCAATTTGGAGATCTAGACATCAAAACTAGTCAAGGGTCGAAATTGGGGAAAAAGTGAGAAATTGGTCATTTAATAAAAAATATTAAAAAGGGACATTACATCCTCCTATATCAATCAAATATTCACAAAAAATGACTTAGATAAGAGTTACCTCTGATATGGATTTTGTCTTTGCTATCCTTGAACTGTTGCAATTTTACTTTATGTATGAAAGAACATGTAACAGATATGACACAAACAAATAGCAAGTGGATTGATATTCAAACAATCTGATTGATCCAAGCAAATGACTAAGGAGATGTATTATATATGATAACAACAATAAAATATGGGAAGGAAATGCAACATTGAATTTAAAATGGAAAACATAAGTACAACTGTAAGCCTTAGTGTTGTAGTATCTTTTTGATAGATTCCTCATATTCCAACATGTCACATTTGTATTGAAATGAAATAGCACATCAAGATTCTAACACTTTGGGAAAATTTCTCCAACTATGAATTCCTCCTCCTCTCACCCATGGATAAGACCTTCATTTATAGGATAATGAGGATAAGGGAGAGGTGAAAGGATTAGGAAAAGTGGATGAGAGGGGATCACAATAGTTGTGGATATCAATCCAGATTCAGGTAAATAGGAAGGAAAGGATATCCAATAAAATTTGGCTCTAGAAGCTTCTAAAAAACCTAAATTTATTCCCATATAGACATTGACGTGAATTTCAGTGGAGCAAGGTGTGTCTCGATAGGGATATGTGGCCTAATGTGGAAGCAAGATGCATCATTGACACATGTTGATAGTGATACAAAGTGCATCAAGTAGGATATGGTGCATGTTGATGGGAGAGAAAAATTTGTCGAAGTTTCTAAAAAGGTGAATCTCTAGGGAAAGACAAAGAAGGGGTCGTCCTCTATGACAATGACTTTAGGGATTGTGGCAACATGAGGCTACAAGGTTTATGATACTAACAAAAATATTGTGTAATATATTTATCCCCA
The DNA here is from genome assembly GCA_001517045.1 of Pseudotsuga menziesii. NCBI lineage: Eukaryota > Viridiplantae > Streptophyta > Pinopsida > Pinales > Pinaceae > Pseudotsuga > Pseudotsuga menziesii. Next base: position 237,999 of record LPNX010919093.1, read on the forward strand.
AAGTACGAATCTATAGAGAAGTGATAGGTGATGTACTTTGATGTGATTGCTGAAGAGAGAAACCATTGGTTGGATAACTAACAAAAACAATCAATGAATTTGCAATACAAGTTCTAACATCTCCAAACTAGACATATCAATTACTCAAACCATGGCTTCCAACCAATACATTGCAGATCCATGCAAGCATTGGAGGTGGATATGGCCACTAAAGATACAAGGATGGATCCCATACCATCAAAATAATATGTAAATTATAGCCACGATACCAAACATAGTGAATCTACGAAACAAAAATAATATACCTACCGACCAATACAGTGTTGACCTATGAGACAAAGTACCCACATGGTGTCCATATGGGAAGTGACTCAAATAATCTCCATCATAGTTTGGGTAAGATATGCAAAAAAAATATCCCAGGTTCTTCAAACCAAACTTGAAATTGACATGATCCTAACCATGTGAAAAATGTACTTGAAGTCAAACATGGTAGGAACCTCTTTATTACCAGTCAATGATGTAAACAGTTAACAAGTGAGAGGGAAATCATCGGTGATGACAATGATTCCCAGGGTATCGTAGTACTTTCCAACGAAGGTGAATGGATGAGTTGAAGTTGAGCATCTACAGAATCATTCAATCAGAGGTCAATGATGTCAACCTATTATCAACGGCGAGAATATCTACCATTGATGCATGTAGGATTCAAGGTACTAGGTGGTCTCTAAATCTAATCCTTGGATGATGTGTTGGTGTTGACAAGGATTGATTCGTCAAAGGAGGGTCATGATGTGTCCCACATCATCAACATGAAATCAATATAGGATGATTTTGGATGGTAGATGAAATGAATATGAACTGACATAATACGTACATGTAAATGATGCTTAGATATTGGTGCAGAGATGACTGACAAGACAGAGGGATTAATAACTGCAAAGTTTGACTCAAATGGAGGACTTCCCTTGAACATTTCAATGCACGACACATAACTCAACAACATTGACTCAATGATACATAGGTCAATACATAATTCGACGTGAATGAAGCATTATTTGGATGACCCAAAGGATTAAAAAAAAATCATAAACTTGACATGACCCAAAACAAGCTAATTAACCAACTATTTAGATGGAAGAAAAATAGGTTCCATGTTCAAGAGCTATGATATGCTTCCATAAATATAATCCAGAAACATTTCCCTTTCCTTAATCCCTGTCATGATTGAGGAGTACCTCTTTGTTTATTAACGAGCTTGAGGAGGATAACAGATGCTCGAAATATCTCTTTCTTCTGATGGGTTCAATCTTAGATGTTTTACGAACCTGGGAAAGGAGGGTGTTAGCACCATTTTTGGGATAAACAATTGATAAGGTATTTGGCAAGTAAATGGAGAAATAAGGTCAAAAAATTTCCTTATCATATGAACTTGATAAATGCCAATGATATTCTGTAGATTTCTCAAAGGATCATTTCCAATTTGGAAATACAAAAAAATTGAAAAATTCCAGTTTCCAACTTTGTTAATGAATAAGAATGAAAAATTCCACTCCAAGTTAAATGGTGACAGCAAATGAATAGCCTGGATGCATAGCAGACAAGATCAAAATCTGAGAACTCATTTATGCCCAAGGAAAGTTAGGACCGGAAGAGTAAAATTCAATTTGAAAAGGTATTAAACCTAACTTTCGCTTTCTGCAATCCAATATCGACGGCCTAGAACGTTTCCACCAAAGATCAATGGTATAGCAAAAGGTGAAAGTAGAAAAGGAAAAGAAGTTTGGTTTTGAAAGTTAGAATCCCGATTTTCGACTTCCATTGACCGAGATCCAATGGTCAGGGAGAAATTCCACATAGATCAACTGATCGAAAAGCAGAAAAGGGAGGAAGCAAAAAGGGTAAAGTTTCGGGTGGAAAAACTTGGAAAACTCGATTTCTGCTTTCCACGATCCAAATCGAGGGTCCAAAGCGCTTCCTCCAAATATCAACTATCCAGAAGAGAGCAGAGTGGTAGAGATCAAAAAGCGGGAAACTTAAGAATTTGGTCGTGAAAATTGGAAATCCCACTTTCCACGATCTGCAAGATCTACGGTTTAGAAAGCTCCCGCACAAGATCAATGGTCTGGAAGTAGTAGAAGAGCAGAAATAAAAAACCGGAAATATAAAAAATTTGGTCGTGAAAAGGTGAAGTTTCTCATCCCGTGATCTGCAAGATCAACAGTATGGAACGTTTTGGCATAGGATCAATGATCCAAAATAATCCCACAGCAAAAGGGCAGAATCTGAAGGGAAAAAAGTAGAAAATACAGAAGTATGGTCGTAAAATGTAGAAATCTCGCTTTTTGTTTTCCATAGCCCAAAGCTTGATCTCAGATCGATGACTGAGGATGAATCTGATGGACATCGACTATGCGGAAAAAGGGAACATGTGCATAGGATAAATAGATGCTTTGATATGCAGAACTTGGTAGACACTGCAGATTTTGTTGGAGTATCAGTATAACCGCCGCACCTCTGGGAATATAAAAACAAGTGGACTAACCGCCACTCCTAGTGTTGTAAAGGAATATAAACCAAATAACCATAGGTCTGGGGTTACCAACATACTCAATCAACTTGCAGACAATTGACTTCCAGAGTGCAGTAAAGGAAATAGGAGGATGAGAAAGACTTACTCGATTAACGAAGGTCGATCCTTGCTAGTCCTCTTCCGATCTACTTCATCTCCAAAGTCTCCAAAGTTGCTCCTCTTTCACTTGTCAAGAGCCAATATCCCAGATACAAGATGATTCATATATATATAAACAGGTTAGATAAATCACATATAAGATGCATAAACATAAACATTTATCAAACCAATACACATGAAACCCATATGGAAGAAGGATTCTCTTTATTATCAATAATGAAAATAGTTCAGATTACAACCCAACGTCTGAGACAAGGACTCCTCTGCAACCAAAGGATTCTGAGTTCCACTACTCCAAATACTTATGTATACAATCCACCAGCATAACTTTGCTCTCGAAGTTTGTATATATCACACCCTCCCCAAGGCCTGTATTTATATGGGTGAAATAAGGCAGTTCTCGAAGGTTGGGGAAGTTGTAGCAGTTAAGGAAATTAAGTTAAATGAGTTAACTAATCTCCAATTAGTGCGTGTTTTTATTTTTAACTATTCAGGGACATATCCGCAGGTGTATAGAAGGACAACCCATGAATGATTTGCGACTTGCTACAAGAGCAACCCGCGAATACAAGCATACGTTACTTGCTATAAGAGACACTCACGAATGACTCGCGAGTTGCATAGAAGGAAAGTCACGAATGCAAGTCAACATAGTAAAATGTCAAAGTAACCAGCTGGATGGGGGGAAAATGTATTGTGCAACAAGCCAATCTATAGTACCCTGGGCAAACCTCAATCCATAGATGTCCTTTTGTGTACCAACATGAGGAATGTCGGCACTCAAACGGAGAGGTGCCATTTAGGCGGATAACACCTAGTGATTGGGCCTTGTGCTGGGTTTCAAATGTTCACTAACATCTACAAGTTTTGGTGTAATGACAAACCTTACATGGTATCAGAGCATAGGTCTCAGGTTCAATTCCCCCGAGCTACGCCGGAGGCGGGGTGTTGGAGTATCGGTATAACCACCGCACCTCTGGGAATATAAAAACAAGTGGACTAACTGCCACTCCTAGTGATTGGGCCTTGTGTTGGGTTTCAAATGTTCACCAACATCTGCAGGTTTTGGTGTAACGGCAAACCTTACAGATTTCAATGACCCAGATCAATGAATGATGAATATCTATGGTGGAGGTTGATTTCGCTAATTCAACATATGAGGACAAACAAACTTTTGAAATCAGCGAAATTTGGTACGAGGCGCAGGTTTCGATGGCTCAGATCAAGGTTTGATCAAGATCCATTGTCTAGAATGATTTTGTTGGATAAATTTGCACATTCAAAGTCAAGGAGCGCCTGCACAATGAGAAATGTGCTTAAATGGCATGTGCACTTCCAATTGGATATCGCACTTGGAGTTTGAGAGTACAATAGTCACTTTATGGAGAGCGATGTTACATATTTCAACGGTGGTTATCAAATGTTGAATCAAATCAACAGTGAATATGCATTTCACAACCAAAACAAGCAAGGTGTTTATCAAGCAGGTGGATTGTGAAATCAGGTAAGAGCCACACCATTGAACGGTCAAGATCTAAGCAGGTAAAGATCAACGGTCCATAATATTTTTCATAGGTGAAGATGCAGACATGCAGGAAACCATTACAAAATGTCAAAGGAGGTTATGAAACATCATTTTTGATCAAGAGAGCCCAAATCCATTTTGTCAAAATTCCTTAATTGATCCATCGTGCACATCTCAGCATGCTTTTCTATTTGGTTTATGATAATGCGAATCTTCCAGATCAAAATTTGTGAGGATTTTCATTCCCATGTTGCAATTGTTTTTGGCTTGGTTTCGAGGTTGGTCTTGGTAGCCTAGGATACTATAAATATACCCTCAATATAGGAAGACGGGGTTGAAACTCGTGAGGTTCATGGTTATGTATTTTGAGATCTTCCCTTAATAATGAATTTAGTTGAATGTTAGCCTGTTATTGCAAATATTCTTGTGTATATCGTAGTTACAATCTATATTTTCCCTTCTTGTGTGCATGTATTCCTATTTAACTAGCCATTATGTTTTCTTCATATCTAGAATGAGTGTATAATATTTCATAATTCATATTGTTATTCCCTGGCTATTATTTTAGGTATTCACCAATATTTCTTACCACAGTTGATGCAGAATTCATATCCTCGATGCTCTGTATTGATGGATTGTCATTCTTTCTTCTTTATCATAGAACCAACAACATTTTGACTGTAACTGAGTGCTACCTCGCCTTTGCAAAATTTCACCTGCAAACTGTTCTGTGATTCATGAATATTTGTGACTCCATATCCCAATGTATTCTTGCTTGTTTTCAACCACCAACACATCTGAATTTTATTTTGTTTTGTATATCTGGCCCTGATGAAAATATGTGAGAGATACCTCTCTAGAAAGGAAGAGGCTAGCTTCCTTTCTTAAAGTGGTTCTAATGTTACCTTGGGATTTATCCTCTGTAACCTAGGGTACAATTCTGAGTGCTAACAAATTGGCACTGTTGCCGGGGAACGAAAGTGAAAATCAGTCTTGGGAAAATGACCTTGTCTTAGTTCTATGACCTGGTTGAGCAGTTGGGCATAGACATATATAGGTTGTATATGCTCTGGTGACTCCACTCAAAGCTTTTGGAAGGAGACTCCACTGGGGATACTGGTGGCCAGAAGGATAGATACAGGGAGGAGGGTTCAAATCTTCCAAGGGTATGAACGACAAAGTTTTTTATCTAATTGTTGATGGTGAACAATGGTCAAACATCAAGAAGGTCATGCCTCTTTCACCTGGCGAATCCATATGCAAAGAATCTAGTCTTCATAATGTTCTATGGCATATCTACTGTCAAAAGGAATTGCAAAGTTTGAGGAGCTGATTCAGTTTCTCCATCATCAAGATGGGTTATGTAGCTAGAAGGTATGATCCTATGAATCATGCTCACATTCCTAGTTTTCCAAATTGAATACCTAATATATATTGGCTAACATATCTTCCAATATTCAAATATCAAAAGGATCATAATGCTGGAATTCATTTATTTAGATTTCATAAGCATATACATAAGCTGGGAGTTGAATTGCATGAGGATTATTTAATGAAAATGTTCATGGATAGTTTAGAAGAAAATGCAAGGTCATGGTATGAGGGATTACCATCAGGAATTTTATCCTCCCTTAAATAATTTCATACAATATTTCATGAACATTTCAAATATCAATATCCTTCTATGTTGTCAATTCAAGATTGTTGCACACGTGATAAAGAGTTCATTGAAAATCTGAAAGACGAATACGGTGTTGATCAGTATGTGGATGAAGAGGATTTATAAATATTACATGAATACTCACCTCAAAAAGAAATACAAAACAACTACCCTGACATTCAATAAATTTCCCAGTAGTTGGTAGTGTCTTCCTTGACTTAAGAGGACATAAGCCAAAACTCTGATTCCACCAACATTTAGAGTCAGCAATTTTTCAGTTTGTTTCAGCATCAGTTTAGTTTCTATTTTCAGAACATGTTGAGGATTTCAGGAAATCTTGGGAATATCCCAATGGATTTGGCACCTGGTCTACAGGGTTCTTTTCTACCTTGCAGGGAGGATAGCATCCCAAGTTGGAGCCAGTTGTTAGCACCATTTTTTGGCTAAACAATTGATAAGGGATTTGGCAAGTAAATGGAGAAATAAGGTTAGAACATTTCCTTATCATATGAACTTGATAAATGCTAATGAGATTATGCAGGATTTTCAAAGGATCATTTCCAAGTTGGAAATACAAAACAATTGAAAATTTCTAGTTTTCAAGTTTGCTAATGAATAAGAAAGAAAAAAACTGCTCCAAGTTAAATGGTGACAAGAAATGAATGGCTTGGATGCATAGAAGACAAGATCAAAAACCGAAAACTCATTTCCTTCCAAGTAAAGTTGGAAGAGGAAGAGCGGAAGAGGAAAAATTAAGTTAGAAAAGGTAGTAAACCTGACTTCCGCTTTCCGTAGTCCAAGATCTATGACCCATAATGTTTTCTCCAAATATAAACGTTTCAGAAAAAGGCAAAAGTGGAAAAGGCAAAGAAGTTGGGTTTTGAAAGTTAGAATCCTGATTTCTGACTTCCGTAGTCCGAGATTCGACGATCAGGGAGAAATTCCACATAGATCAATAGCTTGGAAAGCAGCAAAGGGTAGAAGTGGAAATAGTAAAGTTTTAGGTGGAAAAACTTGAAAAACCCAATTTCCACTTTCTGCGATCCAGATCGACGATCCAGAGCGCCTATGCCAAAGATCAACGGTCCAAAAGAGAGCAAAGGGGAATAGATAGGAAAGTGGGAAACATAAGAATTTGGTCATGAAAATTTGAAATCCCGCTTTCCATGATCCGCAAGATCTACGGTTCAGAGAGCTCCCGCACAAGATTAACGATTCAGAAAGTAGTAGAAGAGCAAAAATCAGAAACCGGAAATATAAAAATTGTGGTCATGAAAAGGTGAAGTTCTGCATTCCATGATCCACAAGATCAATGGTCTGGAAATTTTTGGCATAGGATCAATGATCCGAAATATTCCCGCAGCAAAAGGACATAATATGAAGGGTAGAAAGTGGAAAAGATAGAAGTTTGGTCGTAAAAAGCATAAATCTCACTTTCCATTTTCCGCATTCTGTAGCTTGATCTCATATCGACGACTGAGGATGAATTCAATGAAGATCGATGATGTAGAAAAAGGGAACACGCACACGGGATAAATAGACGCCTCAATATGTGGAACTTGGTAGAACCTACAGCTTTCAACGGCCTAGATTAATGAATGATGAAGATCTACGGTGGAGGTTGATTTTGTTGATTCAACATACGAGGACAAACAAACTTTTGAAATCAGTGAAATTTGGTACGAGGAATAGGTTTCAATGGCTCAAATCAAGGTTTGATCAAGATCCATGGTCTAGAATGATTTCCCTGAGTGAATTTTCACATTCAAATTTGAGGAGCACCTGTGTGATGAGAAACGTGCTTAAATGACATGTCCTCTTCCCGTTGGATATCGCACTCAGAGTTTGGGAGTACAATAGTCACTTTATGGAGTGCGATGGTACATATTTCAACAATGGTGATCAAAGGTTGAGTCAGATCAATGATGAATATGCATTTCACAACCAAAACAAGCAAGGATTTTATCAAGCAAGCAGATTGTGAAATCAGATAAGGGCCACACCATTGAACAGTCAGGATCTAAGCAAGTAAAGATCAATGGTCCAAAATATTTTTCGTAGGTGAAGATGCAGACATGAAGGAAACAATTGTAGAACATTGAAGTAGGTTCTGAAACATCATTTTCGATCAAGCGAGCCTGAATCCCTACTGTCAAATTTCCCTAATTGATCCATCATGCATGTCTCAGCATGCTTTTCTATTTGGTTTAGTATCATGGTGAATATGCCAGATCAGCATTTGTTAGGATTTTCATTCCCATGCTGCAACTATTTTTGGCTCTGTTTTGAGGTTGGTCTCGAGATCCTAGGATACTATAAATATACCCTCAATATAGGAAGATAGGGTTGGAACCCGTGAGGTTCAGGGTTATGTATTTTGATATATGCCCTTAATAATGAATTTACAGTGTCGAATGCTTGCATGTTATTGCAAATATTCCTGTGTATATCATAGTTACAGTTTGTATTTTCCCTTCTTGTGTGCATGTCTTCCTGTTTAACTTGCCATTATGTTTTCTTCATATCTTGAATGAGTGTATAATAGTTCAAAATTCATATTGTTATTCCTTGGCTATTGTTTCAGGTATTCACCAATATTTATTACCACAGTTGATGCAGAATTCATCTCCTCGATGCTGTGTATTGATGGACTATCATTCTTTCTTCTTTATCACCAAACCAACAACATTTTGACTATAACTGAGTGCTACCTTGCCTTTGCAAAATTTCACCTGCAAACTGTTATGTGATTCATGAATATTTGTGAATCCATAGCCCAAAGTATGCTTGCTTGTTTTCAACCACCAACACATCTGAATTTTATTTTGTTTGTATATCTGGCCTTGATAAAAATCTATGAGAGATCCCTCTCTATAAAGGAAGAGGTTAGCTTCCTTTCTTAAAGTGGTTCTATTGTTACCTTGGGATTTACCCTTTGCAACCTAGGGTACAATTATGAGTGCTAACAGAGGGGCTTGGTACTAAAAGGGTCCTTCAATGTTTGATTTACAAGTCCAAAAAAGGTAAACTCGATGATTTTTCATGTTTAGAGGTATGAACAAACTAAAGAAGACTTCAGGGTGAATTTTTTTGTAATTTTAGTCCCCAAGTCCTGAAAAGGTATAGAATAATACCTAGGATAACTCTCTTAATCGGTAACTAACTAAGGTAATCATTTTTCGTAATTAGTTAGTTGGGTCCGAAAAAGGGGTAAACTACCACCAGATAAACTCTCCTTCAATAACATGCATAAGTCTTAAAGAGTTTATCAAGCGTGAAGGAAAGCAAGATAACTCACATTGTTCCATTGATTTACAAGTATGGGGCAACAAACAACAAACTCAACCTATTTTACTAAAGGTTTAATGAGCGTAAGAACACCATTAAAAGCGCTCAAAAAACTTTTTATGTTTGAACCAGAGCACAAAAAAGGAAAAAATATGCTCAACCCACTTTTCATGTTTTAAACAAGAGCACAAAAAAGTGAAAAATAAGCTTGACACCTCTTACTATTTTTAACAAGATTGAATAAATCTTGGAAGAATGCTCGAGGCATCTGCTTCATTTTTTAATGAGCTTGAAAATGGAGAATTAATTATGCTCGGTATGTTGTTTCATAGTTTAGAGAGATCGAAATCGTAAAGAAAGTATGCTCGACATGAGTCCCACTGACGAGTATTTTCCCAACATGATGTCTAGAGGTTGGTAAATTGCCTCCATTATTATTGTCAAGTGGATTAAATAAAACATAATGTAAAGAGTTTGGATACATGCCCCCTAAGCTTTGTTTCATTTGTCTATTGTTTTGCTTCACCCAACTAAAACTTTGAGTTACTACTAGAAAAAGGTTCACCGGAGACAAACGAAGGAAGAGGATCTAGTAACAATGATAGATGAAATGAAGGTTCACATATAGAGTCAGGTAAAAGGCTTGACTCAATGGAAAGGGAATTCATTTCATTTTTTGATGAGATTGATACGAAAAGGGAACTCTGCTCAAAGTAACAAGTTTAATTTTTACACAAGCTTGAAACCAAAGGTAAACTCTGCTTGAGGTCAGTTTCATTTTTACACAATATTGAAACCAACAGTAAAATCTGCTTGATTTCGATACTTTCCCCCTATTCCTAAGGGGAAGAATCCACTAAAACATGTAGAATATTCAAGGAGGTCTGATGACTAGAAGTCATGTAATGATCTTGTTGAAAAAAGGAAAGTTGATTAGTGGTCACGATCTTCCCATATACATCACTCAAAAGAGTGAGGACATTACAACTTTCATTTTGTAACCATAACCACGTCCAATGAGCATATTGATATCCAAAGGACCTTGGATTACTATAACATCAATACAAGCCATTTTCCCTCCTAAGTTAATAGGAAATCGAGGAAGGATTCCCAAAGGTTCAGTATTTCTTCTATTAAGAGATAATATCTGAGCAGAGAAAGGCACAAGTTGAACAAAACCTATAACTTTCCAAGCGTTTGAGGATAAAATGATAATAGAAGCCCCTTCATCAACAATAATAAAAATATGGTCTTACTGGTAACTTCAATAGATATTTGGAAAGGAATTCTTGAAGGAATATGAGGTTATGTTAGAATACTCCAATCAAAAGAGATAACCTTAGTACTTTGAGGGTGTTATGTCGAAAAGGACAGGGTCTCCCCTTGTCTGGAAAAATCCAATATGACTAAGAAAACTTCATTGGTTTTCAATTCACTCTCAGTTAGAAGAGCAGGATGAGACGAAGATATCTAAACACTCTTTGATGAAAGAGTGGGATTGGATGGAGATGACTTGGACTCAACCATTTGAACTTCACCCTTGGAAGGAATAGTAAGTTGGATCTCCTATTCTTCACTATTTGAATAAAAAAGGGGGATCGACCAAGGGTGGAACCAAATATACCACTTTATAAACTATTGGGGGGTCAAAAGACACTTTACAAGAACTTGTTGGAATCCATTGGCGACAAAGAGTAACATCTTCCAACAAATTTGAAGATTCATCCATGTGAGGACAAAGGTAAGTAAGGTGCATGTCCTTACATAGCAGGCAAGGATTCTTGACTTTACCTTTTCGACTCTTAAGTACAGAGTCACTAGTTGATGAGATATCATCGGTATGATGACTAAAGGTTGATGACACGAGGTGTTGGGAATCCCTAGACCACACCTCTAAAACTTAGGAAAGACGCTGACAATCCTTAAGAAGGTGATTCACCTTATAAATCTAGCAAGGGAATTTAGGATTACAAGTTGTTTGTGTGGGTAAATCAACACTCTCAGTACTGGGAGAAGTACTCGGTTGATATTTGGTTGTTGGTTTGTGTGTCTTGTTCTCAATATTCATTTTCTTCTTCTTCTTATCCACCTTATTACTAGAATCACAACTTTCAACATGTGAAGAGGTAGAAAGAGAAGAAGACACATATGGAAAAGAAGGTGAATGATCCACATGGGGGTGAGGCTCTTGCGATGGGGAAATAACATTCACAACATTAGGTGCATCCGGGATCACCAGATTGAATAACCATACCGGAAATCCTATAGCCAATCCAAGAAGATTCAAAGTGGCAATGGAGGACAAACATTTCCAAATGAAGGAAAAACAATGGTGTCCCCTTAAGAAGGGGTCTCTTAGTTGGTTGTTGGTAGTCCTAAAAGGCATATCCATATCTATGTAACAAAACTAGCTCTCTCTCTCTCTCTAAGACTTTTTAACTATACATACAATAAGCACTACTCAATCTAAAGCAACAAGCCATGGGGTATTCACTGAGTGAAACCATGTCATAGTGCCTTCGTTCATGGGATATTAAAGAATACCCCTAATTTCACTAGATATTAATAATTACTTACAAAAATCCTTTTGTTGAACCCCCTTCCTAATACATGTTTCCAATTAAAAAAACCTTATTTCTACAATATATTTCTTATTTTTACTAGAAATCCCTTTTTATACCCCTCCCCCCAATACCTATAAACACCCCATACCCTATTCCCCACACCCCAATACCTACAATATATTGACCTTATTTTTCATGATTAAAAACCCCCCTTTATGAATGAACTTGATAAGATATTGCTCAACAAGGGGAATCCATCGTGCAACAAGCAAACTTATGTGATGGGTGGGATTGAAAAATATGGATATTCATAGGAGTGTCAAGCCATTGCAACTTGTGATATGTCATAAGATATCCTAGCAGTACATGTGTAGTATCTCCCCAAGTGTTGTTCTCGGTGTATTGCAACAACAAGAGAATTGATGGGTTAAATCAGTTGGTTTCAGTATCATAAAAGGGTCTCCCTATATACATAAGGTATGTGGGAGCTCAAATCCATGTTAGTGTTGTCTGATGCACAACCATTTGAAAGGGGCCTTCCTATATACTGTTGAGTATATGAAAGAACCTTTCTATATATTGTTAAGTACATCAAATTTTATTCTATATACCATCTGGTACGTGGAATAACCACGCAATCCCCAAGATGTAGTGTAAGCAATGTAATGACATCTCCTATGTTTCAAGACATTGAAACACCTCTTTAACCTATCACTCAAGTTACTAAATATTTTAAATTAAACTAGAACTTTTTTCTTGTATGTTTAAGTGGACCATTGAATCGTGGACTCATCCCAATATCATGCATGAACTAAATTAGATACAAGTCTTTTTTTTCGATTAAATCTAACTATGGGAAAGAGAGAGAGAGAGAGAGAGAGAGACTTTTCTTTTCCCGAAGAAAAGACCAAAAGACAATAACAATCTTTCAATCAACCCCAAAACCAAAGGTAAAACCCCAAAGAAAAAATGTTTTCCGATTTGCTTTTTCAAAGAAGCTTGAATCAAGAATCTATAATGAAAAATGAACTTCTTTCAATTGCAAAACCTCTTAATATTGAGCAAAGAAAAAAATGAGTTAAAGACAATTCAAAATATCTTGGAGTATTCACTGATTATTCAAATAGCTTTGAGAGGGGACACTTTTTGACTTTATCTTTATCAAATATATAAGTACTCTTTTCCTATAAAACACTTAACAAAAAAAATAAAGTACGAAAAAAAATCCACGTCTTTCAAAGTTCTTTAAACAACCACAAAGATCCAAGGGATGCATGTTTTCAACAAACCAAAGTAATGCACTTAAGAGTGAAGGAAACAACATTTTGATTTGTTTTAACAATGCATTCAAATAATTTGCTCACTTTGTCTTGAAATATAAGAGATCAACCAATCATGCAATCTTCAATAGAAAAGAAGTTTCCAAGAAAAACGATCACCCAAAACACTCAAAACGCAACCTCCAAACAACTCAAACCAAACCCACAACAATCAAATATTTCACAACACCACACTTTAAAGGATCAAAACTTAAATACAATCAAATCAGAGGCCTTTAAAGATCCACAAGACTAACTACCCTTTTGAGGGATTGAGATTTCCCATGACAAGGAAATAAATTGCTTGAATACCTAGGACTCACCAAGAAACTAAACTAAGCTCCAAGTCTCAAGAAAAGAGGTGAAAATATAGTTTGGAGAATACTGTGACTGATACAAGAAAAAAAAATATATCAGAAATCTACTTAGTCCACACTTGAGTGGGGATATAATCCTTAATGCAAAATTTTGCAAGGTGGTGTGGTTTGTTGTGCAACACAGTGTGTTTATCAAGGTCAATGCGAATGCAGAGAATGCTTAGGTGAGTCGATGGCACACTGTGTGTGAAGGAAGAGTGCATTGATGATAGCATAGGGGATTTAAAAAAAACAATGGACACAATAGCCCTAAAATTGAAGGACCTAGATAAACTTAAGGTGTCAAAGTTGTTCTAGATCACCTAGTGACTCAAGAAAACCAAAAATTCATCAAACAAGAAAAAAACATGTGACAATATCTAAAGGAATCCCAAGGCAAAGAAAGGGAGGTCTATGGAGCTTCTCTCCCCAACGGAGTTTCCAGTTTTGTTAAACGATAAGTCCTCGAGTGCAAACCCAAGTGTACCTACCTAGTTTTAATGAATCAATTCTAGAAAAAAACATAACAATACATGCACACCTCCTCCTATATCAATCAAATATTGAAGAAAAACGAAGTAGAGAAGACTTACCTCTGATATGGAGTTTGTCTTCACTATCCTCGAACTACTACAATCCAAATTTACATATGAAAGAACCTATAATAGATCTTACACAAACAAATAGCAATTGGATTGATCTTGAAACAATTTAACTTATCCAAGCAAATGACTAATAATATTTACTATAGATGATAATGACAATCAAATATGGGAAGGAAATGCGTCATTGTATTAATATAGAAAAAATAATTACAACTGTAATCCTTAGTGTCATAGTCTCCTTCCGATAGATTCCTCCTATTCCAAGATGTCACAATTGTATTGAAAGGAAACACATCAAGATTCTAACACTCGGAAAAATTCTCCAGCATCTACCTGCTATGAATTCCTCCTCCTCTCACCCATGGCCAAGACCTTCATTTATAGGACAATGAGGATAAGGGATAGGTTAGAATATTGGGTAAAGTGGATGAGAGGGGATCCCAACAGTTGTGGAGCTCAAGCCAGATCTAGGTAAATAGGAAGGAAAGGATATACAATCAGATTCCACTATGGAAGCTTCTTAAAAAACTAATTTTCTTCCCATACAAACATCGGCATGATTGTTAGTGGAGCAAGGTGTGTCTTAATACGCAGGCACATCCTGCTATGGAGGAAAGATACGTCATCAATGCAGGTTGATAGTGATACAAAGTGCATCGAGTAGGTTGCGACGCATGTTCATAGGAGAGAAAAATATGCTAAAGTTTCTAAAAATGTGAATCTGTAGGGAAAGGAAAAAAGGGATCATCCTCAATGACAATGCCTTCAAGGGTTATGGAAACATGAGACTACAAGGTTTATGATACTAACGAAAACACTATGTAACAAAAGTTCATAAATAAGCCATCATCAATAAATGAATATTATGTTTCAACAAAATCCATGAGCATAATGATAAAAAGTTATGTCATATTTGAAAATAAATGCTAAATCATAGTCACTGGTTTTATTAACAAGTTGAATGTCTCCAAGTTTCAAATTACGCATAACACTTTGATAGGATATTTTCTTATGAATATGTAGCTTATATATCTTCCAAATATTGGAAATTGTTTGTTTCACAAATATTCATTTCATAGCCTACGACATTTTAAATATGATTGCACACTTGCACTAGATGTAGTTTATATCACAAATTAAGAAAACTTGAATACGAAGTGGAAACCCACTTTTAAATTCCATTAATTGCATAATATGACCCACTTTTAAAAATGTTACATTGCCTCATGTAATCCATTACCCATAACATAGTATTATAAAGATAAACCAACATGAAACAACTACTATTCTCTCCAATATCTCCAAAACCTATCCCACACCTCCCTCTTAGTCATTCTTTGACTAAGCAAAGGAAAACTATTATGGTATTATTTTCCCTCAAGAATCCCTTCCTAGTCACTTTTTGACTTAGGAAAAGGAGAACTCTTTTTCTATTAAGCTCCCTTGATAGTCCTTTCCTCGTCATGACAAGGAAGTTCCTAGACACAATAAAATTGGAAAACTATTGACAAGGTTGTCCATGGGAAAGTTCTACAAGGACTGGTTGTCTAATAGTGAAATTTATTTTGGATTATAGGTTCATTTGCAATAATATTTCAAATTTCGTCTCAATAATAATATTACCACAACCAATTCTAATGTATCAGCCCTCGTGTATCAACCCTCGTGGTTTGCATAATCTCAAGAATATCTTCAAAGGTTATCAATGCCTTTAGGTAACACTTTGACATAATTTACCAATTTAATCCTCACGTAGCTCTCAAAATTTGCACATTTTCCACTATGAGTGTTATAATATTAGATAAGAATTTAAATCTGGGTACAAACATATCTTATAGATATGCACTAAGTGAAATAAAATATTTCTATCAATACCTAGTAGGATTCTTATTTTAAAATAATATTAAATGAATACATATTAGTATAATCAATATTCCAACTTAAATGTTTTAAATGTCACATGCACTCTCTCCCATGTGAAATAATATTTATATTTAAATCATTTTCCTAGTTGTTTAAATATGTTCTATGAACTAGAATGCAATATTATTTACAGGGAGTATTTCATGTATTTAATACAAAATATATTCATAAGAATATGATTACTCTCATTTATTTCTCTTACAATCTTAAATTCATTTCATATTGATGTTACTCACAATACATTTTATATTTTTATAGTGTCCCAATATATTCATAGTCAACGTACTTTTTTTTAGCTAAGGGAATCAACAGTTGGGTCAGGGCTTGTAGTTATGTGACATAGGGTCAATTCTCGTCCGCTAACACTATACCCCTAGATGCACCCACATAGCTCGCAAGCATGAGGCACGTGTAAATCAGGGTTTGAACCTTTGACCTCTTTACAATGTGTCATATCAGTTCACTTATTTATTGATTTATTTACACCCCTAAGGGTCGTAGTCAACATACTTTACTGTTAATATTTTCTTACATTTTTCCTTTCATAATTAAAGTGTGTGTGTGATATATATAACTTACCATATAAGCCAAGTAATATGTTGTAAATAATATAATTTATAATTTTATTAACGTTAACTACAACAACATTTTAATGTACCTTTTGGAAAATCTAGGCACACTATCCAAATATTTCAAATAGGCTTCAAAAATTTGACATTGAAAACATTTTTTCTCAACACCCTCATTGACAATGTATTTCACACTGAGTCCATGGTTATGAGACAACTAAGGAAGCTCAAGGGAAGTGATATTAGGTTCTTATAGACTTGAAACTTCTATTGTATTTGGCTTCTTAACATGTTGTGGCTTAGTAATTTTCACAAACAGTTTGCATACCTCCTCCTTCAATACTTGGTCTAATTTCGAAACTAAGAAAAAGCAGTAAACTAGTCTTTCTTGGTTTGGTTCCAAACATCAGTGAAAATTGCCAAACTTATTATGGAAAGGCCCTCTGTAATTTAAAACATCCTAACAGACCTCAAACACTGCATGTTCGAATAAGAAAACTCATTTTGACATCACATTCAAATTTGCACAATTTTGGCCAATTTCTAGCTTTAGACTAGTGAAGCCTAAGTTGATCCAAATGCACCCAAATGGTTTCAAATTATGTATGGAGTAGTTTGAGGGGTATTAGGAAATCCTAATTCATTTTATTAATCCTCATACACTTTCCAAATTCTTCTGCAACTTGCTTTTGACCATAGGGAAAGAAGGACAAAAACGCTAGGAAATCGATGTTAAAACCCCCAAGGGTAGATGACACTTTTGGCTCTCCAAATGAAGTACGAGATTCCAAAATTTAATAAAATAATATGTGGATGCATATAATACTTCAATTAATTTCATTATTCATGTTTATTAAGAATCTCAAACTTATAATGAGGCACAACAGTTGTATGGTAACTTTCATGGAAATTGCTTATGGGGAAATTGCATTACTAGATTAAGTTTGGCACATGAACAATAGAATAAATGGTTCAGATAGTAACATGATATATAAAACATAAAAATTAATTTCCCAATATAATAAAACTTAAATAAAATTCCTCATACAAATCTGATATAAAATTATTTCAAGCTTGAAGCCAAATTCATGAAAACAAGTTATTCAAGAGCATGGGAATGAAAGCCTTTCACACATGGATTTCTTATATTTAGAATTAAAGAGAATATGGAAATAAGAGTACATATCCAAACATCTTATACCCAATCTTGTTAATTAAATAAACTCATCCAAGCGCAAGAACCACTCCAACAAGTGCGCCATCACATGAGAGTATGGGGAATGGTGAAGTAGGAACAAGAGAAGAGAGAGATAGATGAGAAATCGAATTGTATGGAACTTAAACCTGCAACTAAAACACATTCATTAAAATATAATTGTTGGAGGTTTTGCAATCAAGGGGAGACTGTTAGAGGATTTCCGGTCAAGGGGAGACTGTCGGAGGATTTGTGGTCATATGGAAAACAGATTGGAGTGTGATATGGTTGCCATTGATGGAAACATCGTTCCAAGCATGATCTAGATGGATAGAGGACTCAGAAGAATCCATGGATAATGGCACAATATAGTTCCAAGCATATGATTCAAATGAGCATAGGATGAACAGAGGACTCCAAATAGCGAGGAAGATAAAGGATGGGTCGGCTTGCAAAACTAGAAATAAATCTCTATAACGGAGATTGAGATCAACATATTGATTGATCCCGAAGCATATTAACGGTAGTGAGGCATTTCGCTGGGAGAACTAGCACGATGGAATAAAGTTTTCATGTGCACAAAACTTGAATAAAAATCATTCTATGACATTTGGAGTTCAGCGTCAATTCTGATCTGACGGTAATCAACGATTCCACTTATTCAACTAGCAAGTTGATTAATAGCAGGGAGTGTGCGGGGAATTTTCATGGAATCAGGTTTAAAGTAATTGGATTCCATCATTGATATGAAGGGGATTAATATACAATGCTCATGAATCGTTTCGCTCGTTGAAATTATTTTCATGGACAGATCTGACGGCCAGGTATGATCCCGCACAAGAAATCAATGGTCAAGAGCAAATCTGCAGAGTTCGAAAGGTAATATGATGAACAGATCTGACAGTCAGGAGTGAACCTGCACAAGAAATCAACTGTGCAGAAGGAGTGTTGCAGTGCAAGAGCGAAAAGGCAGAATTCCAAAGGTTTGAGAATAAGAAAAGTTTGATTTCTGATTTCCATATTCAGAAAGCAAAAAGAGGAAGTGCGGGAGCGGAAAGCGGAAGTCCAAAAATTCGAGAATAAGAAAAGTTTGATTTTTTATTTTCGAAGTCAAAAAGTAGAAAGAGGAAAGTGGCATTGCGGGAGAGGAAAGGTGGAATTCCAAAAGTTTGAGAATAAGAAAATTTAGATTTATGATTTTCAAAGTTGAAAAGCGGAGAGCGGAAAGGCACAGTCTGAAAGCAAAAAGTCTGGAAGTTGTTCAAACAAATGTTGAAAACCCGAGATCCACATCCCGCACCGAATTCAAGATCGACGTTTGGGAAAATGTGCTCAAGAAATCAACGTCGCGGAAGTAGTTCTGTAGGTAGAAGGTAGAAATCAGAAAGTGGAAAGCTTGGAAGTTGTTTAACAAAATATTGAAAACCTGGGATCTGCATCCCGCATCGTGTTCAAGATCGGCGGTCCGGAAATATTGTACAAGAAATAGACGACACGGATTGACTATGCAAAAAAGGATGTGCGCAAGACAAAAAGTGGAAATCATGAAATGATATCAAGAAAAATCATGTATCCGATATCTAATTACCTCAGCAGATCAACGGTCACAGAGAGCCTGAATAAGATCAATGGTGAGGAATGATTGGGGTGCAACCTGTACTGCGGAACCAGAACTACGAAACCAAGAGTGTGGAAACTCTGATTTGTTGTAGAAAACAACAAGTGCGAAAGAAGCCAAAGGACGAATATTATTTACAGAAATTCATGGTTAACCAGCGATTGGACTTCTTATCTATTATAAGGCATCGAACAGTTTGATCAATTGTGGATATAGACCAACAGGCACACGAGCAGTTACAAATTGACTTTTATAAAAGGATGGGAGATAGGAAGAGAAGATTGCACTCTCTGTAGACAGAGAAGCTGATGCATGGATCATCGGTAAAGTGAGAATTGCATACTGACAGAGAACTCTAAATATCCAGAACGCAGATAATGAGGGGAACCAAGGTGCATAAATCTAGAAGAAGATCAGAACAGAGTTGGTATGCAATGTTATATCTATTTTTCTACAATTTGTATTGAACACATTTAAATCTAAGAAACAAGGGTGCAAGGGTGGTGCTAGGAAAAACATGTTATCTTCTATGTACATGTTGAATCTTGTACAACTAGAAGTTGGTGCTTTCACTTAGTTGCAGCTGGAGAATATGATTATATTTGATGCTAGAAAAATATGAGATTTGGTGCTCTCCACAAGAAATACTGTGTAAAATAGAGGTTACAGTCGCATTTGAGTAGGTTCTCAAATAAAATGAATATTTGTCTGTTTCTATCATGTGTGTGTGATTGATAATCATCATCTCAGTAGGTATACTTGCTGCAATATCATAAATAAATTTGTAATCTGTAATAATGGCTTAAATAGTGAAAAAAAATTTAGCTTTAGAAATATATGATTCATCGCCCCCCCCCCCCCCCCCCCCCCCCCCCC
>LPNX010919121.1:0-26876 GCA_001517045.1 Pseudotsuga menziesii
CCCCCCCCCCCCCCCCTCAAAATAAGAAAGAAAAAAATTTCATACTAAGAGAGAAAAATTCTTCTTGAGTAAAACCTTGTGAAAATATTTATGCAAAATGCATCTCTGTGCACCAGTAATGCATTGTGATGGCTCTTGTGTGAACTAATTTCCTGGTACTGTGCATGTGAACCTGTCCACCTTCTTTAAATACAATGACATGTAGGATCTCTTCTTTCTGGAGGAAGAGTGACATGATCCAATTTTTTCTTCAGTGAGAAGAATTGTTGACCAGACCTTACCATCATGTAGCATCTCTCTGGGAGTTTGTAGAACCTCTCTAGAAGAAGTGAACTTTCTTGACATAGCGCAAGGCTCTCTTTTTGAAACTGAGATCTTGTTCTTTGCATGTAAGATGACTCTCCACTCATGTTCCTAGCTTCCTCAATAACGGTTTGAGCCCATTTAGGCCTAGGATTAGGAGGATTGGATCTTGATCTGGATCCGATTGAACTTCATCTTCAATTCTATAAATTGATTCAACTTGATTCGACTTCATATTCACTCTTGTCTCCAGATTCATCCTTCCTTGCACCTTCAAGGATGGAAAAAAAATTCTTCTCAAGGAGTTTTGACGTCTAATATATGGTCTTCTTTATACAATATTTCTTTGTATGGTTTCCTTTCTTACAGTAGGATCACTTGACATTGTCAAACCTCTGATGTTTTTCATTCTTAGAGTCAGAGGCTTCATCTGTTGGATCTTAGTGTTCCTTTTTTATTTGCCATTTTTATTCCTCCTTGCTTGCACATTCTTTGTCCAACCATGAGAGATTGATTTGGAGAGGTTCTGAGGGCTCCCATATGTATCAGCTTGTATTATTCATGTATTAGAGACTTTGTGAAGGCATCAAGCGATGGCATTCACCAATTAGGAGTTGTCAATCTCCCAAAGTGAAAGGTAAATATGAACACTGAGAATTATGGGCCAAGTTTGCTCAAAATTGAGAGCACCAATTGCTCATCCTTCTTGTAAATCCCACACTGTTGGCATTGCATGACTAGTGATTTGAATTTTGAGAAAAAATTGTTGTATAGTTTTGAAGTTGTTGGGCTATAGTGTTATCATCTCATTATACAGAATATTTCCTTCATCTAATCATGTTTACCAAATAATTATTTGAGATTATCCCATACTTTTGGTGTTCTCAATCCCTCAAGGTGAAAGCGTAATTCTCTGGAGATGTGGATGCACATGAATCAAAATGCTTCATCAAGCTTGTTTAGATACTTCGATTTTTCAAGATGTTGTTGGGGTTTGACTTCTCTTCTCATGGTGACCCTGTACATACCCTTGTTGTGCAAGACAATATACATATCATCCCTCCAATCAAGATAATTGAAGGGTGTGAGGATTATAGGTGTCAAAGATACTCAATTCTCCATCTTACAGCTTCAAGAAACAATTAATTCTTCATAAAATCTTCAATTTACCTAGAAAAACACTTCAATTCAAATCAAACCACTTCAAACACTCTCCACTTCTACATGTGCACTTTATCTGGGTGGATCAGACCTGGATAGACTTCTCTGGACATAATCAAGAGGGATCAAGGAAAGAATACTAGGATTTATGTGGAACCCAATTGCTTCTGGAGAATCAATGGATGTTTCTGAGGTTTGAAGTTGGCATAAACATGATCCCCAACACTGATCTCTCTGTCCTTCCTATGCTTATCTGCATAGCTTTTCTGTATGTCCTGTGCTACTTTCAGATTCTGCCTGATCTTTACAACCTCTTGCTCCATTTCCATGAGCAATTCTGGTCCAAGCACAACTCTGTTCACTGGGTTGTCCCAAGTCATTGGTGTCCTGCACCTTCTGCCATACAAATCTTCATACAGACTCATCCCCAAGGATGCCTGCTGTCCATTGTTGTAAGCAAACTCTACCAAGTGTAAGTAATCTTCCCACTTGGTTGGTTTCTCCATCATGTACATGCAAAGCATATCTTCAAGCACCTGATTAACTCTTTCTGTCTGCCCATTTGTCTGAGGATGGTATGCAGTGCTGAAGTTTAACTTTGTACCCAAATCTGCAAACAACCCCTTCCAAAATTTGGAAGTGAACTTGACATCTCTCTCAAAGACTATTTCCTTCGGCAATCCATGCAATTTGAAAATCTCCTTCATGAAGATCTTTGCAATGTCATCAATCTTATGTGTAGACTTCACTGGTATAAAATGTGCTTCCTTTGTCAACTTGTCTACTACAACCATGATGGAATCATGTTGTCTCCAAGTCATCGGCAATCCTGTAATAAAATCCATAAAAATAACTTCCCATTTCCATTCCGAAATTGGAAAAGGCTGCAACAAACCTGTTGGATGTTGATGCTCAACCTTTACCTGTTGACATTTCATGCACCTTGAAATGTATTCAGCCATGTCCTTTTTCATACCTGGCAAAAAGCACTGCCTTCTAGTTGTAGCAATTGTCTTCTGATATCCTGGGTGACCAGAATACGGAGCTTGATGGATTTCATCCAGAACAATTCTCCCCAAATCTGCTACTTTAGGAATATAAATTATTCTTTTAAAAGTGAGAAGTCTGTCTTCTTCCTATTTATATCCCTCATACCTCTTCTCATGACTTTGCTGCTGCAATTTGTCTTTTACCTACTCATATAATTCATCTCCGGCAACATGATTAACAATATGTTGCCTCAATTCTGATTGGCAAATACTAAGAGATGCCACATGCATTTCCTGTACCTTCCTGCTGAGTGCATCAGCTACCTTGTTCTCTTTTCCTTTTATGTGCTTGATTTCAAAATCAAACTCACATAGAAATTCCAGCCATCTCGCTTGCCTAGCATTCAGAGTAGGTTGATCAAACAAGTACTTCATACCACAATGGTCTGTTCCGAGCTCAAATATTCTACCCATCAAGTAATGTCTCCACATCTTGAGAGCATGTACTATGGCTGCAAGCTCTAGATCATGAGTGGCATAGTTCTTCTCATGCTCCTTCAGCTTTCTTGACTCATAACATATCACGTGGTTATCCTGCATAAGGACTCCTCCAAGCCCTTTTCCACATGCATTGGTACATACCACAAAATATTTCTCTGGTTCTGCAACTTTCAATATTGGTGCACTGGTGAGAAGGTTCTTCAACCACTGGAAGCTTTCTTCACACTTCAAAGTCCATTCGAACTTCATCCCCTTCTTTTGCAAAGAAGTGATGGCATGTGCAACCTTGGAAAATCCTTCAATGAATCTCCTGTAGTATCCTGCAAGTCCCATAAAAGATCTTACATCTGTCACATTTCTTGGAGTAGGCCAATTCATAATGGCTTCGATCTTCTCAGGGTGTACTGATATACCCTCTTTTGAGATATTGTGACCCAAGTACTGAATTCTATCCCTGTAGAAGTCACACTTGCTCAGTTTTGCATACAGTTGATGTTCCCTGAGCGCTTGCAATGTCTGTCTCAAATGCTCTTCATGCTCTTCCTCATTCTTAGAATAAACAAGAATGTCATCAAGGAAAACAAGAACAAACTTGTCCAAATACTTACTAAAGGCATTGTTCATAAGGCATATAAATGTGGCTGGTGCATTTGTGAGACCAAATGGTACCACTACGAACTCATAATGTCCATACCTTGTCCTAAAGGTTGTCTTATGAATGTCTTCATCCTTGATTCTCAATTGATGGTAACCAGACCTCAAGTCAATCTTGGAAAATACCTTTGCTCCCCTCATTTGATCAAAGAGGTCATCAATCCTAGGCAAAGGGTATTTATTCTTTACAGTAACCTTGTTCAACTGCCTATAATCAATACATAAACTGAGTGTACCATCTTTCTTCTTCACAAACAGAACCGGTGCTCCCCAAGGAGACACACTCGATCGGATATACTTATTTTCCAACAAATATTGCAGTTGCATCTTCAACTCTAGCATCTCCAGTGTACTCATCCTATAGGGTGTCTTGGACACTGGTGCTGCTCCTGGAACAAGTTCAATGGTGAAATCAATGTCCCTCTACGGAGGAAGCCCTGGAATCTCATCAGGAAACACATCCTTGAATTCCTGTAACACCTGATAGTCCTCCAACCTAGGAGTTTCATCTCCTGTTGGTTCCAGAATATGAGCTGCATACAATTGGCAACCTTTCCTACAGAACTTCTTCATCTGCATTGCTGAAACCTGTCTTACTGAAATTACTTTTGGAATACCTTTCACAACTATCGGGTTTCCTTCTTCATCCATGCATTCAAAAGTCTTGTTATAATAGTCAAGCTTCACTTGATGGGATTCCAACCAATCCATTCCAATGAGAACATCATAGGAACCAAGCGGTAGAACATTCAGATCTACACAAGTGTTCAATCCATTCATGAATAATGGCACTTCTCTACCAATTCACTGACCTTTCTCTTAGTCCCAGTGGCTAGCTGGACTAACCAAGATTTTCCATGATTTACCTTCTTAAAAGCACAAATTTCCACTACCCTAGGAGTGATATAACTGTGAGTAGAAACAGGGTCAATCAAAATAGAAACATATTGTTCAACAATCTTACCTACAACTTCAACCAAAGTTAACTGGTGATCTGCCTGGTGGTCCTCTAGCACTGCATAAATTCTAGGGACTGCTATGGCTACTTGACCCACTGTTTCTGCTCCCTGAATGTTATAAGATGGCCTTGAACTTTCATTCTCAAGTGGACAATATCTACGCAAGTGAGGTCCTTCACATTTCCAACATTTGAGTGGACCTTTATTCTATTGTGGCTCTTTAGGCTTTCCACCTGTCACTCCAACAGGATTATTCGCAGCTTGGGATGGCTGCTTCTACTAATTCCTAAATCTAGAAGGTTTGAACCCTTTCTTTCTTTGGTCAAACTTCTCATTCTCCTTGTCTTTCCATGCCTTATGGTAATTAGGTTTACCTTTGCTCTGCTCATAGCAATATTTATCCTTTCTTATTGCTTCTTCGAGAGTCCTCGGCTCATAGAACTCAATTCTATATTTGTAGGCTTAAGGCAATCCACTCAAATACCGCTGGATTTTTACTTTTTCATCTCTGATGTACCGAGAATACCTCACAATTCCAAGAATTTATTTGCATATTCATCCATGGTCTGCTATCCCAATCTCAGCTCATGGAACTCCTTGATCTTGTCATCATAATACCTATCAGAAAGGTATTTCTGCCTGAAATGCTTCTTGAACTGTTTCCATTTCAGTTTCCTTTCACTGATCTTCTTTACCTGCTTGAAGTGTTCCCACCAAATGGATGCCCTTCCATTTAGATTGAATATGGAAACCCATGCCTTCATGTTTCCTGAATAATCCTGCACCTGAAAGTACTTCTTGATCGCAAGAAGCCAAGCTCCATCTTTTTGTCCCATCTTTATCTCACCATCAAAAGCAAGAGGTTTAACTTTCCTATATTCATCTCGAGAGCGATCCCTATGGTGCCTTCTTCTTTTCCTTTTATGAGAAGATGAACTTGTATCTCCATTGGATTCTTTAGAGTCAGATGATCCACTGGAAGT
Organism: Pseudotsuga menziesii; assembly: GCA_001517045.1. Lineage (NCBI taxonomy): Eukaryota > Viridiplantae > Streptophyta > Pinopsida > Pinales > Pinaceae > Pseudotsuga > Pseudotsuga menziesii. The sequence continues at coordinate 5,551 of LPNX010919121.1, forward strand.
CCTTCTTCTACTAGTGCTACTCTTGCTACCTTCTAGTCTTGATGTACCTCGTCCAGAATATATCTTTTTCTGTAAATTTGTCAAACTCTACAATATGGAAGCATTCAACTGATACTGCTCTTCCTGGGATTTAAACAAGCTTCTCATGGTGGCTACAACCTCGGACGGTGTCCGCTGGAATCTCCTTCCATTAGACTCTATGTCCTCATTTCCATTACAGACATTTTCTCCCATGGCATCTTCTGCTCGCTCGTAAGAATCTTGAGCATCATACCCATCATGGGTTCTCATGACTGAACCACCTCTTGCTTTACCACACTATTCTTTCTGTAGTACTGCTCTTGGAAATGATCTATAGTTTTGCAAATGTGTTAGTAGCAAACTGTTAGATGCATACATTAATATAAATCAAACTACTTACCTTTTTCTTCTAGAAATTTCATAAAACAACAATTATGCTAAAACACAGAATTTTCCCTTTCATATTCAGCTCTGTGACCACGGGCAGTCTGCAGAAATCTGCTGAAAATCGACTGAAAGGTAGTTGAAAACTGCCTGAAAAATCACTGAGAAATTCTTTTGAAAAACCCAAATATTCTTAGGTCCAATCGGACCTCCTCCCAACTAAATCTCCAACATTGCGGTAGTCAAAACAACTACGCTTCCGATCTGCATCGGCGAAGAAATTGTCTGTTCATCGGCGGTCTGTTGTTTATTTTTTTCCAGCGTTTAGGTGGGTAAAATGACTAAACTCCCACTCTGTATCGGTGAGAAAAACAACTGTGCATCGGTTGCATATTCTTCTGAGCAGCCGCAACGGCGGAAAATGATCTTCCTACCATTTCCGCGGGCGAACCGGCTGACCTTCCGATCGGTGATCTGATTATTAACAATTTTCCGATGCCTTCTTACTCCTCCATTCGGGTCTTTTCCCTGCTAACTCCCCGGCATGTCTGCAATTTGTTGGTCTATTCCATTCCATCGTATCGGTCCTTAATCATCTATCGTTTCGAATTTCGTCGGTGATAGCATGGATTAACTTGTTGCGTCGACGGCCGAGTTCCCTACGCACCAGATAGTTAATCGTCAAGCCTTCTGCAACGGCGGTCCACAATCAAACTAAATCTTCCGCAACTCCTGACTTTGTCGGCGGTCAGAGCCTCTAGAAGCCGCAGCATCGACGCTCAGAGGCACTCCTTGTCGGGCGGTTGGTCTCTTTGATCTCCACAACGGCGGATGCTTCAACAAAATTCACTTGTCACAGCTCATCGGTGACCACATCCTCTAAGTATCGGCGATGTGATCAGCTAACCATCGCCGATGGCCAATGATTGCATGACTTAGAAAAATTTTGAAATTTTTTCTCTTTCGTTGATTCAGTTAACTATCTATCGACGGGATCTTCCTTTATCTTCCACCAATTTCGTCGGCTCCATCTTCCCTTATACATCGCCGCATCAACAAACAACCACCCTAGAATTGGCAAGTGGAATCGGTAATCGTCAAAGGTTTAGTGGACTAGGCTTCCGCAATGGCGGCGCTTTGTTCCACTAATTCCTTCCGTTGTATCGCCAACTTTCATCGCATCGGCAACATGATCAACTGTGCATCGGCAATGCGATCAACTAATCATCGTCGATCACCGACAGTCCTGTCATTTCGTTAAATTTTCCAAAATTCCTCGGCGTTGGCGGTCACAGGATCTATGCATCGGGAGCATAGTGGTCTCACCATCCACAACGGCGGCGGTTAATCAACTAAGCATCGGCGATCCATCCGTCTAATTGTCCCAATGTGCCGATGCCCAACACTTAAAATTTTTCCTCCACAGTCTTCTGTCACATTGGCCGTCGGATCAACTATTCATCGGGTGGCCTTCCCACTAAGTGATCTGATGGGTCGATAGTTCTGGCACTTAGAAAATTTTGAAGTTGAGGTTTTTCTATCACAATTTTCTAATTATTGTTGGGAAGAAGGAAACCTGCTTCTACTATATGATTTGTCATGGCCCATTCAGGCCCATGCTGCAACCAGAGCTCTGATACCACACTGTAACGTCCCCGACCCTCCGACCGGCGAAGAGGACACTACTATACGTCAAATCATCCGAGCATCTAGCCCCATGAACGTGAACATACATACATATAGTGTTGAAGCATGATACTTAAAACATAAAACATTTTATGAAGCATAATCATTCATATACACAATGGAAGCAAAACATATCAATCAGCATTCATGCATATATAGATCAGCATTTAACATGTATATCATCATTCATCAATGGTAAATATATAATTGCATACACAAGTTAGGCAAGAGTACTTATCTTATAGAGAACTTGTTCCACAACCAGTTACGTCACTGCAACGGTCCACCCAACCCTAGGCTCGCGTGCTCTTTAATCTTTCAACAATGTTGCCACCCCCGAGCCAGGCATGATTCCCCAAGGAATAAGGAACTAAACAGACTTACACATAGCCATGGATAACAACACCACAAGGGTACACGGTTAAGCCAAGCCAACACAATTGGGTTTATCAAGCGAACCACGGATCAGCCAAGCCAACAAAGTTGGGTTTATTAGGCAATCCAGGAGCTAGGAAAGGCTAATGATAAGCTGGTGAGCTCATTGAAGAGCTACAGACACCAACACCAGAACCAGTCTGGATTCTAGAACACCCACACACACCCAACACAAGGAAATCGGTCCTTTATCTACAACGTAGTTCCTCAGACCTTAATCTCCCTTCTAGTGCTATTCAGGGGTTGCGGAGTAGAAGACCAGCGTAGTGGCTCTGTCTGTGTGGTTCCCAACCCACCAGGTTTATCAAGCATCTCAGGCCCTCATTCACCACTCCAATGTAGTCCAAGGACAAAACCACTACATGTAAGCAGCCAAACAACTATTCAAGCTTTTATAGGGGGGAAATACAGTTGACCAGAACGCAGGTACTCACGGCAATATTCAACCGATACCACCATAAAAAGGAAATACACATCCAAACAAATCGTGGCAATGACAGCCCATGATCAACTCTGAGCCCACAATGCACAAATCTCACTAAAATCATTGGGAAAACTTGTACAGACCGGGAATGGAACAGGTTCCGACTTCCAACTCTGCGTGAGAGACAGAACGCAGCCTACAGAACTATGGATGCGATTACAAACACAATTTCAATGATGGGAAGAATAGAACATTAAGAAATATACCAATGGTGGAAAAAGACATACTCTCTGCGTGATCAGAGGAGAGAAACAATCCACCAGCCCTCGAATTCGTGAGGCAGAGGAGAACTTTCTTCTGCGTGAATGGGGAAGAAAACCCACCGACTAGAAATCTTGAGAGAGAAGGAAAACCCCCAACAATGGAATGTGGATTCCTTTAACTCCCTTGCATGAAGGAACTGAACAGGCTCACGATCGGGGTAGTGGACAGTCCAACAGACACGTCGTGGAGAGAGAGTGAGCAGGCATGGGCATGGTCTTTTTGCCAACCAATTCACTGTCCAAACTCACCAACAGAAAACCAAGGTGGTGGGAGTAAAAGAGAGAGGTGACATGTGGCTCTTCCTCATGACTCAAAGTTCAACATTCCCCCTTTCCTTATCCTTCGGAATCATGCCCCTTCTCAATTTAGTTGCCGCGAACATAGCTAGTTGGGTTATTTAATTAAAATGCATGTTTACATGATGCCACAATTTAATATATGTCGTATGTCCCGATATACATCAGTGACCATTCTCAAAATAGAAACACAACATAACCAAATTGATGGTGGGGCCTTGGCCTTTAGCTCTGCACCAAGATTATTTACAATATATGCAAACGAGGTTAAAACTGGGGTATTACACACTAATTCACCCAAGCCAACATAAATAATATGTAATGCACCACAATATAGGGGGTAATCCACCACACTATATGGGGTAATGTTCTGTCATTAAGGGCTTAACATGCCCCTCCCCTTCAAAAAGTGTTGTGCTCAACACTGAAGTATTTTTGGATGTTATTGTATAAAGGACTCATCTTCCCATGTTGAATCTTCTAGGGGTAAGTTATTCCATTTAATGATAATTTATGATAATATCATTTGAATTGGTAGCTTGTCACCGATTACCTTATTTAAACAAGAAATATGGAACACTGGATGTCCTCATGAAGAGGCAGGTAGCTCCAATTTGTAGGCCATACTACTAGTATTCTGTAACAACTTCTAGGGACCATACTATTTAGGTGATAATTTATTATCCTTCTTTGTGTTCTTACGGGACATCTGTTTGTATGGTTGTAGTCTTAAAAACACCCAATCCCCCACATTAACGTGTCGCTCACTATGGTGTTTATCTGCTTGTTGTTTCATTTGATTTTTTGCTAGATTCACATTGTCCTTTAAGAGTTGAAGAACTTGTTGTTTATGCTTCATGTGGTATTCCACTGCTTGAACCTTAGAGGAGTCTCTCAATGAATATCTGATGGATGGTGGATGATAGCCATAAAGTTCCATAAATGGGATCATATTTGCTGATGTATGGAAGGAATTGTTATAGCACCATTTTGCCAAGGGTAACCACTTGACCCATTATGTTTGTTTATCAGCTGCAAAACATCAAAGATTCTCTTCCAAACATTTGTTTATGATATATGTTTGTCCGTCATATTAGGGATGATAAGATGAGTTATGATCCAGTTGAGTACCAAAACAAGAAAATAATTCGGTCAAAAAAAATCTAGTGAAAATGGGATCCCTCTCACTTATTATAATATTTGGAGTACCATGTAGATTTTGGATTCTCTCCATAAAATAATTGACTACTGTGCTTGCTTTGAAGAGGTGATATAGTGCACAAAAGTGTGCATATTTAGTAATTCAATCAACAACCACCATGATGACACTATTTCCTTCAGACTTTGGTAAACCTATGATAAAATCCATCAAAACCTCTGTCCACCTTTGGCTTGGAATGAAAAGTGGTTATAGGAGACTAGGGGTCTTAATTGCTTCCACTTTATTTTGTTGGAAAACCAAACATTGTGTCACAAATTTTTGAACATCAATTTTAAGACCATCCCAAAAAAAAAAAATATTTACGATGTGGTAGGTTTTTAAGAAACTTGAGTGCCCTCCTGTCAGTGAGGAGTGGAATCAAAAAAATACCTAATGCTTGACCTGGGAACTCTTACCAATATATAAGTGATCCTTTTACCATAGCAAGTCATCTTTCCACCTAAATGTATTAGAGGCACTGGGATCCTATTGTAGCTTTTGAATAAATGTCCATATTTCTTCGTCATTTTTCCATTTTTCCCTTGCTTCGGCTATCCAATATGGTTGGACGATCGAGATAGCATATAGTAATGATTCAACATCCTCGTCTTTCTTGGAGAGTGCATCTGCGACAACATTTTTCTTCCCCTTTTTGTAGATGATTTCAAATTCATATCCCAACATCTTTGTCACCCATTTTTACTACTCTTTGGAAGATATCCTTTGTTCCAAGAACTATTTAAGGCTATCATGATCATTTCTAACCTTGAAATGTCTCCATATAAGGTATGGGCGCCATTACTTCAAGGCATGTAGTATCACCAACATTTCCTTCTCATAAATGGGCTTTTTAAAGTTCTTTCCCTTGATTGGATGACTTGTGAATGAAAGAGGGTGTGCCTCTTGCATTATTATAGCTCTAATTCCATTTTCTAGAGCATCACATTCCACAATAAAAAAATTGTGAAGTTTTGTGTCAAAAAAAAGGAGCTTTACACATGGCCTCTTTGAGTTGTTGAAAATCTTGAGTTACCTCTGGAGTCCAATAAAATGCATCTTTCTTCAGTAATGTTGTTAGAGGAGCTGCTATTCTTCGATAGTTCTGAACAAACTTGCTGTATTACCCTGTCAAACCTAAGAATCCTCAAATATTCTTTAGGGTTTTGGGAATCATTTAGTCCATCATGGATTTAATTTTGCTAGGGTTTACCTTGACACCTGCATGAGATACAATATGACCTAGATACTCTACCTTCTTTATCCCAAAGAAACATTTAGAGGTTTTTGCATATAGTTCTTTCTCCTTTAGTAGTTGTAGTACCCTGTCAACATGTTGAACAATTTCTTCCCAAGACTTTCTATATATTAGTATATCATCAAATAATATCAGAAGAAATTTTCTAAGGAAAGGCTTAAAAATAGAATTCATCAAACCTAGAAATGTGGAAGGCACATTTGTGAGACCAAATGGCATGACCAAAAATTCATAGTGACCTTCATAAGTTCTAAATGTTGTTTTGTGGGTTTCTTCATCCTCCATTCAAATCTAACGATACCTAGAATGAAGATCCAACTTTGTGAAGACAACTAATCCATGTAATTAGTCTAGCAATTCATCAATGACATGAATGGGAAAGTTATCTTTAATGATGATCTTGTTGATGTCTCTATAATCAGGACACATACACCATGATCCATCTGACTTGGGTACCATTACCACTGGTGTAGAGTAAGAACTTTGGCTAGGCCTAATTATGTCATCCTCTAACATTTCAAAAACCATACACTCAATTTCACTCTTCTGGCTATAGGGATATCAGTAAGGTATGATGTTAGGAGGAACACTGCCTAGAATTAAGTGGATAGAATAATCAAAGTTTCAAATGGGTGGAAGACCTTTGGGAATATCTTCAAATACCTTGGAATGCTTATTAACGACCCTTTGGAGATCTGGGGAGATAGGAACTTTGAGGTTTGAAAATATAATGAGAATAATTGTGAAACTGCACCTTGATGTCCCTTTTTTAACAAATTTGTCATACCATTTGAGCCTATCACCTTGCTTGGTTTTCCTGTGATACTATTTAACTCATATTATTTTCCTTCCCATGAAAATTTCATGAATTTTTGTTGAAAATTAAAAGCCAATGTTCCCAATGATTGTAACCATTGGACACCTAAGACAACATCAACAACACCCATTGGGATAGCAATAATTGGACCATTCAATACATATTCCCCCACATAGATATTGATATTATGACATTTACCTAAGAAATTTATAGTTCCTCCATATGCAATCAATACTTGGAACTCTGGTGTTGGATATTCAAAGCAATTAAGAACTTTGGCTAATTTACAATGAATGAAATTATGAGCACTATCAGAATCAATCAACACTATTATCTTCTTCTTTTTGATGTATCCTTCGATCTTGAGAATTTGAGGAATGTTAATTCCAGTCAATGCATGACAAGATATGGTGGGAGTAATTTCTTTTGAAGTATCCTCTTCTATTTCTTCTGAAGTCGCCTCTTTTTGAGACGCTTCCTCTTCTTTTGGTTCTTCCTCTCCACAATCTATGTGGAATAATTTCTTTTCATCGCGCTTATGCCTCTTACTATACTTGCTCTCACAATTAATCCTTTTTCTCTTCTTTCATTTAGTTTTTGGGGTGTCAAACTTTGTGGTAGTTAGAAAGAAGGAACATTATTTTATCTGTATGCGTTGGAGAAGGCCTTTCTAGTAGTCATTGCCATATTTTTACTTCCAAACCTACTTGCCATCATGAAATCCTTCTCTAGGGATGATGGTTCAAATAAATGCACCTCATGTAGAATTTTATCTTTCAAGGTTCCATTAAAGAGATCTAACGAATTATCTTCTGAAATATTCTTCACTCTGAGACTTAGCTATTGAAATTGCTTGATGTGATTTGTAGCTGGACCCTTTTGGTTGAGATTTACCAACTGGATAAAGAAGGTGTTTTTATTTATATCCCCATAATGTGCAACCAATTCTTCTATGAATATAGAAAAACATATAATAGCATACTTTTTACGGTCACAAAGCCATTGGTACCATACAAATTGATTAGGTTCTAAATATAAGGATCCAATAGTTACCTTTTGTAAAGTGGGCACCCAGTGTAGATCAAAGAAATGCTCCATCTAAAAAATCCATGTGATTGGATCCTTTCCATATAACTTTATCATGTCAACATTGGGGATAAAGTAGTTCCTTGGACCTGAATGGAACCCATGATGTTGCAGTGAATCATCAAATTTTGAGGACTCCAACTTCCTACTCTCTAATTTTTTTTCAATTTTCTCCAGATGTGATTCAAATAAGTCCTCTTTTTCCTCCTTATCCTCTACATGAGGAATAAATTTATGTTTTATATCCTTCATTAATTCCTTAAATTCTTGAATATATTCTTTTCTAGACATCCCTTTGAGATCTTCTTTACTAGCCATCTTATTTTCCAATTTAACTAAGTCATCAATTTTCACATTTCCTTTAATCATATATTCCAACTTGGACAGTCTAAAATATATGTCTTCCATGTCATTGTATGTTGAGGATTAATACTTTGGTGGTTTGATTGGAGTGTGACTCTTTCCACTTCCTTTTGGTGGTATCTTGAACAATAAATATATATTACACCCTAGGGTTTACCAAAAATAGATCCTTCTACTCAAAGCTATTCAAATCAATAAATGTAAAATGGCGTACCTTTTTCAAACCCTAATTAGAATATATTGTTTTAGGGTCGACTTATAATTTAGGTAAAATTTAGTTTCGCCTCATCTGTGTCTAAAACTTTGGCTTCAGGTACCCTGATGTGTCTTATTTCCAATTCCATGGGTCTTACCTAGTTTGGATGTGCCAACGAAACGTTATTGAAAATATCCCAAATCTTCTTATTCTTGGCCTATCAAAAAGAGAAAAAATGTATAGTATTCCATGGGTATAATATTTTGTTTCTATAGTTGAAACTTCTACGACAAAAAACTAGGTCTGTCTTCTTCCGGATGCAACTTGTCTCACTCAATTTGGATCTCGTATGCCTCATATATGACCTTTTTTTTCCTAGCACACCCTTTTTAGACTAGGTTTTGGACTAGTCAAAACCCCTGATTCCTATGCAATTATCTCCAAAAATTAAAGGGGTCGAAATCTAAATTTTGGACTAGAGATAGATCAACCTATTTTACAAGTGGGTTTTTAACCTATATCTCTGAATCCTTCTATAAAAAAGGTTGTAGTGAAAATTCCAAGATGACTTGTTTTGCAAAATCCAATCTCGGGGAAAGAGCTTTGATACCAAATGTTATGCAACCAAGTCGCAGACATAGAATAAAAAGAGAAGAAATAGACAATAAGAAAGTAATCCACACCTTAAAAATGAAGAACTATAATATCCCAAATACTGATATTCTCTAATGTTCTATGATAGTGCTGACTCGCACACTCAATCTCATACAAATTTGCAAAACAACTGTGCATGCAAACTCGCCATGCAAAAATGCCCTAAAATATAACTGAATTAGGGTTAGGGTTTTGCAGAGAGAAATTAACACTTACCACTAAAATTCTGGCTGATTATGACTCTAGAGATAGTTGCATGCATAAGGATCAGATGGGTGGTCTAATAATGCTCTTTTCCTTCGGTGTTACTGCCCCACAGTACCATAAAAAACCCTCCAGAATGAAGGTGACGTTTTTGTAGGAGGAGAGGTTCGTTCAGGATAAAAAAATTTGAGTTTTTTTGTCTATTGATGCCGAAGAGATGGCCTAGCACATGTGGAGGTTTCCATGCCTCTAAGTTCCCTAGCGAATTGATTAGCAGTTCTGCTACTCATGCCCCCAACTGATCTATTTGGTTGATAGCTGCCTCTAAGTAGCCTAGCGAATTGATTAGCAGTTCTGCTACTCACACCCCCAATTGATCTGTTTGGCTAATAGATGCTCTAGGTGAGCAAAATGATTGTTAATAATCACTGCATACCGTAGGATAGGCATACTGAGAAAGAGGAAGCTAACATGCGGAGGAAATACTGGGTTTTGTGGTCCCAGTGAATCCTTTTATGTTTTCCTTGCTACTTCCGGCTGTAAAACGTGGATATGATAATAACCGTTCGGAATGTGATGGATCTATGAATACTTTAGTATATGATGGATGCAATAGATAAAACTAGATGATCTATCCCAATAAGATACTAGGAAGATATCTCACTGCCGAACCCTTGCTAGCTAAAGACACCGTCTCTAACCCCAATTGTCGCGGGTGCACGCTGTGCTGCTGCTCGAAACTCCAAAATCAATCAACAATAATAATAGATATGTCCTTTAGTCCCATAACCCTTCTTAAATATATCCCTATATGCTTTTAGGGTTTTCATGTCACTTTTAGGGTTTATGCTTCACTTTTGCATGCTTGCAATTCTAATTTGATGTTGACTTTAATATTGACTAAACAAGGCCTGCATGCTCCGCATGCTTTAGGATATGAACTCTGATGTCCTTCTTTCTATACTAATGACTTAATAATACTAAATTTATGTACCTTTCTGCTCCTAGTGCTATTAGTCCTCAGTTATTCCCTTTTATCAAAACCGAAACATTACAGTCCTGCCTTGCCAAAGATTGCTTGTCCTCAAGCAATGCCAACACAAATCCACAATCAATCAACTGAACCAATTGAATTCGGGGATGATCCCAGGGTCCCAAATTATCCTAGGAGATCTGTAGCACCATTTTCTCAAAGCACTGTACTGCATGGTACCATCACAAGATATCCCATGGAAGCCCCCTATAAGTAGAGTAACTAACTAGGTTGTAAATGAGGTACCATCACAATAGACCTCCTGAAAGCATCCTCTAGAAATCACCAAACTACCAGTCACTTTAATACAAGGGTCCCAAATCAATCTGAGAATTATAGAGGTCAAAATGCATCCACCGCTACCCTGCTTAGTATCGACACCAGGAGCATCCTGTGGACTCCCAAGTAACGCCATCAATAAACATTGTATCCATCCCTCATAAGGTCTCCCACTTGGATCCCAATGCAAACTTGTGCATATTTCATCCCAAATATCCAAAGGCTCTTCTGGGACTATACCCTTGGCTAGGAATATCTTCCCAAGAATCGCCCACTCAATAGGACACCAACTCTTAATCTCTCTCCAATCCAACCTTTGAAAAGGACCTCATCCATAAGCACCATCACAAGGAATAATATTATTAAAAAGCTGGCATTCTTCTCTTTTGATTTCAACTGGAATGCTCATATACTACTGCCCAATTTCTCGATCCTAGCCAACCTGTAAAAACCATCCACCATTATGCAAATGTGGACTCAAGCTACTGCAAGCCTTGTCTATGTACTCCTAAAGAAGACTATTTCTAAATGCAATAGTATGTTTCTTCTATTGCCCCATCAAGTAATCCAAGTGCTCTTCAATACTAGAAATCTTGACTGTTGACTCGGCACATACAACTCGAAGAGCTGTAAGCTCAACATCTTGTTGTAATATGGTGTTTCGAATTATCTTGGTCCTCTCTTTAATTGCTAGAATGATTTCTTTAGCACCTTTAATCTCATGTCGACGATTATCATCTAGAAGCTCTATCTCATTCCTATATAAACTCTCCCTAACCTCCATGTGTGAGTGCCCACTGTCTCGACTATTGTGTCCGTTTCCTTACACCTCATGTATCTCACCTGTCATAATTGTCTAGACTCCTGCTGTAGGTGATCAGTAGTGTACCAACTCCAACCCATCACACGACTTGTCCACAATCTGACTATCAGATGTGTTGGTGTCGCTAGACTCACAGGATGGCTCTAATGCTATCTCCTCATGCACATCCTCATTGTGTACTGTTATCCTCTAAAACTCTGAAATAAATGCATCTGCACTACCTATCTGTTTGACTTATGCCATATCTCTAAACTGTACCTCAGGGTCCTTCTGATCAAACCGCTCAATGAGCCTCTGTGTAAAATCTGAGTACGATATGATGGTATTGTGACCCAGTGTCACTAACTCATGGTACCACCACTCATGGGATTCTCCATCCAAATGCAAAGTATCCAATTTAATGGCATCTTTCTCAATCATGGGGTTGAATTGGAAGTATGTATCCAACTTTTGCACCCAATTCTGGGTTGGGCCACCCCGGGTACCCTCAAAGGTAGGGATAGTCGGTTTCCCTACGGTGCGTTGTAACTCATAATTATTGGTGAATGGATTATGGTAAGCTCTGGGTATGTTCTTACTTTTAAAGTGCCAGAAGTCAATGAAGGTCATGGTTGAATGGAAGCCATCTCCTAAGCCTTCTAAACTCCCTCAAATAGGCACTCAGGGATTCTTCTGGTTCTGCTTGTGCTAGAGGCATTGCAGCTGTACTATCTAAGAAGTGAGGCATGGTAGGCCAGGAAGGCTTGTTGTATGTATGGGGATGGATCTGCATGTTGCTATGTAAGTGCTCCCTACTACTACTGGTGGATGCCTTATCACTATTAGGAAACAAGGGATTGTGTGGAGTGGGCCCATTTTTCTCTGTCATTTGCCTGAAGGTACTCATCATTTCTTTTTGCCCAGTGTGAGTTATTTCATGGCTGAAATGAGACTATTGAAAGTTGTTTTATCATCCTCAGCCATTGTTTCTTTACCCTTTCCAAACTGATACTCTTTGTCCCCCAACTCTATGTCCTCTAACTCCTCTTCCTCTGGTAAGTAATGTTGTATGGGTCTTCTGAATTCATTTATAATTTTGCATGCCCGTAGCTGGCAAGGAAAATAGCTCTGATAACACTGTAATATCCCAAATACTGATATTCTCTAATGGTCTATGATAGTGCTGACTTGCACAGTCAATCTCATATACATTTGCAAAATAACTGTGCATGCAAACTCGCCATGCAAGAATGCCCTAAAATATAGATGGGTTAGGGTTAGGGTTTTATAGAGAGAAATTAACACTTACCACTAATACTATGGCTGATCATGACTCTAGAGATAGCTACATGCATAAGGATCCAGATGGGTGGTCTAATAATGCTCTTTTCCACCGGTGTTATTGCCCCGTAGTATCGTAAAAACCCTCCAGAATGAAGGTGACGTTTTTGTAGGAGGAGAGGTATGTTCAGGCTAAAAATTTCTGAGCTTGTGCATCTGCTGATGCCGAAGAGATGGCCTGACACATGTAGAGGTTTGGATGCCTCTAAGTTCCCTAGCAAATTGATTACCAGTTCTACTGCTCACGCCCCCAACTGATCTGTTTGGCTGATAGCTACTCCAGGTGAGAAAACCCATGGCTGATAATCACTGCATATCATAGGATAGGCATGCTAAGAAAGAGGAAGTTGAAATGCAAAGGAAAGACTGGGTTTTGTGGTCCCAGCGAATCATTATGTGCTTTCCCTGCTACTTCCGGTTGCAAAATGTGGATCTGCTAATAACCGTTCGGAATGTGCTGGATCTCTGAATACTATAGTATATGATGGATGCAATGGATAAACCTGGATGATCTATCCCAATAAGAGACTAGGGCAGATATCTCACTGTCGAACCCTCACTAGTTGAAGACACCGTCTCCAACCCCAACTGTCACGGTTGCATGCTGTGCTGCTGCTGAAAACTCCAAAATAAATCAACAATAACAATAGATATGTCATTTAGTCCCATAACCCTTCTTAAATAGATCCTCATATGATTTTAGGGTTTGCATGTCACTTTTAGGGTTTATGCTTCACTTTTGCATGCATGCAATTCTAATTTGATGTTGACTTTAATACTGACTAAACAAGGCCTGCATGATCTACATGCTTTAGGATATGAACTATGATGGCCTTCTTTTTATACTAATGACTTAATAATACTGAATTGATGTACCTTTCTACTCCTAGTGCTATTAGTCCTCAGTTATTCACTTTTATAAAAACCGAAACATTACAGTCCTCCCTCACCAAATATTGCTTGTCCTCAAGCAATGCCAACGCAAATCCATAATCAATCAACTGAACCAACTAAATCCAGGGATGATCCCAGGGTCCCAAATTATCCTAGGAGATCTGTAGCACCCTCTACTCAAAGCACTACACTGCACGATACCATCACGATATCCCATGGAATCCTCCTATAAGTAAAGTAACTAGCCAGGCTGTAAACGAGGTACCATCACAAAAAACCTCCTGAAAGCATCCTCTAGCAATCACCAAACTACCAGTCACTTTAATACCAAGGTCCCAAATCAATCTAATAATTGTAGAGGTCAAAATGCATCCACCACTACCCTACTTAGTATCGACACTAGCAGCATCCTGTTGACTCCCAAGTAACGCCTTCAGTAAACACTGTATCCATCCCTCATAAGGTATCCCAACTGGATCCCAATACAAACTTGTGCATCTTTCATCCCAAATATCTGAAGGCTCTTATGGGACTATACCCTTGGCTAGGAATGTCTTCCCAAGAATCACCCAGTAAATAGGACACCAACTCTTAATCTCTCTCCAATCCAACCCCCGAAAAGGACCTCATCCATAAGCACCATCACAAGGAATAATCTTACCAAGCTAACATTCTACCCTTCTGATTTCAATTGGAATGATCATATACTGCTGCCCAATTTCTCGATCCTGGCCAACCTGTAAAAACCATCTGCCATTATGCAAATGTGGACTCAAGCTACCGCAATCCTTGTCTATGTACTCCTGAAGAAGATTGTTTCGAAATGAAATAGTATGTTTCTTCTGTTGCCCCATCAAGTAACCCAACTGCTCTTCAATACTAGAAATCCCAACCGTTGACTCGGCACATACAACTCGAAGAGTTGTAAGCTCAAAATCGCATTGTAATATGGTGTTTTGAAGTATCTTGGTCCTCTCTTTCATTGCTAGAATGCTTTCTTTAACACGTTCAATCTTATGTCGATGACTATCATCTGGAAGCTCTATCTCATGCCTATATAAACTCTCCCTAACCTCCATGTGCGAATTCCCACTCTCTCGACTGTTGTGCTCGTTGCCTTGCACCTCATGTATCTCGCCTGTAATAACTGTCTAGACTCCTGTTGTAGGTGATGAATGGTGTACCAACTCCAACCCATCACACGGTTTGTCCACATTCTGACTATCGGATGTGCTAGTGTGGCTAGACTCATAGGATGGTTCTAATGCTATCTCCTCATGCACATCCTCATCATGTATTGTTATCCTCTAAAACATTGAAATAAATGCATCTGCACTACCTATCTTCTTGAGCTGTGCCAGATATCTAAAGTGTACCTCAGGGTCCTTCCGATCAAACTGCTATGATGAGCCTCTATGTAAAATATGGGTACGATGTGATGGTATGGTGACCCGGTGTCACTAACCCATGGTACCACCACTCATGGGCTTCTCCATCCAAATGCAAAGTAGCCAATTTAATGGCATCTGTCTCAATCATAGGGTTGAGCTAGAAGTATGTATCCAACTTCTGCACCCAATTCTGGGTTGGGCCACCCCTGGTACCCTCAAAGGTAGGGATAGTCAGTTTCCCTATGGTGCGTTGTAACTCATAGTTCTGGGTGAATGGATTATGGTAAGCTCTAGGTTTGTTCTTACTTTAAAAGTGGAAAAATTCAGTGAAGGTCATGGTTGAATGGAAGCCATCTCCTAAGTCTCTATACTCCCTCAGATAGGCACTCAGGGATTCTTCTAGTTCTGCTTGTGCTAGAGGCACTGCAACTGGACTATCTCAGAAGTGAGGCATGGTAGGTCGGGAAGGCTTGTTTTATATATGGGGATGGACCTGCATGTTGGTATGTAAGTGCTCCCTACTACTGCTAGTGGATACCCTATCACTATTGGGAAACAAGGGACTGTGTGGGGTGGGCCCCTTTTTCTCTGTCATTTGCTTGAAGGTACTCATCATTTGTTTTTTCCCAGTAGTGATTTATTTTATGGTTGACATGAGACTATTGAAAGTTTATTTATCATCTGCATCCATTGTTTCTTTTCCCTTTCCAAAATGATACTCTCTATCCCCCAACTCTATGTCTTCTAACTCCTCTTTCTCCAGTAAGTAATGTTGTATGGGTCTTCTGAATTCATTTATAATTTTGCATGCCCATAGCTAGCAAGGAAAATAGCTCTGATACCACTATAATATCCCAAATCCTGATATTCTCTAATGTTCTATGATAGTGCCGAATCGTACACTAAATCTCATACAAATTTGCAAAATAACCGTGCATGTAAACTCGCCATGCAAAAATTCCCTAAAATATAGCTGAATTAGGGTTAGGGTTTTGCAGAGAGAAATTAACACTTACCACTCATATTCTGGATGATAATGACTCCAGAGATAGTTGCATGCATAAGGATTCGGATGGGTGGTCTAATAATGCTCTTTTCCTCCGGTGTTACCACCCCGCAGTACCGTAAAAACCCTCGATAATGAAGGTGACATTTTTGTAGGAGGAGAGGTCCGTTTAGGCTAAAAATTTCTGAGCTTGTCCATCTACTGATGCCGGATAGATGGCCTGGCACATGCAGAGGTTTGGATTCCTCTAAGTGCCCTAGCGAATTGATTAGTAGTTCTACTCACGCCCCCAACTGATATGTTTAGCTGATAGCTGCTTCAGGTGAGCAAACTAATGGCTGATAATCACTGCATACTGTAGGATAGGCCTGCTGAGAAAAAAGGAAGTTGACATGTGGAGGAAAGACTAGGTTTTGTGGTCCCATCGAATCCTTCTATGTTTTCCCTGCTACTTCTGGCTACAAAACGTGGATCTACTAATAACCGTTTGGAATGTGCTGGATCTCTGAATATTGGAGTATATGATGGATGCAATGGATAAACCAAGATTATCTATTCCAATAAGAGACTAGGGAAGATATCTCACTGTCGAACCCTTGCTAGCTGAAGACACCGTCTCCAACCCCAATTGTCGCGGCTGCATGCTGTGCTGCTGCTCGAAACTCCAAAATCAATCAACAATAACAATAGATATGTCCTTTAGTCCCATAACTCTTCTTAAATAGATCCTCATATGCTTTTAGGGTTTGCATGTCACTTTTAGGGTTTATGCTTCACTTTTGCATGCATGCAATTCTAATTTGATGTTGTCTTTAATACTGACTAAACAAGTCCTGCATGCTCCACGTGCTTTAGGATATGAACTCTGGTGGCCTTCTTTCTATACTGATGACTTAATAATACTGAATTGATGTGCCTTTCTGCTCCTAGTGCTATTAGTCCTCAGTTATTCCCTTTTATAAAAAACGGAACATTACAAGAATATAGATAAATATCAATCATATTTGAGGGAGGAACCTCCTTACACAATGTATTGAGTACACAAGACAAGATAAGATACAATGATGACTAAAATAAGAATATCTCCTTCCTATATATAGGAGACAAAGGTGTACAATAAAAACTAATAGACCCATCAATAGACCCAAGATGACATAAATAATATGTAATGCACCAAAATATAGGGGGTAATGTGCCACACTATATGGGGTAATGTTCCCTCATTAAGAGCTTAACAAGAATCACCTTACATCCAACAATCGGTAAATAATATGTAATGCAATGGTGTTACAAATAGGATAATTTGAATTCCTAAGATAGGATTCGAATCTACCAACCTAGACTAACTTCGGAGCTAACTCGGTGTGAGAAAATCACCACTAGAGCTGCAACTCCGGATCATTAAATCAGGTCACAACCAGTTAACTGATGTAGGTTGGTGGAAAAATGCACCCTACCTCCCTTAAATCATGCAAACTAGCACTAGGATGACTAAGAGTGAACTAACTGATGGGAATCAAAGCATAACTGAACATAACTAAACACCGACTAGGGTCAGCTGCTAGAGACTATTGGTGGCACTCAAAGTCAGTTCCGAAATTATAGGGATTGGTCCCTGGAGCTCCTAAACTCATGTATACATGTGCATTGAGTGGTAGGCGACCCCTAGGTGAGTCCCCCATGCACTACTGAAGTTTTAATGGCCTCATAAAATAGGTAAATACAAATAGACTATGGTGGTAAAGGGAGGATTAATTAATAATTCTTATTTTTCTTTGATACGGTAGAAAATTGTGGGAATGATATCTTATTGATGTAGATTACTTTCACAACTTGGTATTTTTTTTCCCTCTCTTGCTTCAATATTTTATTTGGTTGGCGTGTTGAATGGTTGCATTCATCCATGCTTACAATAGTATCCTCAACTTGTTGACTATGATTTGGGATCTATGTAAGAAGATCTTGTGGATTCTTTCTAGGATATTGTCTGATATTTACTTCATTCAATTTTATGTTCTTATTGTTTTGGTTATATTAGATTAGTTGGATATGAGAATGTATCTTTCACCAATAGCTATAGATATTTCTTAGCAGACTGTTAGTGATTGGGATGTATGTAATAATAATCTTATGAATTAATGTCTATTATTGCTTGCATATATTTCTATCAACTGCCTATATTTTTTGTTCTTTTTGCATTTTCATTTATTGTATTTAGAACATCCAAACCCATGGATTGAGCTGCAATTGGTAAAAGCCAAAACTAGTAATTGTTGTGGGTCCAAAATTTGGATGGGTTTTCCTATACAAAACACGAGAGAGTGTAATTTGGCATTTCTTTCAAGGATAACCCCTACTGTTGTTGCTAGAAATTTTATCCCATCAACATAATTTGGAGACTATCCTACTCTAAGAATACTATCCTACTCTAAGAAGAGACCCCTTATGGCTCTTACTTTTGATGTAATTAATTTTATATTTCCAAATGAGAGAAGCCATCGACTCGCTAAAGTTGTTGCGCGAGACTTCTATTATGCTATGGAGTTGAATTGGATTATTCTTATTGTTATTTGATACTCTAGAAAATGGTGGGAATGATATCATATTGTTGTAGAATACTTTCACAACCTAGTATTTATTACTTTTCTCTCTCTTGCTTCAATATCTTGGGTGCTTGGAGTGTGGACTAGTTATTTTCATTTATGCTTACATATAAGCCTTAGTTTATTGACTGTGATTCAAGATTATGTAAGAGTATATTACGGATTATTTCTAAGATATTTTCTTATATTTGCTTCATGCAATTCCATGCTCTTCTCGTCTTGGTTAGAGTAGATTAGTTGGATATGAGACTATAGATTACACCTCTAGCTGTATATTTTTCTTCGTAAACAATTAGTGATTAGAATGTATGTAATATAGTAATATTATGAATTAATTTATATTTTTTCTCGCGTATATTTATTTCATCTTCATATCCTTTTCTATTTCTTTTTGTATTTTAGATTATTTGTTTTTTCATTCTTTCATTTATTACATTTAGAAAAATCAAACTGGTAGACTAGGTCACAATTAGTAAAACATCAAAACCAATAATGGTTATCAACCATAATCCGAATGGGTTTCATTATAACAAATATGAGAGATAACCCCTACTATTTTTGCTAGACCTTTTGTCCATCAACATAATTATGTTCTTTTAGTCTTTTAAAACCTAAAAACAAAAAAAATTGTATAACCAAAACTATGTAGGATGTCAATAAAATCCATTTCCCATGATTCTTCTCTTCTTATTATGTCTCCAATAGAGGATATTTATGATTCTCTTAGGCAGATTAATATGAGGTAATTTGAAATTTTTTAGAGTTTGTACAAAGGTTTTTTTACAGTGCATAGCAATATTTATTTATGGTTTTTTTAATTATCATTTTTTTAAGGATACCATTAGTTAAATGGAGGTGGTGTTGGCCTTGGTTTACGTGTCCCAAGTCTCAAGGACAACATGATGTCAGCATTTCAGGGATCTTTTTATTAATGGTGTTTCTTTGGTTTCTTGAACAACTTCTTAGGGCAGGGTTAGTGTGAGGACTTCTTGGGGTAGGGTTACTTTGAGGATTGGTAAAAACAAAGTATGCACCACCTGGTAAACCATAGTGATATTGGCAGGGAAATCGATGGCCACAGAACGTTAGGGTTTTGATTGTCAGGGAGTTGATCTCTCTCCTCCTTAAATCCTCGGAAAAGACATCTTGGTCGAGCCAAATTTCTCAATATCACGACATTTAATTTCGACTGAGAAACCACTTGCACTGCAAGAATCTATTTGTCCTGAAGCCTTGTTTAATATAGTGGCCTGGAAAATTCTTTGTGTAGAACATAAAATAATCATGTGCATGGAGAGTCATGTTTTTTAACCTGCATTATTATATTGTCTTCTTATTATTAACAAGGGTGGTTTTCGGTATCCATCGTAATAGGCTTAAGGAAAGGCTAAGGAACTCCCATGGTGTTTCAAGTTCATTTGGTATGCATGAAGAGTTGTTATCTCTATGTTCCCCTTCTTTGTATTTGCAATCTAGGGATATTTTTGCTTAGTTGTATTGTAGCAGTTGAGTGTATTGTGTAAAAAAATGGTAGGAGAGCCTCCTGTTTAGTAGTTACTTTGATCAGAAAAAGGAAAGGTCCACATAAGAAATGGAGAAAGAGAAGTTTGAGAAGAGGAAGAAAGCTTTGTAAGTTGCATCATTTTGAATATGAATGTTTATTTTTCTTTGGTTTTTACCTGTGTGTTTGACAATCCAGATACTGTAGAGTGACTTTTATTTAATTTGTTTTTGTCTCACTCTGGTGGGCAAGGTAAGATCAATCATGTTGCGTCATATTCTTGGTGTAGTGGGGGTGTTTGTGTTGTCTTTGAGTCTTAGAAAATGGAATGAATTGCGGTCAAATTTTGGGTTATGTCGTGTATTCCTTCTTATGGTGGTATTGGAGTAATCGGTTATGAGGGTTTCTATGGTTTTGCATTGAGATTACGTGGTGGGGTTTCATGTTGGAGAGGCTTTTTAAGGAAGCTTTGGGAATGTACTATTTTGAGGGATAATTTTGTGCATCGGTTTGACAATGTTGATTTTTGGGATTTTAGTGGGATTGTCTGTGGGACTCTTAATCTATCTCTTGAACGACATTGACAAATTTGGATTGGTTGAGTTCGATGTGTTGTGGATGCGAGGTCAATCTTATCCTTTTTTAATTCTATGAATACTATAATAATACCCACAATGCTTATTAATATTCTTTCATAATAGAATAAACAATCCCATACACAGTACTCACTTGTTTGTCTTATTTTGATTTGTAACAGAAGATACAGAGCCATTACAAGTGCATACAAGAGGGATTGTGGGTGCTTTATTGGTATATGATATAACTCATCATACCACTTTTGTAAGTGTGAAGAGATGGTCGAAGGAGGTTTAGGACCATAGGGTGAATCCATGGACCTGGGTAACACTTTTTGGCAAGCGCATTTTGCCAAAATAAAAAAAACGTACCTCGGTCGAGGGCTTGTTAAGCCCTCGACCGAGGTTTTTTGAAGCCCTCGACCGAGGTTCTTTTCAGCCCTCGGTCAAGGTATTTCTTAACCCTCGATCGAGGTATTAAAACCTCGACCGAGGGTTAGTAAATACCTCGACCGAGGTATTGACCTCGGTCGAGGTACCTTTTCAAAAAAAATT